>BPTQ01000009.1:163246970-163328753 GCA_019973895.1 Chrysanthemum seticuspe
TTCTAACGATTACATATACTTGAGGTGACCGACTCTTTAATACAGGGAATTTCTAATTCCTAACAACTTGGAATCGTGTGATCACTTTCCAAAGTAAACTATTCGACCCTAATGCCTGGGTATCACGAATATCTACTTGGGATAAGACCAAATGCAGTTAGAGAATTAGGCACAATTCTATAACCCTTTCGCTAATAAGTGTTTTCGTTTTCTGTGTGTCCTTCATGCATGATCAGACCTCCTATTTATAGGAGGTTACTCTTGAGCTATTCCAATGGAATTATGAGTATTAATCGGCCCATTAATAGCCTCATAATTATCCCCATTATAGCCGTTAGTGGTTACATGACCAATTAAACGTGGTCATAAAGAAGTTGTAACTGCCATTTAGCAGTACTTTCCATAAGCAGTACTTTCCACTAGCAGTACTTTCACTTGCAGTGTAAGTACAGCCTATCAGTGGAAACACTGCTTATCAGTACTTTCATAGCACTATCAGTGGATACACCACTTCAGTGGAAACACTGCCTATCAGTGGAAATACTGCTTATCAGTGGAAACCACAAGCAGTACTTTCCACAAGCAGTACTTTCACCAAGCAGTACTTTCACCAAGCAGTACTTTCACCAGTACTACCAATACAAACCACTATAAGAGTCAGGGTGTTCATGGACCTTATGGGTGTACACTCCGTACCTCCTAACCCATTACAAGGTGTGAACTAATCCCACAAGTGCACTAAATTTTCCAACATGAAGCACCAAAACCATCATATTAAATAATTTCATCAGATCCATCAAATCAAACCAGCCCACTAATATTAATACCATTACAAACATAACCAAATATTTGAATGGGCAAAAGCAACAAGCAAATCCAAACTGCAACCAATACTATCATATACACCATACTAAGAACTAAGGGTGCGTTTGGTTTGTTATAAGGAATCACTATTGGTAATAGTATGATTATAGGGTGGAATGAAAATAAAGATATCATTGTTGATATTATTGTTTGGTTTATTAATATGTTATGAGTGTTTGATTTGCAAAAGTGAACCCATTTATTATTTTAGGTGGTGATTAATAAATAAAGTAGAGGGACGAATCCCTAAAAAAACCCACATTTACCTACTTCAATGGATCTATCACTATGAAATGATAGTTTGATTATGATAGTAGTAAAACAAACATCTTTAATGCCTATGAAAGTATTACTTCATTCCCATTTTCACATACCAAACACACCCTAATTTTCCAAGCCACAAAACCAATATGCAAACAAACAAAATAGCTCAAAGAATCAGATGCTTCAAACTCGATTATTAATCAATCAAAAGCAAGGTTGTAAAAGTCGTTAGGCCTAGTAAGGCGGTCTGATATGGCTAGCGATTAATTGGTTAGGCAGAAATTAATATTGAAATTTTTATGCACAAAATTGTAATTTTAGATGTTATATATATGTTATATGTATGAAATAAACATAATTTATCAAAGTTCAAATATTTCAAATGTTCACATATAAACATAATCAATGTTGCAAAAATCGTGAATCGGTAGTCGGGCGGTCGACCACCCTGTAGCGAGTAATCGGTTAAGTCGGGATTAATCGGTGATTAATAGGATTGGTATTTCCTGCAATTTTTTTGTATTTCTGGAGACCAAACTAAAAATCTTAACCGATTCCAAGCCTGCTATGTTTCCAAACCTCAATAAAAGGCTCAAATTCTGATTATGATGCCCATTGTGCGTTATAAATGAAATATACGATCTCCAAATTAAGTAGAATGCCTAATTTTTTTTTTAAATGACCGATTTGGCCGATTAATTACTGATTCGGCCGATTTTTGACCGATTCGGCCGATTAATCGGCCGATTCAGCCGATTTTTTGACTGCTTAGTGTTGATTTTTTTTTAGGCCGATTTTTCGACTGATTTTCAAAAATCGACAAGGTACTCGGCCGATTAACGATTAATCGGCGATTAATCGGCCGAGTTGACCGATTTTTGCAACATTGAACATAATACATAATTTTTCAAAGTTCAAAGTCAGACATAGATAATACTCGGTTTGTTGACCATTTTTAAGTGATCTTTAACCAATTATGTCCGATTAATCGGTTTGTTGACCGATTTTTAAGCAATTTTGACCAATTTTTAAGTGATTTTGTTAACCGATTTTTAAGCGATTTTTTCCGATAAATCCGATTAGACCTATTTTGTTCGATTAATCGGTTTGTTGAACAATTTTTAAGCGATCTTTGACCAAAGCGATTAAATAGGCCGATTACAATAAATCAAGACACTTAGTGAGCAATAGCGATTATGCGAGTATTAATCGGCCAACTAGACCTATTTTTACGACAGAGATCAAAAGTTGTGTTTCAAAATGACTAATTGCAATCTACTTTTTACCATTTCCAATCAATAAAATGACTACTGCGAAAACTTAGTTTTACTAACTAGAATTAACCAATCAAACATTAACAGCCAAATACTACTATGCCCAGTCATGATTCGAATTTTCAGCATCACATATTTAAATCCAATTACTCCGTATTCAATTACAAAACAAATCACTTACTTGATTGATATAGACAATTAGATGTTTAGATCCATAGCTCTGATGCCATGTAAAATATCAGAGAGAATACTGAAAATATTTTATTGATAAGATTCGACTTATAATATTACATTAAATAAAATATACATAGTAAACCCAACCCTAACAGTTAAACAAACTAAACAACCGGGCTGGCCTAAAGGCGTTATTAGCTAACAAAAGGAATAAATGATTCCACGATTAGACCGGATACCAGGTGGGGTGGCATCAGCAGTCCAAGTCAATTTGATCTGGATCGTGTGAAATCATGATCTGGCGATAATGGTTTCAAGAACGTCTATACTTAATCATTTTATTTATGTCTCATACAACTAGTTATAATACCTGCGCACGCACAGGGTTTTGACAAAAAAAATTATTCTGTATTAATATTGAATATTGTGTCTTTAAAGGTAATTGCATATAATTATATAGTTATAAGTTTTGTGCACGCACGAAGTTTACACATAAAAATTTTTGTTAGGTAACTCAAGATTTAATTTTATTTTGCTGACAAAGATGTTGATATTGTTATTTAAATTTCACTATGGATATTATGTTGTACACAGATGCAAGTTTAATAGCACATAATGAGTGTTGATAAAGTTAAAGTATACTTATTTTATAATGAGCGTTGATATTATGTTGTTGTTTTATAAAAATGTTTTTCTAGATAGCCTTATATAAATAAATAAAAATTACATGAATCATTGTAATAAGTACAATCGCGTATATTTATTTTTATATTAATGTAAACCGTGCTTACAATTTGATAGTTATATTACCGTTTTCAGTAATTTAGCGGTATTTAAAATGTAAACTCGTGTCCACGTAGGTTATTTTAAAAATGAAATAAATGAGTCCTTATTGAACGTATATAGTAAAAAAATAGATACTTATAATCTTATGTAAATTTATATGTTGTTATTTTAAAACAACATATACATTGTATTTTTTAAGATATAAAATTTAAAGGGTATAAAGTATAAGGGGTATTTGTTTATAATCTAAAGTTATTAAAAAACATGGAGGTTTATAATATTACACTTAACTCTATATAATTTTTAAAAAATCAACCACTAAAGTTTTATTAATTACCTCATCTTTTTTTAAGTTTTTGTTTTCACAAATTTGACACCTATATTTTTATTTTATTTTTTATCAACCAAATTTCTCCACCAAATTTATTAAAGTTTGACCAAAATCAATTTAATTTTGACTTTTATTAACCAATCTGTAACACCCCCAAATTAGGTATACGCAGCGGAATTAAGGTTGGGGTATTACTTCATGGATCACAGTCATAATAATAGATAAACGGCTCGAAAGAGACGTTTTAGATAAAACATTTATCATTCATTTATTTAAATTAGAGTTTTACAAAAATAAAGGTCCCAACGGAAATACTGAAATACATAGTTTTATTCTGGTGAATGATAACAAAATGGACGCCCTTTTTATAAGAAATTCCATAGCCACTCCGTGCCAGGTCGTGCTCTAGTTTCCTGAGATAAAACATGCTAAAAAGTCAACACAAAGGTTGAGTGAATCTATAGTGTTTGCATAATAATCAGTTGAACACAAGATAAAGAGTAGTAAAATCAGTAATATTGCAGTACAGTATATTGCCCTAAGTCTCATCACACGCAAACCTTAACACGAACGCGTCATAATAATGACGTAAGTTACAAACATCATAGTGATGATGTGAGCAACAATGCCCTCCGTAGGAGTTTGCCATTCTCCTAGTATTCTCAAATAAAGTGCATTTGGTTACCTATCCGGCTAACACAAATGGGGCGTCAACTGCCAATAGATCTATTCACTATATTCGAGTTCACCGTAAGTGATTAATGGTTCATGATATGAGGGACTTTTAGTGGCAACAGTAGGTACTTAGGCAATATCAATCAGGATAGCATACAGACTAATACTTGTGTTCGGTTTTTGTAGCATGTATCTCTCCACGAGTTTAGAAAAGAATATGTAAGAGTGGGACTATGAACTCACCTTGTTGTTACCGTAGTCTGGATGGAAAACAAATTAGGTAATATCAACAAACTGCTCCGACTCTCGACCTGGGTTGGTATGTCATGTCTTTAGTATTCGAGTTCAAGTTTATGCGATGATAATGCTTTATCGATAATTAGATAACATGAAGTCTCTTAAAAAATTAGCAATACTTATCATTCTTATTTTTATGGCTCGGATGATTGATAATAAATTTTTATCGAAACTCAAGTTGTTAAATATTTTATGTTTCCAAAATGTTATAATTAACAATTTTAAATATTTACAGTTTTTATCCTTACACTTTCAAAAATGACACTTTAAACCCTCAACTATGGGTTATTGACAAAATCAGCCCTTGTATAAATAACTTTGCAGAAATTACATTTTTGGCCCAAGGAAACTTTATCTTTCAAAAATTACAATTTTTATACTTGTAGTTTTATAAAAAAAATTCACTTGTTTTAGGCCTAAATTGACAAAAGTGTGGGTAAATAAAAGCGAGGCCTTAAAAGGTTTTTACTACGTTCTTGATCCCTTCAAGAGTATGTCCGGTAGTATTTCTAATGGTTCAAACTAGAAGTCTTAAGCTCTTAAGGTTTGGTCGCAATGATTTTCCAAAGTATGGGGTTAGGTGCCTTTTGTTGGTTTTAGGCGATAACAGGGCCAAACGAGGACATATTTTACACGAGGAAAGCCAATGTTTTTACAAAGAATTTGATCCTTTAAATACTTTGCTGTAAGCTCTTCTAAATTGTATAGGTATCATATCTTAGTCATCTTTGGTTAGAGAGAAACAAGTCCATGAACATGGCCACTTAGCCACGACGCGTTTTAAGGAAATTTCATTTTTGACTCATTAACTTTTACGGTGTCACCTAGGGACATTGTAATATGTTAATTAACTCTTTTTAAGTTATTATCTAACATTCTATAACTCCTACGACTCAAATTTTGTAGAATGCATGCAAGGTCTTTTTATGAAAAGCTCGCGAGTCACCTACTTTTTGGTTAATTATAAAAGAGACTATAAAAGCTTTTAAAGACTTTATTGGGGTTTTAAAATCCTTGCAGCGGGCTTTTTAAAATGGTGTAACTCTCATACTTTGCAACCCTTTATCTAACGAGATATTAATTAGGGAAAAGGGCTACTTAGGCCAGTTTTGATAAATTGAAATTCTCGTTTTCCAACTATAAAACTTTATATCTTTTGCATGAAACCTTGTGAAATGTTGTTTAACTCATTTTTAATGTTTCTAAGATAGTTCATAATCGAATTTATCAAAAATCCCATGTTTTTACCAAAGACCTGATTAGTTGAACTTTTGGTTTTTAGGACATTTGACTCTAAAGAAGTGTTGTTCTTATGCATCAAAACTAGGCTTTTCAACCAGGTTATGGGGGCGTTTTAGAGTGTCCTAGGTGGGGTTTACAAAGGTACTTTGGTTGGGCCTCATACCTCTAACCTGATGTAGATAAATGGTGCGCAAGTAGGGGCTGGGCTAAGAAAAGAAACGTTTTAAAATTTGAGAGTTCTAAGACTTAGTTTATGGTTTTACTACTGATCATGTAACATCCTTAATGGTTAATCCTTATAGTGTTTGCCTTAGCTAATACCACAAAACAAAAAGGTTTTTCATATAGTTGCGTTTTTACAGAAAGTGTACCAAATCAGGTTCCAGTTTTATTCCTACATGTTATGAGTTTTATTAACATAACTAAGTGATATAATATATGTAAAAAATGTTTAAAGAAGAGAGTGGGAACACTTACAAATAATTTGTTGCTTAAACCAGAAGAAAAACTCCTAATAGCTGCTAATTATCTCTAAGTACTCCACTCCTTCTAAGCTTTTGTTTAGCCTTTCCTTTCACTACTTAGGGTAAATTTTCAGTATATATGTGAGTGTGGGTAGTGTTATATGGTGTGTGTGATGGATGAGAATTGAGGTGGGGGAGGGGCGTATATATATAGGTGTGGGAGTGCATGTATTCACAAGGTGCTAAGTCACCTTGTCTAGCAAAAGAGAGGACAAGGTGATGTGTTGCATGACATTTGGAGGGTGCATGTTGTTGGAAAATTTAGTGCACTTGTGGGATTAGTTCACACCTTGTAATGGGTTAGGAGGTACGGAGTGTACACCCATAAGGTCCATGAACACCCTGACTCTTATAGTGGTTTGTATTGGTAGTGCTTGTGGAAAGTACTGCATGTGGAAAGTACTGCTTGTGGAAAGTACTGCTTGTGGAAAGTACTGCTTGTGGTTTCCACTGATAAGCCGTGTTTCCACTGATAGGCAGTGTTTCCACTGAAGTGCTATGAAAGTACTGCTAGAGGTATGAAAGTACTGATAGTGTTAAAGTATTGCTAAATGGCAGTTACAACTGCTTAATGACCAAGTTTAATTGGTCATGTAACCACTAACGGCTATAATGGGGATAGTTATGAGGTGATTAATGGGCCGATTAATCCTCATAGTTCCATTTGAATGGTTGAGAGTAATCTCCTATAAATAGGAGATCTGATTATGCATGAAAAACACACAGAAAACACTAAACACTTATAAGCGCAAGGGTTATTGAATTGTGCCTAATTCTATAACTGCATTTGGTCTTATCCCAAGTAGATATTCGTGTAACCCAGGCATTAGGGTCGAATAGTTTACTTTGGAAAGTGATCACACGATTCCAAGTGATATCCGGTAACCACCAAGTGGTATCTGTTACTGCTGACCTTTGTTTTGTTTCTGCTGAACAGTTGAGTATATCTGCTGAAGATTGATTATCTAACCCTGCTACTAGGCCAAATACGCCAACAATCAAAGTAAACTATTTTGTGATAATCAATGGCTGCTGCTGCAATGAAACACATGGCTTCAAACTTTGCTAAGCTGGACAAGTTTGAAGGGGTGGACTTTAGGAGGTGGCAGAAGAAGATGCACTTCTTGCTGTCAAGCATGAGTGTGGTGTATGTGCTAACTACACCTATTCCTGATGATGGGGATGATGCTACTGTGGAGCAGATCCGGAGGAGGAGCAAATGGGAGAATGATGACTACATATGCAGAGGTCTTATTCTCAATGGTATGTCTGATGCTCTGTTTGATATTTATCAGAACTTTGAATCTTCCAAAGAACTGTGGGATTCCTTGGATGCCAAATATATGGCTGAGGATGCATCAAGTAAGAAGTTCCTTGTTAGTAATTTCACAAATTACAAAATGACTGATTCAAGACCAGTTATGGAACAATACAATGAACTTCTTGGAATACTTGGAAGGTTTACACAACACAATATGCACATGGATGAGGCTATTTCAGTCTCTTGTGTTATTGATAAACTTCCTCCTTCTTGGAAAGATTTCAAGCATACCTTGAAACATAAGAAAGAGGAGTTAACTCTGGTTGGTTGTGTTTGTTCAATCGCCAAATAGTTGGGTGTACTCATTTGTTTTTGAAGTTTTTTGGTTTTGGGTCTTACGCGTAAGGTTAACGCATTCTTTAGCTATCTTAAAAACTTGTTTTTTACACTTTTTAATCCAAGATTCTTGTACTTTCAACGTTTTAAGGTGTTAAAATACTTGTTTTTGGCAAAAAGTTTCAAACTTTATGCGTGGATCATTGTTTTTTAACTAGTTTCTATTCGTGTGTGTATTTCTACGCATAACTGTTTTGAGTGCTTTGGATCATCAAGTTTCACACTTTTGTGTTATTTTGGTGTTATTGAAGCTATTTCATCACACAAAAACTGGTTTAGAAACAACTTTGGGCAAAATCAAAATTACGAGTAATCCTACGCGTATCAAAACCCTAAAATTACGCGTAAGATTTTCCTTGGTTTGATCTTCAATTTTCTGGTTTATTCCGTGTTTTCTTACTTGGATAAGTCTGAAAATACGTCGACTTTGGATATCTTTTGCACTGTGAAGTGTAAAAGATCGTTTGGGCAAAAACCCTAAAATTACGCATAAGCATAAGCTTACGCGTAGAAATCCTACGCATAAGATTCACTTTACGCGTAAACTAAGGTCTACGCATAAGGTAATCCTACGCCTACGTTTCTACGCCTAACTTTTGTCTACGCATAATTTTAGTATTTTACCTACTTACGCGTAAGCTAAAACCTACGCGTAACTTCTCATTGTTACGCGTAACTTTTGGTGTTTTTACGCATAAGTGCTACTTGGTTTCTTGTCTTTTCTACGCATAAGGACACTTCATCAACAAAGGTTCATTCGACTACAAAGATCCATTTTTACCACACAAGTTTATCATCATGTCTCAACCACCATACTCTAACTATTTCCCTCACACTTATAATCATCAACAACAACAACAATTAACTCCACAACATCAACAATGGAATCAACAACAAGCTATTTATCAACAACAATTTAATCAGCAACATACTCCACAACTTGGTGCAATCCCACAACCACAAATGGTTCAACCACCACCAAGCCTTCAAGTTCAAACATACACAACTGATTTCAATCAACATCCATCACGGACCACTATGAAGGAACCCACTTGGTTTGCAAAGATGTGTGAAGCTTTAAGCAGCCAACAATCAATTCATGAAGTTGGATCACTTGATAGACCTCCAATGCTCACTCCAGGAAACTACGGTCAATGGGTGATAAGGTTCTTTAGGTTTTGTGATCTAAAGAAGCCACATGGAAAGTTCTTAAAGAAGGTTATCTTGGAAGGTCCATTTGAGATGCCTACTGTCATTGTACCCGGAGATCCAACTGCTGTTCCACCAAGAGATGAACAAACCAACATTGCTACTGTTGCAGATTTAAATCCTACAGAACTTCTACACTATGAAGCTGATGAACTTGCAATGGAATACATCCTCTTAGGATTACCAAACCCAATTCTTCGTAGTGTTGATGCTCAAAAGACTGCACAAAAAATGTGGGATCATATTCGTCTTCTTATGGAAGGATCTGTACTCAATCAGGAGGATTTGGAATCCAAAATTTACTTGGCTTATGAACACTTCATGATTGAACCTGGAGAGAAACTAGAGTCCTATCATCATCGATTTTCAGACATCATCAATGATTTGGATAAACACAACATCATCATGCCAAGAATTGCAGTGAATACTAAGTTCCTGAGTAGTCTTGGTCCCGAATGGGAGAAGTATGTCATCTTTCTCCGTCAAGTGAAGAATATGCATCATTCTACTTATGGATTGTTGTACGATTACTTGAAGCCTCATGAAAAGGAAGTTGATCGGGAAAGGATTCTCCGTGCTCAAATTGCTAAACAGTCTGATGAGTGTCTAAATACTCATCATTTTTGTATAATCTAGACTGCAAAATCATTTGAAAACACTCAAAAATGCATCAAAATGATAAAAATATCACAAATCAGTGTTTTATGTGTTTTAAATGCAAAAATATCAAAATCAGATGAAAAACGTATCAAGTTTGCAAAAATGGCAGTTTTAGTCCCCCAAGTTTCAAAAGTTGTCAAAAACAGTCCCTGGTATATCTAAATAAAGAAAAAAGTCATTTAAGGTCCATGGGATTCAAAAGTTGTTAAAACAAACCCTTCAAAGTTTAAAATTTGCAAAATTACAACTTTGGTCCCTCAAGTTTGAAAAATGTCATAAATGGTCCCTGGTAAATTGGAAAATGGCAAGTCTAGTCCTTGTACTTTTTGAGATTGGCAGTTTTAGTCCTTGGAGAAACTTTTCAGAATTGGCAGCCTAGGTCCTTGAAGTTTCAGAATTTACACAATTGGTCCCTATGTTATTTAACCCATTAAACCTAATTTGGACCCTGCCTAATTGTGACCCCCTGTCAATTAGCCATTTTGACCCCCCCCCCTTCTATTATTACCCACCGGTCAAACTATGGTCAAAAATCCCACCCCGCGCCCAAAAAGTCTTCCCTCTTAACTCTTTCTCTGCAATAATCAAACACACCCATCCCCCCTCCTCTCCATATCACTTTCCATGTCTCCTCCACCTCCACACAACTACAAAAATCATTTAATGCACCCTCTAGCCTTTACTCAACCCCCACAGGTCAAAACCTTATTTCCCGCCAAAATAGATCAATGGCCAAAATTGATCTCTAGCCATCCAATGGCTATCAATAGAAGTGGGAAAAGTCCAGAACAAGTGGGAGAGTTGATTAGCATATAAAAAGAAGAAGGAGGAAGCAAGAAGGGTAGTAGCTAGTTTCTTATTTTTTTTCTTAATGTCGTTTTTTTTAAATAAATGTTGTAGCTTAATTTAAATGTTGTAATTTCAGTGTCTTAGTATCACATTTATGTTAAAGTGTCATTGTAATGTGTTTGTGAACTTCAATCCAAGTTTTATATGAATTCCAAGTTTACTGTGTACTGTGGAGATTTTCAAGTTTCAAAATTTGTATCCAAGCTTCTCATAAGCTTTTGTTAAAATTAAAGAAGCTTATTTAAGCTTATCTTAACCTTTGGTAAGGTTAATAATCAGTTTTAAGCAATTTTGTGATTTGGTCAAGGAAAGTCAACTGTGTATTGCAATCTTGGTTCTAGCAGTTTGGACAGGTTGTGGTTGATGCAGAGGATGCTTTGGGGTTAGATTTAGTTAGGTTAGATTAGAATTTGGTTTGGTTTTGGCCTGCAACAACAGCTGGAGCCTTGTGAGTTCTGTTTTCATTTCCAAATTTTTGCAATATTGCATTTTATGCTTATAGTGTATCTGTGGTAATCTTTAATGTAAACCTGTTTATATAAGTTGTATTATGATCATGTGAGCTCAGTTGGATCAATGATATAGGATAGATCAGTAGCTAGCCCTTTTTAAGTCTGCAATTCAATGTTTTAAAGGGTGTTTGGATTGATTGCTTGAGCTATGGTTTAGGTTTACTCAGTGTTAAGTTTCTGGTGTTTCATGTTTGTTTAGTCATTTGAGACTCATTTGAGTCATTCCTTTGTGCCTGTAATCTCTCAAGTCAAAATCCACTCTAATCTGCCTTAGCAGCTTACCTGTTGAGTCATTTTCAAGTTAAAAGCTTATTTTGTGTGTAAAATACATAGAGATAGATTGTAGTAGTTTTATTTCATCATTATATATCAATTTCAGTCTACAAATCATGATCAAAGTCCAAGAAAGTCAATTTTTGAATTCTGTCACAAAAGTCAAATTGCAAATCTCAGTTTTGGCCATAATAGGTGGATTTTTCATGCACTCAGTTCTAGGTCAATGCAAGTGAAAATTGTATGTTTAAAAACCTCAGCTAGTCTTGTTTATTATTAGCAATTTTTCAGATTTTTACCAAATTTTTAGAAGCTTTAAAAGAGCTTATCAAAATGAGCCTAGATGCCCTGTGCAGGGCATCAAGCCTGCACAGGGAATCTGCAGGTTTTGCAGACCTTGCACAAGTCTCATTTGAGCTTGTCTAGGTCTGTAATTTAGTTTACAAGGTCTCACCTAGGTCTAGTGTAAGTTCTAAGTTTTTGATTTTAGTTGCTAGCTTATTTGATTGCTTATTCCTGGGCTCAAAGTAGACCACCAGAAACTGCTTTTTAGCTTAAATCTCAATTCCTCAAAACTTGGTATCTTGCATTTCAGAGGTTTTAAGCAGTTGAGATTTGTTGCACTCTAGTTCTTTTAGCATATTATAGTTCCTGTTAACAGTTGGTGCCTTTTGGTGAGCTTTTGGCTTATCCAAGTGCTTATTCATAAGCACTTTCCATATCAGTTTCATATTCCTCCTAACAACCCCATGTTTTTCCATTTTTCTTAGCTTCCTTATATTATTTTAGAGTTTTCCTGAAATTTTCAGATTTTTCCAAGTTTGTTTGCTATTTTTCTTAATTTAAATTAGTTTTTAAGCATTTTTAATTAGCTTTTAATACAAAAAATTAAGAAAAGCTTCAAAAAAATAATTGTTCAATTTTCTTAAGTTTAGATAAATATAAAAAATCAAAAAAATATTTTTCCATAATTTTCTTAGTTTAAAAAGTATTTTCTAGCATTTTAATTAGTTTTAAATAGTAATTAATTAATAATAAATATATAAAAAGTCTAAAAAATATATTTTCAGTTTTAAAATTAGTTTTATCATATTTTAGATTTTTCTAAGTCTTAATTTTATTTTTCTAATCTTATTTCATATTTTCTTTTATTTTAGAGTATTATTAAATAGTTTAAAATAGTTTTTAATTAATAATAATTAATTAAATAGTTATAAAAATAATTTTCTTTTTCTATAAATTTTCTTTTATCATTAGGATTGTAAAAATGTATTTTTCATATTTTTAGGATTTATATTGTGTAAGTTTCACGTTTTATTTTGTACGTTACGTAATTTTTTTATTTAAACGTAAGTTTTAAGTTTTAAACGTTCATCACTTTAAATATAGTGATAGCGTTTATTTAATATATTTTATCTTTTTAATCTTCTTTATTTGTATTTAAGTCGCTTTATTTTATAACCTTTTTCAGTAGTGTAATTATGTAGGATCATTATTTTTATGTGTCTGACGATTCGGGTGGTCTTGGGAGATCAAAATACATGTTAGCCATTAGAGAGAGAAAGTTAGAGAGTTGGGTGTTCTTGGTAGAGAGTTACTTCACAAAAGTTGAATATTAGATTGAAAGCACCACCCCTTCCATGGATGGAAGGGGTATTTATACTTACACAATACACGACCTCATATCGGCCTGTGGATCAGGGATACAGTGGGTAAAGACCCGTCCTTCCTCCACGGTGATACACTACGCTAAACTAAACTAATAACTAACTAATAAACTGATAAATAACGTAAACAACGACAAATCTACGAGCTAACTTATGCTAGATAATATTTGGGGTGACCGACACTTCACTATGGAATTTTCTAATTCCTAACAATCTCCCCCTAAGGGAGGTCACCCCATGATTTACATTTGGAATCCTAGCATTCTTTCTTTGTCATTGTTCTTGAGCTCGTAGAGTTGAATTCTTCAATTCTGCAATCTTTGTGCTTAAGCAGTGACACTTCATAGTCCGCATATATTGTACTTTTAGTGGAGGCCTTTAACTGATCCACATCTTTGATGATCTTTGAGCTTTCATTGAGATCATCAGCCACAGTAAATCTCTGGATCACCCTTTATTGTGTTGCCATCATGTGAAGTTGTGACTTTCGGACCGACATGCTCACACTTTTGAATCATGACATCTTTCCATCAGAGTAGCGGAAGCCTTACTGGTTCATGATATTTGCAGCAGCGAAGCATAAGCATAGTATGAAATATCAGAGCCAGGTTATGTAGATATGCACCAGTCATGATTTCTTCAAATTAAGTGTGGATTCTGTGAGCATGCGGCTTTGGAATGACTCCTCAATTCTGATCAGCTGCAACCGTCCAAGTGTACCTGCAAACAACAGTTAGCAATAAAACACACGAAAGTGTCTTTGATCACTTTCGCTGAATTGAGGTACACGGCCCACGGTTCCCCGTTGATCAGTACAAGTACTGCCTGTGATCAGGTAGGATTCCTAAGAATCTCCTTGACAGGGTTTCGCAGCTGTTCTAGCTGTTCTCAAACCGGAACGTCTCAAAGAAGACAACACGGAGTGAGTGAACCAGCAAATTGAGATTCACTGATTGATGAAAAATGATTTGAAAAACAATCGTGTATTGCTTGAAGAAAGAGTTTTGCAATACAACGAAGGTTTTATGAGAAAGATCAATTTTCAATCAAAAACACTTTTTGTATTTGAAAATAATACACATTCGACGTGCTAGCGAAAAGAAGATTCGCACATCGAACGGTTTTTCCAAAAGTAATTTTTTTTTTCAATCAGAGATACTTTTTATGTTTGATAACATAAGTACACATTCGACGTGCTAGAGAAAAGAAGGTTTGCACATCGAACGGTTTTTCCAAAAGTATTCGTCAATTCCATTCCTGGACCAAGGTAGATTCAAGACTGAATCGCCCCATTGTTTCTATCCAGTTGTCACAAGTTTGATCTTACGGGAAGATCTCACATGAAACCCACCAAGAGCTTGTTTGATGTTGGCTCTAGAAGGATTTCCATCTTCATCGTGAATACATTTACATACCACTCAGATGTTCTGGCAAAACCACAAGGATAATGCGTAGGACTCTCAATATATTCTTACTTTCCACATTGTGTGAAACAGCAAGTCATCATTAATTTTGTGTCCTAACGAGATATTGTGGATGATCTCTTGGCTCTAGACTCAATAGTGCACTTTTGGTTCCTGTGCCGGAGACTAGGGAGAGGGTCTCCTTCTTCAATATCAACAATCTCTAAGAGAAAGTCGATAGATAATGTCGGTTCCCCGTGAGAATGAAACAAGCCCTTTTAAGAGGAACTTGAGTGGCTTGGGAAGTTTAGTGCAGTGCGTCACTGGGTCCATGACGTCTTGTCTTCAATACCAGTGTTACCTTAGTAACAACCAGTAGCATATGTATTGAACCCGGTTTCTGCCCTAAGGTTGAATTGATGGAGGGCTATTTCTTTTCACCCTTTTATCATTCATTTCTTTTTCATTCTTCAACCCCTTCAGTGCTTACCGAGACTTCATAACTAGAACCTTGTTGGGTTTATTCCAGTACTAGCTCAGTCTCAGTCTGCACTCTTCCCATTCCTCACTTTTCTCCTTTTTTTCAATATACCTAAGGACTCTACACTATCTAGTGGATTGTCCCTGGGTAGATCCCTCCGGTTCTGGCGGATCGTGGGAACGAATACCTAACCTAACCATCCTTATAACTCCATGCATAAAGTAAATTGGTCGGTCTTTTGGTATTGTTCTTTCCTTCATGAAACCAATTGAAAAATCATTTGGAAAACCAATCAAGGTACTTGTGATACGAGATCAAAGCATTTTGTACCTTAATAGTTTTGATCATTTAGAAAACCTCCCCCTCAACATGTGCGTGTGATTTAGAAATTGTTTGGCACATGGAGGCAAGAGGACTTTGAAATATTTTCTTTGATCACAATTTTCATACGAAAAAGCCATTTGATTTTCTTGGTAAAATTCTCCCCCTCAATATGTGCATAGGATATTTTAAAACATTTTATCACATAGAGGCAAGAGTTCTTTTGAAGCACATCCACAATCACAAAATCCATTAAGAAAACCATTAGAAAACACAATCAAGGTACTTTATAATCTCTTTTTAAAAAAACTTTTGTACCTCGATGGTTTTGCTCCCCCTCAATATGTGCTTCGAGGTTTGAAAGCGTTTAGCACATATGAGAGAGCAGCCTGCACAACTGAATCAAAACGATCAACTTTTATCAAATTTCATTATTAAATCACAAATTCTCCCCCGATCAAAAATATCAAATCCTTTGAGATTTTGGATCCCAAGTGATTTAAATAGGTTTAGAAAACATGGGAGAAAATGTGGCCTTGTTTAAATACTCATCTGGTTTTTGGATAAATCCTCCTCCTCAACATGTGCATTGTGTAATTGAAATCGTTTGGCACATGGAGGCAGGAGTGCCTTTGAAGGACTAAAACCAATTCCATTAAAACAGATTTGAGATTTAAATCACGATCTCTCACCCGATCAAAGATTTCAAACCATTTGAGATTAGTGATCCCAAAAGATTTAAATAATTTAGAGAACTTTGGTGAAAGACGTGGCAAGATTTAACTTTGAAAGATGACATATAAGAACCATTTTAAGACATTAAAGATTGTTAGTGTCAGGTATGATAGTTTTTAAGAGATCTTTTAAGTAAAACAAAAGCATTTCACAATCAAACAAGAACAGAAAAAATTTCATTTTGAAAGACCTTGATTCTAAAGAAAAAATCATACCATGACATAACATTAAATCTTTAGATCACCACTTATTTACGTACACACGGACTTTTATGAAGCAATGTTGTTTGAAAATAATTTATTTTAAATCACTCTCCGCCTCAATCGATGACAGAAGTCAATAATTGAGTGACTTAGGTTTTGTTAAAAAGAAGTCCGGTGATTTTCAAAAATTAGTCCAATATATTTTCAAAACAACATTTTTCCATTTTCAAAACAATTTAATTTACTCAAAATTGTTTAAAAATGGTATCCTGCACAAAGATTCGTTAGTGGTTGAGAAGCTTCCGTTGTTGTTGTTGTAGGGTTGGAAGAAAAACCGTCTGCAAATGCAGTGAGACTTCTTCTTACGTTGCATTTTGAATGCCAACTGAGGTCCAATTAAGCTCCGTTTCTTCACTTGCTGAAGAAAACCATCTGCTGATGCAGTAAGACCTCTTACGTTGCATTTCATGCCAACTCTCCATAGAAGTCCAGTTAAGCTCCGTTTCTTCATTTGTCAACCCAAGATATATTTACCCTTTCCTTTCGGCATCCAATCATCTTCAATTGTGGGATCCGGATCGGGAACATTCTTATAACCAATATACCTGCATACGTTAGTGAACACACATACAAATATATATGGTGGTCGACAACACCCAAACAGCAATCGACTAATAAAAGTCAATCCAACATATCAATTAGATCATGTAAGGTATGGGAATAATGTGTTTCTCAAACTCTAATCATCTAAACCTAACAATCATATCCTAGAAACCTAGTCCTTCAACACAGGCAATTATATTTTTCCAGATAAGCACGTAGGATAATTAAGAAAGTCCGTTAGATGATATAAATTTGAAAACATTCTCCCCCTCAATCAATGACTTATTTTCTAAAAAGATTAAAAGCGCTGAAGTCATTGATTGAGTTTTCAATTTTCACAAAAACTCTGAATCTGATAGATTTATAAGCAACTCATTTACCACCATTTTGAACACAACAAATATTTTTCTGAAGAATTTTAGACGGAAAAACATTTGTGTAGGAACAGCAGTCCTTCGACATACTTTCCTCAAATAGTTTTAGGATAAGTGCACGAAATATTTGTGAAATTGTTTCAGCGAAGCACTTTCCTTTTTTGAAAAACGGGTTGCTATCAGAAATAATAGCAAACCATATTTTAAAGCGCGGGTTACAGTCTGAAATAACTGTAAGCCATTTTATGAAGCCCGGGTTACAGTCTGAAATAACTGTAAGCCATATATTGAGACATGTATTGGAAAAGAATATTTACACCTCCTGCTCGAACTTCATCTAAAGTCCCGTGCCATTATTGAATGACATTTCTAAGACCGTAGATGTTATCGATACCAGAAGACATGTCTTGAGAAAACATATTTTTGGTCTTTTTCAAATTTTCTGATTTTTATGGTTTTTGAAGGTTTTATATTTTTCTATTTTCTTTTTGTTGGTTTTATATTTTTCTATTTCTTTTTGTTGGTTTTATATTTTTGTATTTTGTTTTTCGAATAAATATTTACAAGGATAGAATAGATGATATAGTTAAAGAAGATGATGATACGAGTACCGAGATAAGGATATCGAGCAGCCCCGTTGTAGAAGATAGATGTCATCATCCCTTAAACATTCACCACCAAAGCTTCCAGGGCTCCAGAATAGAAGATAGAACATGAGCCTTTGAGAAAGAGAGACTTTGGCAGCTTCCCCCCAAACCGAAAATCCTTTAGCTGAGCAGATTCAAAGCTTTCTTTCAAGCTTCTCTTAGCCAGGTGCACAAAGAAGCACACCATTATCATCGAACTTGCTGCTCCTTTTAAGAATAATCACCGTGATTCTTCGTTTGAGGTTATATCATCAACAAGAAGAACAGCAACGTATCATCCCACACATACAACAATCTTCTCAAATTTCCTTTTCAACTGACGTCTGAAGTGATCCATTCCAAAAAGTGTCAAGAGAACAATTCCCCCTAGAAGTTGAATTAATGCAGTCAGTCTCTTTGTATAATGCTCAAGAACTCTCCCGAATACACATCATGAGGGTAATGAAGAACAACTCCCCAATGTTCACATCTTTCGTCCCTGATGAATGTGTATAAAGCTCAAGAACCCGAAGTACACCAATATCCAAGAACTCTCCCGAATACACATCATGCCCGGAAGGAAAACACCTCCCCAATGTTTGTGGTAAACAATGGCTTTCTTCCCTGATGATCGTGTATGAAGCTCAAGGACCCGAAGTACACACATTCCCCAAAGAGAGAACAACCGATAACATTGAAGAAGCAGGCCGAATCACTGATTATCTCTGCGGGTGACAATCTCTGCGGATGTCAACACCGGAATAAGTGATTATATCTCTGAATCACAGATTAAGCCCTCAAGTAAAACAGCTGAGCATCCCCAATGTACACAATTCTCTCTCCCCTGATGATTGCGATAACATCGAGATCATCACACACCAATGTACCTCTTATATCTTCAGAAACATTCTCTAACATCTCTTCCCCCACATAGTTGAAATAAGAACACTAAACGCTTTGATGAGTAAAACCTTGAGTTTCTCTGCGGTCATGACATTTGTTTTCCCGGGATAACTTCAATCACTTAGAAGTATTAAGTCCATCAAGTTTACTCGCCATGAGTCAAACCTTGAGTTTCTCTGCGGTAATAACATTTGTCTTCCCGGGATATCTTCAATTACTTAGAAGTATTAAGTTCATCAAGTTTACTCGCGTTTAGATGCTTGTCTCCTTCCCCCTTGCTGGTTTTGATACTTCAGAATCAGCAACTCATTGTAAGCCCGTGTACTAGAAATCATTTGAGAAGAACATCATTAGCACATATGTATCTGTGAGAATCAACTTGCTGAAGCAGAATGTGAGCAAGTCTAATTGGGGATTAAATCTGGCTTTTCACTCTCCCCCAATTAGTGCTCTCCCCTAAACCGACAATCTTTTAATAAATGCCCAGAATAAGAAGAAGTCTTTTGATAATCAAATGCAACTCGTCTTTAGTCTTCTAACATGTAGCAGAAAATGTAGAACCGACTGTAGACTCGACCTTCTTCAAGATTGTCCAGTTGGGGAATAGATAGTTAACATCTTCAACTCGCCAAAAAATAAGAACATCACCAAAAAGCATCCCAATCAACTTACATCTTGCAAATCCCCTTAACTAAAATCCCTCCCAATCAAACAAGAACAGAAAGATGTTCATCAAGGAAATCAGCAATCAGGCCGCAACGAACACACGAAATGGTAATACCAAGCAAACAATCACATCAAACAAGAACAGAAGGTTGTTCGGAATCATCATGTTGATGTGCACGTGAAGCATTAACCGGAAGCACTTTGTCAATACACTCATATTAGCTTGTGAAGATGTCAACTAACGGCTCTTAAGAAGAAACTCCATGTGAAGATTACCCGATAAGAAGAAGCTCGGTTCTTACATGAGTTTAGAGCCGTATGACCATTTAAATTCTCAAATAATAATCAACCATGCATTAATTTCACACTTCTTCTCCCCCTCAAGAATTGCAAACGGAGTTGCCATTCTTGATTAAATAAGTGAAAATCATCCGAATGTTCTATTCACACTTCTCTCCCGCAAAATAAGCACATGATGTCGCCATCTTCATTATAATCGAGCAAGTGGAATGAGAAAAACAATCAGTGGTAGCCCGGTTCACTTGATGACTGAAGCGCATGGAAAAAGTATGAAGCATGTTGATGAGAATGGTCATAATAAGAAGATTTCTCTTCTTCAGAAGATAAAGCGCACTGAAGCGTAAACTTTTCTTTTCTTTAGAGAACGAGGCCTGAACTGATGTGAACAGACGTCATAATCTCTCTCTTTTCAGCTCTCTTAGCAAAACATGTAATCAACCCCATTATCATTCAGTAGGCTTTTTGTCGTGACAGCTGATGGAGATAACCCAATATGATGAATTTGACCATGAAGTAAAATAACCCGAACTCGTGACTTAAACTTGCACATATGAAACAAAGAGCGGTGCCGAGACTTCATGCCCATTTGAGTCTCTAAGTACTCTATACTCCTCAACCAACCAACCATCAAGTAATAGACGTACATTACCTCTTGAAAATCCACAATTGAATGTGACACTGAGCACTACAACGTAACTCCTTTAAGTGATAGCTATTTTGAGATGATAAGAGCCCAATTCCCCCAAGTGGTAAAAGAAAAGGAAAAAGTCACCCAACAATAACTAGATTTCCAAGTCTTTGTTTTTGATAATAAGCTTGAACAAGGATCTCGAAGTATCTTCATCCAACCATCCCCGATACCTTCAGATACTAAGTACACTCGCCCGTGATAATTCACTTCAACTTCAAATAAATAATAGTGAATTAACTCCGTTGTCACATCTTCTGATTAAAAGCTCAAATCAAGCCTTCTTTGACATTTAAAAGTGAACTTTGATAATGGTTTTCATCCCGACCATGGTTGAAAGCACATAACCCCGTAAAACCATGTAATAACCAAACTGCCATGACGAATATCCAAACACACATCCAATTTATGAAGTACACCCTTTTATCCTTTCTTCGAAGCAGAACCCGTAACACCAGCATCAGAAGACCCTGAGATACGCTTTCCTTTCTCCAAGATGGTTCCATCATCACGGGATTTTACAATTCTATAGTTTAAACCGAGAAATAGTTTCTTTCGCGGGATTTTACAAAAACCAAGAATAAACCGTAAGATAGATCCGGAAATGCACTTTACAATTACCAGGATGTTTCCATTGTCACGGGATTTTACAAGTCTATGATTTAAACCGAGAAATAGTTTCTTTCACGGGATTTTACAAAATCAAGACAAAACCGTAAACAATGTCAGCTTGAATGTGTAATGACAACTTTGGTTTCAGTGAATATATGTTTTTAAGGGAACATGCAGCGGTTCATCAGCGGTTCAATATCCATCATCAACAATATCATCAACAAACCAATAAACACTTTGGAAAACACATCATCCACATATACTGTCGGCTGTTGCTGTGACCACATGGTGAAGTAAACCCGATATATCAAACTTGATCGTGAAGTGAACTTCCCCAGATTTGTTACTTAAACTTGTACGAATCCTTGTGAAGAAGAAACGGTGTACCCAAAGTATAAAACCTCTTGACGTATCCTCAACTGTGTGAGACACCGAAGTGATAGTAACAATTTGGCTCGAGAAAGAATCACAAAAGTAACTAAATAGCCAAGTCTTTATCACACTCTTTAAAAGCCCAAACAAGTCATCTTCGCGGAATGGTAGAAAGAAAGAAGACGAAATAAGTAAACGCTCCCGGAAAAACTCACTTCAATGCCAAATAAGAAATACCGTACAAACAACCCTATAGTCAGCATTGTCCAATTATCGATTCAAGCCGTGACGTAATATCCTTCGTAGAAATGAATACCCCAAAATATCAATCACACTACGAATCTCACCATCAAATCTCATCACAATTCTCATTGTCATACAAAACTTACACTGGATCCACTCAACATACTGACCTTTTGTTATAAAAAGTTCAAAGCCCAAAGATTAGTGATTCGGTGATTATAAATGGCCCAGTTTAGACTCCATCCAGCTCAATCCATACGATAATATTCACGAGCCCAGATTCAAATTCCGAAAGTCATTTGAAGCAAGGCCCAATGATAATTCCGAAAGTAATTTGTGATATATTCACAAAACGTCATTTGTTCCAACTACAAACACGTTATTCCAAAACGTCATTAGTTCCACATTCCAATGATAATATTTTCTATGCCCAATGTCCATTTAGTTTTCATACCCACGATGGTATAAAACATGAAAACTAATAGCGCCGGAATAAAACGTTATTGCTGGTTGACTATTCAATGCAAGCCCAAATATCATACTTGACCAGCTGATGATCTCAAATACAAATCTCGTGGCCCCTTCAAATAATAATCACCCGTATTTAAACACCAAAAGACTTTGTCCTATTTACACAAATTAATCTCGTGGAACTAATCTTGTGGTCCATTCAATTTAATCAAACTTTGGTCCATGAAAGTTAAATAGAAAGTGAATCTGCGATACAAACAGCGTGAGAGTCCAAAAACCAATAGAAGAGTTCAAGCCCATTCGAATTCCATTTCCAGTGAATCATATACATGGCCCAAAAACGTAAATAATACTACCCTAATTATTTGGGAGTATATAATGCCACATACTTCTCAGTCTTACCCTAAACTCAAGTATACCTCAAACCCTAATCTCTTATTATCCGCCTCTCTCCACTGCTTCTCACACAAAAAAAAAGAAACCACATCAATCGTTTTCTTAAAACTGCTCAAAACATGATTAATCAAACCCTAATCAAGACAATACTTCTGGTCCGTCCCTTTTAACCCAATAACGCACCTCATACATGATATTTATTATCATAACCTGATATGAAACTTATTCATTTCTTCGATAGGAACATATTCTTGCTCGCCACAGGGATGGCTAGAGGGTTCGTTAATACCACAGGGATGGTACGAGTTTGTGGACGTGATTACATGATTGAGCCAAGGTAGGTCAAATTTTATCTTCTAGTTTTGGTTTCCATTAGCCAACGAACGAGAAGACAAGGAGTAACAGTTAGTTGTTATTTTCTTGTTCTCATGAAGTTCGAACATGACCAAGAAGCTTAGTCTTCAAATGGTGTCATTGTTACATAGATCAATGATGGTTGTCTCTTGGGTTGTAAGGATCAGAAAATGGTCTTTGATTTGTCTTAAACCCATCATAAAAAATTTGAGATCTTATGAATTGAGATGTTTTTTTCATTAACGGTTATGAGTCGATCTATGATGATGATTTATCTCGTTTAGAGGCTTGTGTCTTGATGTGAACTTTGAGTCACGTGAGAGAAATGGACTGAGATCATTGTAACTTTTTAGTTTTCAGTCATGTTGTCGAGTCTAGATGTAAGTTTAGATGTTGGATTTTTGTTTCGGATCAGCATAAGCTTTGGGTCTTCACTTCAATAATATTCTTGGACCAATGATGGTTTAATTTCTTAGGTCGAGTGAGTCTTGGTAAAGAGGTTAATGTGGTTGTGGTCGTTGTCCTCTCATTCATCATTTCTGTTCAAGGTCAAGTCGCTAGTGAGAATGGTCTTGAGCCAACTCGCTAGCCAACTCGCTAGCCAACTCGCTAGCCAACTCGCTAGCCAAGTCGCTAGCCAAGTCGCTAGCCAAGTTGCTAGCCAAGTTGCTAACCAAGTTGCTAACCAAGTCGCTAGCCAAGTAGCTACTTCAATAAGTCGCCACATCATTATACAAATCGCTAACTTGTTAATACAAGTCGCTACAAGATTCATTGTATCCGGACAGATTAGTGACAAGTCGCTAACAAGAATTATGGTATTTTCCGATGACTTTTCCGACCATTTTCCGACCACCTTCATAATAAACCCAGAAAAATGCATAAAAGATTCATGTTGTTTTGACCTTGTTTTGACCTCAAAATAAAACTGGAATGACCAAACCCAGATATCCTTCATAAAAACACTTCAATATTGACCCGTTAATGACCACGAAACATGATAATATGACCACTTGTTCATGAATAAAGGTTGGTACAAAAACAGTCTAAAAATGAGATATGTGACAAACAATTGGACAAAGTATGACACATAATATAGAAACAGCAAGAGACTATTTAGACCAACACAAGATACAAGAAAACTTGTTTAAAAAAGATGATATCAATGTAAACAAAATATCCGACAGACAAAGTGATATAAAATCAGTTTTAACAGGATTCGAACCACACCAAATCATCAAAACACAAAAAACCTTGGCTCTGGTACCAATTGTAGGATCATTATTTTTATGTGTCTGACGATTCGGGTGGTCTTGGGAGATCAAAATACATGTTAGCCATTAGAGAGAGAAAGTTAGAGAGTTGGGTGTTCTTGGTAGAGAGTTACTTCACAAAAGTTGAATATTAGATTGAAAGCACCACCCCTTCCATGGATGGAAGGGGTATTTATACTTACACAATACACGACCTCCTATCGGCCTGTGGATCAGGGATACAGTGGGTAAAGACCCGTCCTTCCTCCACGGTGATACACTACGCTAAACTAAACTAATAACTAACTAATAAACTGATAAATAACGTAAACAACGACAAATCTACGAGCTAACTTATGCTAGATAATATTTGGGGTGACCGACACTTCACTATGGAATTTTCTAATTCCTAACAAATTATCCATCCAAATCTTTTCTGATCACTATCATTAGTGATCATTCTATCGTCTGATCTAGTGTTTGCACACCATTGAGTCTCCGTGGGACTTAACGACCTGGGAATTCACTATATTCTCCAGGACTTCATTGTATTTGTGCTTAAGCTGTTTTAAGTCTGTTACGGTTGGCCATTCACAAGTGGCCAGCTTGTGTGATTAGACTTGACGGTTTAGCACGGATCAAATTTTGGCGCCGCTGCCGGGGAGGCTTTAGCGTGTGTTAAACCTTTTTCAGATCCATTCTTGCACATATACCATCTTTTGTAAAAAGTTTTTTGTAAAGTTATCAGAAAATCCAAAAAGTTCATTAACACTTTTCCTGAAGTGTTATCAACACCAAAAATATTTTCATTCTTTGTTTTTATAGCCTGTTTTTCAAAAATCCAAAAATATCCATCCTTTATCCTCCAATCTGTTTAATTCTACATTTCTTTATCCTCAAACCTGTTTAATTCTCCATTCCTTATCCTCTAATCCGTTTAATTCTTCATCTCTTATCCCTCTTATCCGTTTAATTCTCTATGTCATGGTATTTGACATGTTCCTGGTGTGGAGGTCCATTTAACGGTGGAAATTGTCGGCGATGTACCAATGTGGGTTTCGGAGACAAGTTTGTCAATAATCCCGATCCCATTTCAAATAATGAAACACCCGATTTTTCCCACCTACCTCCACAGCCCCAATACGAATCCTACTCATGCGAGTTTTGTGGGAATGATCCTCATTACGGTTTTGATTGTCCACCACGGGTTCCGCTTGTCTATGAGCCGGAACCATGTTACAATCAGAACTTTGGTGAAAGTTATTTTCCCAATTATCTCTGTTGTGAGAATTGCGGGGGTCCTCATGAGACTTTTGAATGTCAACCGATGAATCAAAATTTTCAAAATTCCAATTCTCCCGGTTTTGACAATTTCCAACCCCCACAGTATTCCATCAGTCATCAGACTTCCGAGCCTTTACATCATTTCAATGATTACGAGGAGTGTAATCATCCTCAAAGTTCTGAAGAAATACGCATTCGAAAGAAACTGCAAATGAAAAGAATGGTGTGTAAGCTTCAGCAGATGAATATAAGAATCAGATATGATGACGATGATGATGAGGATAGTATTCAAATGAAGGAATACTATGATTACGACGAGGAGAGTGTTACTCAATTGAACGATCTTATTTCTCAACTCCCTCAGTCTATTGCCATCACACCTATCTTACCTTTTATTGCTTCCAAAGACTCTCTCATAATGGGGGACGAGCCTTCTAGCACTATTCCAGAAATGGAACCGTCTAGTGTTGAGAGCCTTGTCCCAATCCCAAGTGAGTCCGAGGTTATCTCCGGTAATATGTGTGATGAGCCTCTTAATGATGATTCTACTCCTCCTCTTGACATTCCATATGATCATGTCGAGATGTTCTCCGATTCTGATAACGATTGTACTTCGTTTGACGATTCTTTATCCTATGGAGACATCGATTATGTCGAGGAGCTACCTTCTGAGCTAGTTAGCTTAGAGGAAGTGAGAGATTCTGATGATCTGGAAATTGAGGACGAGATACTTCGTGAGCAATTGTTCAATATAAATCTCCTCGTTTCTAAGATCGAATCATTTTGTGCTAAGTCAGCTTCATCTCCTATCCCCGTTATGGATAGTGACTCTACATTGGACAAGCCCGAGCTTGAGGCTTTTTCCAATGATTCTCTTCATGAAGAGTTCTCCGGTGAACTCTCTCATGACATATCTCCTCCAGAATATGATCATTTCTATTTTGATCTTGAGGATGATATTGGCTCGGAGGAAGGTGAACTCTATCATAAGAGTTTGCTTATTGATGATACTACCCTCACCCTTCCTCCCGATATGTCTACATCTGAGGATGAAGAATGGATCCTAATTGTTATAAACATCTTTCTTCCATTCCTCACATATGATGTGACTTCCTCTCTTCTTCACTCCTTCGGGAGTGAGGACACTATCTTTGACCCCGGCATTTTCATTTATCATTTGTGAGCCGGGTCCGTCTTTCTCTGTATATCTCATCGGTGTGGAACTTTCACGTGCTTCAAATGTTTGTCCAAACATCTTGAATGAAAGTCCGATGGAGATTGTCTCTTCCACTTTGCTTCCCCATGAACCAATGAATTCGGGGTCGAGTCAAGCTAGCGACTCGGTAATAAAAAACAGTAGCTTAACATGGGTTTTCACCCGTGTGTACCACCTAAGTGTGGGGGAGTTGCCCCACATGTTATATATATGTATCTAAAAAAAAAAAAAAAAAAAAAAAATCTTTCTAAATAATGGCCGTAATATTTCCCTTTTACGTTCTCAGTTTCGGCATAACCGCCGGTACTTTGAATATTGAGGGCAATATTCATTTCTAAGTGTGGGGGGGATTCTCACGAATTTTGTTATATGTATTATACCAATTCCCCCGTTTTTGGCCAAAATTTTTTTTTTGGAGTAAGTGTTTTGCACTTACTCAATTGGTTATCAGTCCGCCATGTCTGTAAGACAAAAGGATTGGCTAATCCAGGAGCAAACGGCTCTTGGTAAAGATTTCTCAAATCCGTTTACGGCTTGCAATTTGCCCAAAATTGTATGGTATTCAACTCACCATATCCTAAAAAGTGAAGAGTTGGCTAGCCCGCAAGTTTATGGCTTGTGGTAAAGGCAGTGGAAAATCCATAATTGGTAATCAGCTCACCAAAGATAATATTGATAATTTATCTAAGAGTTGGCTAGTCCAGAAGGGTACGGCTTCTGGTAAAGACAAATCAAATCCGTTAGAAGCTAGTGGTTTGCTCAAAATCACATGGTTATCAGTGTACCATGGTTCTTACTTGAACTAAAACATTTGGCTACTCCAGAAGTAATGGCTTTTGGTAAAGAGATTAAAATCCATTATGTTTTCTCAAATCATTGCTAGGGACTAGCAAT
The DNA here is from genome assembly GCA_019973895.1 of Chrysanthemum seticuspe. Taxonomy (NCBI): domain Eukaryota; kingdom Viridiplantae; phylum Streptophyta; class Magnoliopsida; order Asterales; family Asteraceae; genus Chrysanthemum; species Chrysanthemum seticuspe. The sequence goes on from BPTQ01000009.1 coordinate 163,274,627, forward strand.
ATCTCAGTGTGGGGGATTGATGAGTGTCTAAATACTCATCATTTTTGTACAATATAAACTGCAAAATCATCTGAAAACACTCAAAAATGCATCAAAATGATGAAAATATCACAAATCAGTGTTTTATGTGTTTTAAATGCAAAAATATCAAAATCAGATGAAAAACATATCAAATTTGCAAAAAGTGCAGTTTTAGTCCCCCAACTTTCAAAATTTGTCAAAACTAGTCCCTGAATCAAAATTTCAAAAGAAAAATCACCAAAGGTCATTTTTAAATCATAACTTGTCAAATTTAGTCCTTTGGTGAAAAATATCAAAAGTTTGAGAAAATTACAAAAATGGTCCTCCAAGTTTGAAAATTGGCAAAATTGGTCCCTGGAAAATCTGAAAATGGCAACTTTGGTCCTTGCATTATTAAACTTTGTCATTTTTAGTCCTTGGAAGCAACTTTGCATGAATGGCAGCCTGGTCCCTCAAATTTTCAGAATTACACAACTAGTCCTTGTGTTTTATAAGCCTTATACCAATTTTGGACCCTTGCCTGCCTTGGACCCCCTGTCAAAATTGCATTTTGAACCCCCTTTCTAATAACACTGCCAGTCAAACACTGGTCAAATAGCCCCCTACCCGCCCTTTCTGTTTCTTCAACCTCTAGCCCTGCAAACATCCTGCCAACACTCCATCCCAGCTCATGATCCACCCAACCTTATCACTCCAAACATATGAATCCAAGAAACAATAATTCTTCCCCTCCCCTACACTCAATCTCACTCACATGCTTAAAAACAATTTTCCCGCCAAAAGTGATGAATGGCCAGGATGACTCAAAATGATCCAAAGGTCCTAAATAATGGTGGGATTAATTCAGAAGAGAGAGAGGAAGCTGTTGGGGTATAAAAGAAGGATGAAAGAAGCAAGCATGGGCAGTAGTTAGTTTTACAATTTTTTCTTAATGTCGTTTTTAACTTAGTGTTTTAGTTTTAAGTTCAAATATTGTAATCTCATCTTTTATGTATCACAATTAAGCTACGTTATCTTTGTAATCAGTTTAAATAATCAATTCTCAAGTTTAGCTAAAATTTATATTTTGTGTTTACTGTTGAAAATCTCATTCTGCAACTCTCATTTATAAGCTCTTAGAAGCTGAGTTTTAAACTCAATCTGGTTTATTTAAGCTATTCAAACCTTTTTATAAGTTCAAAAATCAATTCCAAGTAATTTTAGATGTTGGTCAACGAAAGTCAAAGGAGGGGGATTTTTGCATTTTGGATACTAGATTGGTCCTGAAAGTGCTTGCAGGTTACATGTGACCTTGTTTACATCTTATTCAGTTCATAATTGAAGGTGACCAGTTTACTCTTTTCATTTTCAAGCTTTTAATTTAAAATTGGTAAAAGTAGTTTCCTTATCATGTACTGTTTAAGATTGTTTGTTTAAGTTAATTTCAGTTTAATTTTAGTCAGTTTGAGTTCCTGCTTAGCCTGCATGTTCTGAATCAGACATATGCTTTGAAAAATGCAACTTATACTACTTAAAGGACTGTTTGGTTTAAGGTTTAAATCTGTGATAGAGGGTATTATAATGGAGTAGATCAGTAGTTTTAGGTCTTTTATAGTTTATTGAGTTCATAGATGTCTTAGTTTTACAGCCATTTGCACCTTTAGTCAAAACCTTTTTTGAATCTGCTCTCATCTTCATTACTGTTGAATCAGTGGTTAAGATTTCGAATATAGGTGTTAGATTTGTTAAGCCAGCTGGTATTGCTTTCATTTCATCTTATTATGTCATTGTCATTTCTAATTTTGATCTCAAATCTCATTTTAGTCAAATCTTCACACTGTCTTAAAAAGTCAAAACCAAGTCTAATGCCTGATTTATGCAAATGTTGCAGATGATGCACAATGCCCATTTCATAGAGTTAGGGTCTCATTTTTGGTTTAGACATAGTATGCTAGGTGGTCTTGAGGACTGCATTTCTGTTTTTCAATAAAACTTTTCTGATAAGCAATTAAATAAGCTCAAAGTAGGGTCCCAGTCCACTGTTTTTGCATAAGTTCTAAATCTGTCCTGCTGATTCAGTTTTTGCCCATTTCCTTTTGCTTCTAATCTTCTCATTTTAAGCCCTCATTAGCTGCAAATTTGGATAAGTACTCTCTGCTAGGTTACCTTTAGATCCCCACTTTTTGTTTTCACTCTAGCTTATTGGATAAGCTGTTACATCAGCTAGAACAGTGGGGTCAGATTCATGTTTTGGCTTATGTAGCAGTTAGCTTATCTGTGTAGTATGCTTATTAGGTGTTAGGATTAGATGTAGATGCTTGCTTTAGAGTAGTTATAGTATAGCCTAGCTTATATTATCAGTTGGTACAAGCTTGTGTTTATTAGCTTATCTTCAAGTGCTTATTTCCTTTTAGATTACACATCAGTTGCATTTTCTTCCACATAAGCATCAGTTTTTATATTTTTCTTAGCTTTAGAATAATATTTTAGGATTTCCCTGAATTTTTTATAATTTTTAGCTGCTGTTTGTTATTTTTCTTAATTAAAATCAATTTTTAAGTCTTTTTAAATAGTGTTTATTGCAATTAATTGAGAAAAAGTTCCAAAAAATAATTTTTCAATTTTAATAGATTAAGATAAATATAAAAAGCATAAAAAATATTTTTCCCTATTTTTCCTCTTTTATTTGGTATTTTTTACAATTTAAATTAGATTAAAATAGTTTTAAATTCCTAGAAAATAGAAAAATAATCAGAAAAATACAAAAATAGTTTTGAAAATTCTAGTTTGTTATTTTAGACTTTTCTAAGTCTTAATTTTATTTTTCAAGCTTTATTTCCTATTTTGTTTTCATTTTAGGTTATTATTAATTAGTTAAAAATAGTTTTTAATTAATAATAATTAATTAATTAGTTATAAAAATAATTTTCTTTTTCTATAAAGTTTCTTATATCATTAGGTTTATAAAAATGTTATTTTCATATTTTTAGGGTTTATATTGTGTAAGTTTCACTTTTTATTTTGTGCGTTTACGTAATTTTAATTTAAACGCAAGTTTTTAGTTTTAAGTTTTAAACGTTCATCATTTTAAATATAGTGATAGCGTTTATTTAATAGATTTTATCTTTTTAATCTCCTTTAATTTGCATTTAAGCCCTTGTAGTTTATGTCCTTTTTCTGTAGTTATAATAATTCTCAATCTCCTTTTCCGTTCAAATCTCCCGATCACTATACGTTTGATAATCCATTGCACAGCTCGCTGGGACATAACGACCCGGGGAAACCCTATACTCCTCAGATCTTCATTGAGTTCGTGCTCAAACTGTTTTAAGGTTCTTACGGTCTGCCATTCACAAGTGGCAGGCTTGTGTGAGAAACCTTGACGGTTTTGTGGAGATCAAAGAGCTGGAATAGATGTTCCTATGGCAACACCGCAACTGATGGATCCTAACCATGGAACGAATAGGAAAGAAGTTAGCGGCCCTAGGAACAAAAGAAAGAAGCAAAGTGCAGGGATTGTTATCAGGGAACCACAACCACAACAAAATAAAAGTAAACGAGGTTTACTCAAGACAAAACAAGTTGAGGAAGAGTCGGTTGAGGGTACTCATAATCTAGTTGTAGAGATAGAAGAATTGGTTGAAAGCGGAAATGCAGGGTTGAGCGTAAGTGAAAAACCACAAAAGACACCCGATGACAAAGATAGAAATGATTCTAATTATACTAAGTCTGATGTTGATGCGGATCAATACAATATGGCACCCCACGAAGATTCTAGCTCGCACACCATTAGCTCCCCTAGGAAAACGTCTTCACAAGATGCCAACCATCTTGCAGAAGAGCAGATAGTTCCTACTTTGACTAATCTTCTTAAGCCAATACGAACTACTGGCACAACTCTTGTAGTATACTCTGGTTTACTGGGATCGGGAGGAAATCCTGAGCAATCAGGTATTGCTGGTGTAAACCCCAATGTTAATATTGGAGGTGATCTACTCTTCACTGAGTTGGAGGTTCCTGCTCCCTTACCAGCCTTACAAACGAACCTTTCAGGCTTGGCACAGGTACTAATGGCGATTGCTGCTGGCGCTACTACTACGTCACTTCAACAAGCTCAACCTACTACACCACCACCAACATATCACTCATCACCAACTCCACTTCCTCCTTCGTACTTTACTTTGGAACAAATTGATCAATCCGCCATGCTATGCAAGAAACATTCATTACACAAGACTAATTTTACAAGTTGCAAGAAGGTGTCGGAACGGTCTTTGCTGCTGCAATGCAGAACCACATGAGTGAAATCATTCAAAGTGAAGTACTAAAGGAGAAAAGAAACAATTTATATGCTTACATGATCGCCAATCCATCTCTCCAAGCTGAAGATCCTGATTTGTTTGAGATGTTGAAGAAAAGGGCAATTCTTACACAAAGTACACCAACAACATGTAGAGATTGAAATGTTTGCAGAGATCCCCAGGATGACCCCGACAGTGGTAATCCTAAGGGGGAGAATGCGAAGCGAGTCACCAACTTCGGAGAATCATCCTCTACTGGTAACAAAACAACCCCTCAACAACAACAAACTTAACAACAACAACCATCATCATCTACCCAACAACATCAAGATGAAGCAGAACTTGAAAGGTTATTACACGAGAAAGAACTTTCGGGTAGAAATACAGATTTATCAGATAGAGATTTTGATGATTGGTATGAGTTGGAAGAAGGAGAAATCCATCCTGAACCGTCTAAAAAGTTTAAAGATAAATTTCATGAAATGAAGAAATGGGACAAGGTTCCAACTATTGTAGACTTCTACAGAAGGGAATAGGCGGTAAACAAAATGCTGAGAGACTAGTGTACAAAAAGCTTTGAGTATGATTATCACACTCAAGAAATGGAAAATTATATGAACTCAAACGTGCAGTGGGAAGACAACAAAGAAGTTCTAATGGACCCATACGAGTCATGAAACAGTAATCGAGTTGTCTATGGTTGTTCCAGAGATCCATCTAAACCAACAAAGTTTTCTAACTATGATCTTGCATATCTAAAACACGGCAACACTGATAAGAAGTCTATGTGCTATCTATATTCACATTGCCCCAGACAAAATTCACCGAAGATGACATTGAAGAAATTGTCACCGACAAATGGGTTAAGAATGTGATCGATTGGAAGAACTTCAATGAAGAGGCCAGATTATCCATTCATCATCGGTACGATGACCAAAGGAAGCTTGTGTATAAGGTAAAACAATGACTCATCAATGAGAACGGAGATAAACTAGATTCTAACCACAGGATCAAGGAAGTGTTGAATGTTGAAAGTATCAGTTTATTGGGTTATGAATACATCTCAAAGATCGTTTTGGTCAGAGAAGATGGAAGTGTGCATGAATTCGTTGAATCCGACTTCAAGTATCTAAGATTGAATGACATTAAAGACATGTTTTTACTTTGTGTACTTCAGAAACTGGATCACTTCAAGACTCTTCTACTTGACTCATTGTTGGTCTTTATTCCACCAAGCGTAATTACAGCAAGGGTATAAGACTATCAGTTGGGCATTGAAAGCTACCAGTGGCGTGTCAATCTCACTGCACCTACAATCAAGTTTGAAGGAATCAAAAACCATGACTCTTTCATGATAATATCTGAACGAGTCATCGGATACTTATACGAGAACAGCAAAGGAGAAAAACGAATCCTTCAAATTGAAGAAATTCCTAAGTTCTGTGATTCAACTTTGAAAATGGTGCATGAGAAGATATACAGGAGACTAAAAAACAACGAGACTGGTTATGATGAGAATAAACTTCTTCTTGTTAAGAAGGATTAGTATGAATGGTTTGAAAGAAGCATCATTCAGCATATCAAGTTTCGTGAACAGATGAGAAAGGTGGGAGATTTACGTTGGTGCAAGGCGAAGACTTAGCACTTTTGAGCTAAGACCTGAATAATTAACCCTTAGGGGGAGATTGTTAGGATTCATTCTACAAGTGTTAATTATCCTACGTCTTGTATTTGTAATAAGTCTACACAACCTTAGTTTAGATTTATGTTTTGTAATAAGGAACGAGGTAGGCAGCCCACATGTAATGAAGTAAAAGAGTCCGGCCAATTAGGCCCGGACTCTACCTCGCTGTCTCAGCCTACCTCGTTAACCAAGTAGTATAAATACCCATGGTAAGGGTGTGGTTAGATAGGTTGTGTAGTTTTTCTATTCACTAAGAAATATACTTTTTCTCTCAACCGTCTTTCTACCTCGCCTCTCTCTCTCTCATTCTCAATTACATCTTCTAAGTCATAAGCAGTGTGTGATGATAATGATTGAAGAGAAACCTACAAATACGTTGTTAAGGATTAAAAACGTGCATTTTTAAGGGGCATTTAACCTCTAAACTCATGCATTTGTGATCAATTATTGCCCTAAATTGTTTCTTTTCACATTTTAGGTACTTGTGACGCGAAACCTGGAAATCGACATATGTTTGGCTATTTTGGACAAGAAAAAGATCAAGCCACAAAAACGTCGAGAAAATGGGACTTGACGGCGTCACAAGCTACAACGTGACATCGTCACTTGCAAATCAGCATGAAGATTCAGAGATAATTTTCCAAGTGACGGTTCAGTCTCTGGAGACACCTCCTTTTGATGGCGCCAAGACCAAGGCTGACAGCGTCACAACTTACAAGTGACGCCGTCACAAGCTGATCAAGACTATCACAACATGCGCGTGAAGTAGCTGATACTGTTTTGGCTATATCTTTTGCATAAGAACTCGGATTGAGGTGATTCAAAAGGTCACGTGATCTGGACGAAAAGATCTACAATTTGGTGAAAAAGGGTTTGTGACCCCGTCACTTGTTAGAGCTGACGCCATCACAACGCTACAGACAGAAAAATCAGCTATAAATATAACCTCCTAACTTCACTTTTTGTAAGCCCTAAACCCTAAGTACGATTCTAGGGTTTAGGTAGGTGTTTTTCCAGTAACTTAGAGGGTCTTAATCATTCCATAAACATATTGTAATGGTTTATTTATTGATTCAATCTTATTTTATGTCTTCAATTATCATTATTGTTGCTTGTTCTTCATTGATTATGATTGGCTTATTCACCTAGTGTTTACCTATGATTGTATGAAACTTGTTAATGATTAATTAGATCTTGTTATTTTCTTAATGGTGTTTATTTCTATCTTCATCATTAAGGCATGACTAATTCAATAAGTCAAATTGATTTAGTTTATATTTATTGCTTCCTATTGTCTCTTGTTTAATTGGTTGTCTTGCGTTAGGAGTAGGAAAGCTAGCTTCTTCACTCATATATTAGCTTGTAAATCCGACTAAATGCTTTTATACACTAGAGTGCATTGGTTGTTTTATTCGTTGTATTTATTGCGTGATTTGCGTCTTTTTGATAGTAAGAGTTTCTAGGGAGACGACATAATTGTCGCTTGTAGATCAAGGGATTCTTAAAGGAGACTTATACATTCATATAGTTAGGGAATTCAACATCACCCTACAACAATAAAAGAATACAGCGCGCTGATTAAAACGAGGATGTGACAATTCAGTAGGTAGAATTGGATAACTAGCAAGGAGTAATACATCATAGGTAGATACGCTTCACTTTTCTTGTAGAACCTTAATTTACTTTTATTGCTTTGGTATAGTAGTAGTTTAATTGGTAGTTTTAAAACCAAACTCTCTCAAACCCTGGATTTTTAATTACTTTCTATTTAAATATAAAATACAAAAATAATCATCCCTCACCTCTAGACCTGATTCATCATACACTTCGACCTTCACAACACTATTCCCCTATAGAAGGATCAATCCCTCATATCTTGCCTATACTACACTACAATGGTTAGGTACACTGCGTAGGAGGATTGTAAAACTTCTTGTGTTTTGCAAAATCTGCATCAAGTTTTTGGCGTCGTTGTCAGGGAATAGTTTAGGTTTTGATTTCTATCTCGTTTAGGTCTACTCACTAGATTCCTATCAAGTGAGATTTTTCTTTTTATTTCATTAGCTTTCTTTTAGTCTATCTTTTTCTTTGTTCTAATTTGTTTGTAAAACCATTTTCATTTGTCACCATGGTGGATGAAATTCCATTTAGATCATTAACACTATAGGAAATATTGTATTCACTGATAGATTTGCTTCTTGTTGTTCCAATGAATATTTGAGTGATCTTAGAGATATCCAAGAGGAGATGGGGGTAAAGTTAGATGGGTTTGATGAATTTTGTGCATGTACGGCTTTTATTAAACAATTATTGTTAGGATCAACTCCTTTTAGTAAGACCATTTGGAAATTTTTAAGGAAAGCTTCCTAACCGTGAATCATAAGTTGAATGAACTGATAGGTTTGCATACATCACAACTTGAGAAAAAAATGAGGATTTATCCGACTATAGGTACCATTGACAAAAAGACCTAGTTTTTAAGAACATGGACTTTGAATCAGACCAATATTGTGAGATGGTTAGAGTTGAGCTACCTAGTTGCATGCGTGGGATACATTTTACCAAAACATATGACACGCTTGAGGAATCCTTTAGGAAAATGGAACATAATAATCAAGTTATTGAGGAAGATTCTTTAGAAAAGGATTTGAGATACTTAGGAGTGTGTTTGGGTTAGATCCTACCAAAACACATGTGAACATATAGGTAATTTAGATACTACGGAGAATGAGGTTGGGAATCCAAGCCCACTAAATACCCCACAGGTCCTACCATCACTTGAGGAATACACACCACCCGTGACTTACCCGGAAGAAGTAGAAGAGACCATAGGAACCCCAATCGAAGTAGAACCTTTGGACCAAACACAACTAGAGAAAATATGTTTGAATACTTGTAGTCATAACCTTTCTCTAAGTTCTATGGAAGTTCCTAGTGTTGATGATCCGGAGCCTTAACCTCTACTCGTTTTTCCATCCTTAGATATACATCTAAGAAACAAAAAAGGAACCAATCCACCCACCAACCCATATAGTTTGGGTAGGTTTAGGATGAAGGTAGTAAAGCCTTTGACCATTCACACACCTCCTTCACCTCAGGTGGCATATTTCTATCCTAATGGTGTGTATTGCTACAATCACCTACACTTAATCTTAAGTGTAGGGAAAACCTCCCCTATATCTGTTATATAAGGGTAGAGTCGGGCTCAAGACTCGGAAAAAACAAGCCTACGAAGCAAGCTCTCCCGAATACGACAGATGCAGAAGTGGGGAAGCTGGAAGTGGCTAAAGAAGTCGGAGGAAGAAAGTAGTTGGACAACTGTATACACGAGGGTACATTAGTCTTCTGGGAATTGGCAACATTGACAGAAAGGGGAAAGGCGAAATGGGGCCACCCTAGCCCATTGAGTGCTCTACCTCGGGCCATCGACATCATATGCTCTACTGAAATAGATTTTGCGGAAAACCAGCTATATCCAATCTTGGTTGGCATTTCACCCCTAGCCACAAGTCATCCCCGTATTTTGCCACATACGTGGGTTCGGTCCTCCAATGCCTGTTAGAGCTCTCTTCAACCTGCTCATGGCTAGATCGATCGGTTTCGCTTCTCGGGAGGCAACCCGAGCATATTATATTTACTTTCTTTATTTGCTTTTAATTTTGTTTTAGGATGTTTACATGCTAGTATTTGATTATGAATTGTTACGTGATTGATTTGTATGCAATTATGCTTTCTTTTGATTTTGACTTCGTCTCATTAATAATTAAAGGTACTTTACATAAAATAAGTGTAAGGAAGATCATATGTGGTTATTATAAACCTAAAATGATTATGTGATGATTTATAGTTTAATTCTTGGCATGTTTGTTTGTTTTATTTGTCTTTGTGTGACAATACTTGTGGATGTATTTTATGAGATTCTGCAGGAAAACATACTTTAGAAAACAGGTTTTTCCAGTAAAATTTTCCAAAAAACAAAACGAAACAAATATGTCAGGTTGGTCTGACGACGTCACGGTTTACACCTGACGGCGCTGTAGCACAGTTTTTCCAGATTTTTGTTAAATATTGAAAATTAACTTTTGAAATTTTTTCATAATTTCTTAAATGTCCAATTTTCATGTATGTTATTTGTATTTACATTCTACAAGTATCATATCATTTAATTGTTTTGTTTTGCTTTTATTTCTAAGTGTGGAATTACATCTTGTTGTGATTTTCTTTGTTCGGTTTCATGCCTTGGGTTTTGTCACACCCCCAATTTACCTGTTTTGCAGCGGAATGGAATTCCTGGGGATTGACTGTCATAGCACCACATCACAGTTATATTGAACGACCTAAAGTGTCGTTTTAAAAACACATCGTTGGATATTTCATAAAAACATAATCAGAGTACAACATCGGTCCCAAAAGGTTTACAAAGTTTGCGGAAATACATCCATGTTACAAATCCAAACGATGTTTTGAAATAAAGTACCATAATGTACATAATGTAAGTCGACGCCGCGACTCAAAATATAGGTCCCTAAACCATGTCATGATGCGAATGCCTCAGTTACCTGAAAATACATTGCTAAAAAGGTCAACAATAATGTTGGTGAGAAATCATAGGTTTATGTAAATGTTTTATACGACTACACAAGTATAGAATATGCATGACAATCCAGTCACGTAAAAATAATGTTACAATTGCTCTAAGCCCATGACCCCGAAACTAGACTGTTCAATAATGTATGCCCCTGCAGAGTGTTTGCCAGACAACTCCGTCATACCATCAAATGAAATGCATCCGTTTGCCTGGTTGGGATTCACCAACCCGGATGGAGGCGTCACCCTCGATAGATCTATCCACTCATCCTCGCTTCAAAGATTAACGGTTCATGTTCAAGTAATGGGGACTTTCAAATTGGCATATGTGGTAACTTAAGCAATGTAATGAATTTAACATACTTGGTATCGTACAAAAAAAAATGTAGTGCAATGTATTCTCCCCCGTGGGTTTGAAAATAATCGAAAGCATGTAAAACGGGGCTATGAAAACTCACTTGGATAAACTGGAATAACGGCAAAAGTGAGTACACTGAGGTTTAATGTAATGCGTCAACCGGGACCTATTATCAATGATATGATATGTCATGAGTTGCAATGTAATGCTATGCATGCACTTCGTATGTTATTTATACCATTTACGGGTTTTTGAAAATATTACTCGTCGTCGAAAAATACTCTTTTGACGTCTTGACCCTTCAAAAATGACTTTACATGTTTTTACGTCAAAATGTCATCCTACAATGGTTTTATAATGATTTTTGGTGAAATTACTATTTTTCGTCGTAAAACAATGTCGTCGGAAAAACCATGAAATTAACAAAAATGACTCCGGAAAAGTAGTCGTAAAATGGTGTACGTCGATCGTTAGAGAACGAACTCGACGGTTTTGGAAAGTTTGTACCGATATCTAAAAGTTTCAGTTCAGGAGTTTTCGTTCAAAAGGTCTCGATCATAAAGATATTAAAGGCTAAAGATGGTGGTTTTTGTTAATTGTGTGCAGAAAATAAGTTTCGGCCAATGTTTGAACATCCGTAAATAATTTACTAGAACTCCGCTTGACAAACGGCTTTTTGTTTTGGAAAATATGGCCGATGAACTTGATTTTACTAGAAGACATTTCGTTATAAAAAGTTTCACATCATGGTTAAAAACAGCCGCGAACATAGCCCTTACAGCTACTGAAATACTTGTAACGTAAAAATAATATAGTTTTTCAGAAAATAATATTTACGGCAACTTTATGAAAACGTGCATATAATTGTCGTTTCAAATCCGTTTTCTACGTAAAATATGTCCTTAGCTTCGTATCGAAGTAAACTAATATATTTTTGACTAGTCGAAATAATTTGTGAAGCTTAAGGCTCGTTTTTGACCCGAAATATGTAAAAACAGCAAGCTGAGTTTTTCAGAAAATAATACTTTTCGTCGCCAAACTTTAAAAATTCACCACGGCTTCGTTATAACTCCGTTTTTATCCGTTCAAAAGGCCACGGATTCGTTTTAAAGTATATTTTCTAATTATCAAGGCCAAAATGTCGTATCAACTGTTGGTTTTTCCAGAAATTCGTTTTAAGGACAGAACACAAAATATAGTTTACGAAAATAGTTTTTCTCGGACAAAACCTATTCTAATCCCTTCAAATCAACTCCAAAGCTAATCTAATCCTACCATACACCTTCTTAGGGTGTCATGGGTTCCTAATCACCATCAAGACCAAAGAATACCATGGGAGTAATTATAGGATGACCATATTTATATATAAGTTCTAAAATCATGAAATAAATGGTATAAATCACATAACATGCATATAAGCTCCAAAAAATGATAAGAAACATATGAAAATGATAAGGAAACTTAAAAATGACAAGAATATGCTTACTAGTGAAAATGAAGAGGTGTAGGTAACAAAGGATTATCTTAAATATCCTTGGTTTTTATTTCAAAACCATGAAAAGGATATAAACTAGGTTGTATAAACACTTGAAGTTGCAAAATTTTTGATCCCTTTGGTTCTTCTCTATGTGGCCGGTTTTTGTAGAGCAAAAGAGGAGAGGATTTTTGTGTTTAACACTTTGAAAATAATGCATGTATGTGAAAAGATTTTGAGTGTAAGACTTATGTATCTTGAAGGAATTATTTGAGACATAGAACCATGCCACAATTAAGACTCACCCTCCCCCTTGGCCGGTTTTTGGGGGAGGGTTGTCTCCCATTTATATATATTTTTTTTTTTTTTTTTTTAAAACTTGTTACTTGTATATGTTGTGTTTAATTTGTAGAAAAAAAGGTAAGTTAAATAAATGTAAAGGTAAATGGTAATTTGTGGTACAAGTAAGTTTTTAATAGCTCAAAATAGATTGTATTGAGGTGATAAAAATTGTAAAAATACTTTCCTTGTGAAAATTGAGTGCTAAAATAATTATCGTAAAATTTTTAAGAAAACGACGTAATAATTAAACTTTTACGATTAAAATACCAAATAAATTTGAAACACTAGGAAAACTAAAAATATAGTTTTTATGAACTAAATGTAAGTTTAAAAATACCTCGGGATCATTTTTGAAAATAACGGACTAAATATTCAAAATAAAAACTCACGCGATAAAAATTATTAAACATAAAAATTACGCGTAAAATATGAAATGAAATGTCGTGAATGAATCAATGAGATGCACATGATGTCAATGAAATGTAGACTAATCATAGTCCATATGAAATGTACGTGATGTCATGATCATGAATTCGCCGCTAAACCTCCAAGGTTACGCGAATTTGAAACAAGTAAACCAAGTTTACTAAAATGTTGAAATAATGAGACATGAACGGTGTCGAGAAATGACCTGAAAGTACGGATTGTCACATTCGCCCATCCAAAAAGGAATTCAGTCCCTGAATTCAAACGTTGTTAGGTCTAACGGTGTCGGCGAAAAGATGTGGATACTTGCGTCGCATCTGGTCTTCCCGTTCCCAAGTAAACTCAGGACCTCGTCGAGAATTCCAACGAACTTTCACAATAGGAATACGACTCTGTTTCAACTGCTTGACCTCGCGGTCCATGATTTCTACTGGTTCCTCCACAAAGTTGAGTTTGTCGTCAATATGAACTTCATCCAATGGAATAACGAGCGATTCGTCTGAAAGACACTTCTTCAAGTTTGAAACATGAAACGTGTTGTGAACATGACTGAGTTCTGACGGAAGATCAAGTCGATAAGCTACGGGACCAACTCGGCTCAAAATCTTGAATGGTCCAATGTATCTCGGGTTTAACTTTCCACGCTTTCCAAAACGTACCACGCCTTTCCAAGGCGATACTTTCAACATAACTTTGTCACCCACTTGAAATTCCAAATCCTTGCGTCTAACATCCGCATAACTTTTCTGTCGGCTCCTCGCGGTTCTGAGTCTATCACGAATTTGAACGATCTTTTCGGTGGTTTCCCGTACCATTTCTGGACCGGTAAGTTGTGCGTCTCCTACCTCAGCCCAACAAACAGGTGATCGGCACTTACGACCATAGAGTGCCTCAAATGGTGCCATCTTGATACTGGTGTGATAACTATTGTTGTACGAGAATTCAATCAATGGCAAATGGTTAGCCCAACCATTTCCAAAATCAATCACACATGCCCTCAGCATGTCTTCTAATGTTTGAATGGTCCTTTCACTTTGACCGTCGGTTTGTGGGTGATATGCTGTGCTCATCTCTAATCTGGTTCCGAATGAATCTTGCAATGAATTCCAAAAGTTTGAAGTGAATCGACTATCTCTGTCGGAAATGATTGAAATTGGTGCTCCGTGCCTCGAGACTATTTCCTTGACATAAAGTCTAGTGAGTTGCTCCATGGAATAAGTCTCTCGAATCGGTATGAAATGAGCTGACTTGGTAAGGCGATCAACAATTACCCAAATAGCGTCGTAACCTCCCGATGTCTTAGGAAGTTTCGTAACAAAGTCCATTGTAATGCGTTCCCATTTCCATTGAGGAATTTCCGGTTGTTGGAGTAATCCTGACGGCTTCTGGTATTCGACTTTTACCTTAGCGCAGGTAAGACATTTGCTAACGTACGTGGCAATCTCCGCTTTCATGTTCGGCCACCAATAAAGCTTCTTAAGATCTTGATACATCTTATCCGATCCTGGATGAATAGAATATTTTGACTTATGCGACTCATGCATAATCAATTCTCGTATTCCGCCATACAATGGAACCCACATTCTATCTTTGAAACATAGTACTCCATCTGCTCTTATAACAAAACCATTTGCGCTTTCGGGCATACCATAAAGCTTTTCACTTGGTCGGTTTTCCTCCTTAAGTGCTTCGACTTGTGCTTCATGGATTTTCGATGGTAGAGGAGAAATAATCGTCATTCCCAATGATCGAACTCTTAAAGGTTTAGATCTCTCTTTCCGACTAAGAGCATCAGCCACAACATTGGCTTTTCCTGGGTGGTACTTGATTTCACAATCATAGTCGCTGAGTAACTCCAACCAACGACGTTGTCTCATATTAAGCTCCTTTTGATCAAGAATATATTGCAAACTCTTGTGGTCGGTAAACACTGTGCACTTTGTACCATAAAGGTAGTGTCTCCAAATCTTGAGCGCAAAAACTACGGCTCCTAACTCGAGATCATGAGTTGTGTAATTCTTCTCATGAGTCTTAAGTTGTCGAGAAGCATACGCAATTACCTTCTCATTTTGCATTAAAACAGCCCCAAGTCCTTTATGCGAAGCGTCGCAATATACAACAAAGTTCTCAATGCCTTCGGGTAGTGCCAAAATCGGCGCACTGCAAAGCTTTAGCTTCAACAACTGAAAAGCAGTTTCTTGTTTCTTTCCCCACTCGTACTTCTTGTTTTTCTGCGTCAACTTGGTCAAAGGTCTCGCTATCTTCGAAAAACCTTCGATGAACCTTCGGTAATACCCGGCTAGTCCTAGAAATTGTCGAATTTCTGTAGGATTCGTTGGAGTAGCCCAATCTTTCACGGCTTCAATCTTTGCGGGATCAACTTGTAGTCCTTGACTATCAATGATGTGACCAAGAAATTGCACTTTGTGGTTCCAAAAATCACACTTCGAAAACTTGGCATACAACTTCTCATTCTTGAGTAGCCTTAAAATTGTCCTTAAATGCTCTTCATGCTCTTCTTTGCTCTTGGAGTAGATCAAGATGTCGTCGATGAACACAATCACAAACTTGTCCAAGTACGGTTTACAAACTCTATTCATAAGATCCATGAATACCGCCGGTGCATTAGTCAATCCAAAAGGCATCACTTGAAACTCGTAATGACCGTAACGTGTTCTAAATGCTGTTTTAGGAATATCCTCTTCCCGAACTCGAAGCTGATGATAACCCGAACGAAGATCAATCTTGGAATAAATACTGGAACCTTGCAGCTGATCAAACAAGTCATCAATTCTGGGGAGTGGGTAACGATTCTTCACCGTTAACTTGTTCAACTCTCGATAATCTATGCACATTCGGAAGGATCCATCCTTCTTCTTCACAAACAAAACCGGTGCTCCCCAAGGCGAGGAACTCGGCCTAATGAATCCTTTGTCTAGAAGCTCTTGCAATTGATTAGACAACTCTTGCATTTCGGATGGCGCTAAACGGTACGGTGCTCGTGCAATCGGTGCAGCTCCGGGCACTAAGTCAATTTGAAATTCTACTTGACGTGCCGGTGGAAGTCCCGGTAAATCCTCGGGAAATACTTCAGAAAATTCACGGACAATAGGAACATCTTCAAGTCGCTTCTCCTCCGACTTTTTCTCGGTTACATGAGCTAAGAAAGCAAGACAACCTTTCTTAATGTACTTCTCCGTTTTGATACTCGATATGATACTAATTCGAGTTCCACTTCGTTCCCCACGAATAATCAAAGTTTCGCCATTGTAGGGAAGATGAACAACCTTCTCATCACAAATGATCTTCGCGCGATGCTTAGATAACCAATCCATGCCTATGACGACGTCAAAACTACCAAGCTCTACGGGCATGAGGTCTATGTTGAAGGGATGATTAAGAAAATTGAATGTGCAACCGCGAATAATGGTGTTGGTGCAAACTACGCTACCATTAGCTAATTCAACGTTGTATGATATGTCTAATGTAGTTGGTTTAATGTTGAGCAAAGGTGCAAATGCAGTGGACACAAAACTTTTATCGGCACCCGAATCAAATAAAACTGAAGCATAACGATTATTGAGAAGAAACGTACCCGTGATGACATTCGGGTCTTCCCTATCTTCTCCGCCTCCAATAACATAAACCCTTCCTTGAGCCATACCTCCTTGATTCGGATTTGCTTGATTCTTTCCCTTCTTGCAATCCCTCTTGTAGTGTCCAGTTTCCCCGCAACCAAAACATGTAACCTTTGGTGCCGTGCAATCCCTAGTACGGTGACCAACTTTCTTGCAATTCTCACACGGATCAGGACATCGACCCGGATTGTGGTGACTCAAACACTTATTACACTTCGGCAAAACCCCCGAATATCCTTTTCCTTCTTTTTGACCCGCGGCATAAACCTTAGCAACCTCTTGCCTTTTGGGCGGTTGTTGAGTAGCATTTCTACCCCTTGTGTTATCCCACTTGCGCTTGTTATTGTTACTATTGTTGTTGTAGTTGCCTCGATTATTGTTGTTGAAATGGTTGTTGGGATTGTTGTTGTTGTTTCGGTTAGTGGTGGTGTACTTACCTCGCTTCACCACTTGTGCCATCAACTTCTGAGTAACTCGAATAGCTTCCTCGATAGATTGTGGATCAAATGAAGTCACATCTCCTTGAATGACCTCGGGAAGTCCTCCAATAAAAGCCTCTAGCAATTTTTCATTATCAGAAACCATCGATGGGCATAACGCGGCTAATTCCTGGAATCTCCGAATGTATGTGTCAATATCATAACCAACAGTGACCAATTCATAGAACTCCGTCTCTAACTTTTTGATTTCTGTTCGAGGACAAAACTTCTTAGTCACCAAGCTCTTAAATTCCTCCCACGTAAGCTTAAAAGCATTCTCCATACCAATCGGTTGCGCGTATGAATTCCACCATGACAACGCTCCATCGAGCAAAGTGCTCGTAGCATACTTAACCTTACTGTCATCCGGACAGTTACAAAGCAAAAATACCGACTCCAACTTTTCAAACCATCTAACCATTGCTGTTGCTCCCTCGGTACCTCGAAACTTAGTGGGTTCACCACTTTTGAAATCTTTGTAAGAACATTTCTTAACCCCAGATCCTCCGGCATTACCAGTAGCAGCAGCTAATCTTGCGGCTTCAGCAGCAGCCGCGGCTTCAGCAGCAGCAGCAGCCACTGTTTCTCTTTCGACTCTTAAAGCATTAGCAATGCTATCGTTTACCAACTTCTGAATTGCTGCTTGGGTCATCTCAACTGTAGCTTTCTTCGGTGCCATAACTCTTCAAAATCACAAGATGAAACAATCATGAGAACTCGTAAGTAGAAACAACCATCATACAAATATATCCACAACCACAACATGCATAAAGATAAATGGAATCACAACGGAACAATAATGAAATATCACAATATAATCACAACACACGTGGATAATATACATGAAAATTTCGGCCTACATGGACCGATATCATACATAATAATAACCATTCCTACATAGTAGAGTCAATACTTGATAATTTGTTTGTACAACAACCAAAATACAACAAGTTCTTTAAACTACGTCACACACCTTGTGACTAGGATAATAATGGTCAAAACTATACATAATACAAGTCTACATAAGGCACCTCATGGTGCTCCGCCTGCCCTATCCTGAAGATCGCGAACCTGAATAACCAAACTATCAATCAAACTCCTCATCTCATCCATCTGACCCTGCAATGTGACAATACGCTCACGGGCTAAAGCTAACTCCTGCGACTGACTCTGTAACTCATCCTGAGTCATCTCGGCTCGGTCAAACAGCTCGGGCATCTCCTGCCTCAACTCTGTGATGTGCTCTCTATCCTCAATCTGTCTATGCTGGAGACTCTGAAAATCTAAGTCAATACAAACCCTGCCTAATATCAAACCCTCAACCTCCTCAGCTATGGGCTCAATCCTATCAACCGACAACTCCTGCAACTGTCGCGTCAAACTATCAATCTGTAACTGCTGGGCATCAACACGGGCTCCTAGTGCCTCTGTAGAAGGCTGACGTGCAGTAGCTGCCCTAGAACTCTCGCCTAACTCAAATCTAACAGGCGGCTCAGGCTCAGTCGATGGTGGTGTAGGGATATCGAAACGAGCACGCTTTTTGGGCGGCAAGTCCGATGCGGGTACAGGATCTCTAAGAAAATATGATGATGATGGTGATGATGGTGCTGGCAGTGGTGCTGGTGGTGGTGATGGTGCGAGCAACGGGTTATGAACTGGACTAACGTGAGGTGTGGGTGCGACTTCGCCCTCCTCGAAGGGTTCGGTCTCAGTGTCGGTCATGATCAGTGGAAAGGCTGCAGTGGATCCGATAGAAGATACAATCTCAGTGGAATGTGATGGATCATCATCCATGCTAGGGTCCGATGATATGGTAATAGGGTGAGAATCTGAAGACATGTCTGTGACAACCGATATGAAATAAATGTAAATAATCTCGACAAAGTGTAAGTGAATCCGCATGAAAAGTGAATATGTACAATAATGAAATGATGAGATGCTATGATAATGTAGCTATAGTCTAGGGTCAATGATGCAACCTAGTTCTCTATAACTGTAGCTCTGGTACCAATCTGTCACACCCCCAATTTACCTGTTTTGCAGCGGAATGGAATTCCTGGGGATTGACTGTCATAGCACCACATCACAGTTATATTGAACGACCTAAAGTGTTGTTTTAAAAACACATCGTTGGATATTTCATAAAAACATAATCAGAGTACAACATCGGTCCCAAAAGGTTTACAAAGTTTGCGGAAATACATCCATGTTACAAATCCAAACGATGTTTTGAAATAAAGTACCATAATGTACATAATGTAAGTCGACGCCGCGACTCAAAATATAGGTCCCTAAACCATGTCATGATGCGAATGCCTCAGTTACCTGAAAATACATTGCTAAAAAGGTCAACAATAATGTTGGTGAGAAATCATAGGTTTATGTAAATGTTTTATACGACTACACAAGTATAGAATATGCATGACAATCCAGTCACGTAAAAATAATGTTACAATTGCTCTAAGCCCATGACCCCGAAACTAGACTATTCAATAATGTATGCCCCTGCAGAGTGTTTGCCAGACAACTCCGTCATACCATCAAATGAAATGCATCCGTTTGCCTGGTTGGGATTCACCAACCCGGATGGAGGCGTCACCCTCGATAGATCTATCCACTCATCCTCGCTTCAAAGATTAACGGTTCATGTTCAAGTAATGGGGACTTTCAAATTGGCATATGTGGTAACTTAAGCAATGTAATGAATTTAACATACTTGGTATCGTACAAAAAAAAATGTAGTGCAATGTATTCTCCCCCGTGGGTTTGAAAATAATCGAAAGCATGTAAAACGGGGCTATGAAAACTCACTTGGATAAACTGGAATAACGGCAAAAGTGAGTACACTGAGGTTTAATGTAATGCGTCAACCGGGACCTATTATCAATGATATGATATGTCATGAGTTGCAATGTAATGCTATGCATGCACTTCGTATGTTATTTATACCATTTACGGGTTTTTGAAAATATTACTCGTCGTCGAAAAATACTCTTTTGACGTCTTGACCCTTCAAAAATGACTTTACATGTTTTTACGTCAAAATGTCATCCTACAATGGTTTTATAATGATTTTTGGTGAAATTACTATTTTTCGTCGTAAAACAATGTCGTCGGAAAAACCATGAAATTAACAAAAATGACTCCGGAAAAGTAGTCGTAAAATGGTGTACGTCGATCGTTAGAGAACGAACTCGACGGTTTTGGAAAGTTTGTATCCGATATCTAAAAGTTTCAGTTCAGGAGTTTTCGTTCAAAAGGTCTCGATCATAAAGATATTAAAGGCTAAAGATGGTGGTTTTTGTTAATTGTGTGCAGAAAATAAGTTTCGGCCAATGTTTGAACATCCGTAAATAATTTACTAGAACTCCGCTTGACAAACGGCTTTTTGTTTTGGAAAATATGGCCGATGAACTTGATTTTACTAGAAGACAATTCGTTATAAAAAGTTTCACATCATGGTTAAAAACAGCCGCGAACATAGGACCGTTACAGCTAGTGAAGTACTTGTAACGTAAAAATAATATAGTTTTTCAGAAAATAATATTTACGGCAACTTTATGAAAACGTGCATATAATTGTCGTTTCAAATCCGTTTTCTACGTAAAATATGTCCTTAGCTTCGTATCGAAGTAAACTAATATATTTTTGAGATAGTCGAAATAATTTGTGAAGCTTAAGGCTCGTTTTTGACCCGAAATATGTAAAAACAGCAAGCTGAGTTTTTCAGAAAATAATACTTTTCGTCGCCAAACTTTAAAAATTCACCACGGCTTCGTTATAACTCCGTTTTTATCCGTTCAAAAGGCCACGGATTCGTTTTAAAGTATATTTTCTAATTATCAAGGCCAAAATGTCGTATCAATCATGTAGGTTTTTCCAGAAATTCGTTTTAAGGACAGAACGTAAAATATAGTTTACGAAAATAGTTTTTCTCGGACAAAACCTATTCTAATCCCTTCAAATCAACTCCAAAGCTAATCTAATCCTACCATACACCTTCTTAGGGTGTCATGGGTTCCTAATCACCATCAAGACCAAAGAATACCATGGGAGTAATTATAGGATGACCATATTTATATATAAGTTCTAAAATCATGAAATAAATGGTATAAATCACATAACATGCATATAAGCTCCAAAAAATGATAAGAAACATATGAAAATGATAAGGAAACTTAAAAATGACAAGAATATGCTTACTAGTGAAAATGAAGAGGTGTAGGTAACAAAGGATTATCTTAAATATCCTTGGTTTTTATTTCAAAACCATGAAAAGGATATAAACTAGGTTGTATAAACACTTGAAGTTGCAAAATTTTTGATCCCTTTGGTTCTTCTCTATGTGGCCGGTTTTTGTAGAGCAAAAGAGGAGAGGATTTTTGTGTTTAACACTTTGAAAATAATGCATGTATGTGAAAAGATTTTGAGTGTAAGACTTATGTATCTTGAAGGAATTATTTGAGACATAGAACCATGCCACAATTAAGACTCACCCTCCCCCTTGGCCGGTTTTTGGGGGAGGGTTGTCTCCCATTTATATATATTTTTTTTTTTTTTTTTTAAAACTTGTTACTTGTATATGTTGTGTTTAATTTGTAGAAAAAAGGTAAGTTAAATAAATGTAAAGGTAAATGGTAATTTGTGGTACAAGTAAGTTTTTAATAGCTCAAAATAGATTGTATTGAGGTGATAAAAATTGTAAAAATACTTTCCTTGTGAAAATTGAGTGCTAAAATAATTATCGTAAAATTTTTAAGAAAACGACGTAATAATTAAACTTTTACGATTAAAATACCAAATAAATTTGAAACACTAGGAAAACTAAAAATATAGTTTTTATGAACTAAATGTAAGTTTAAAAATACCTCGGGATCATTTTTGAAAATAACGGACTAAATATTCAAAATAAAAACTCACGCGATAAAAATTATTAAACATAAAAATTACGCGTAAAATATGAAATGAAATGTCGTGAATGAATCAATGAGATGCACATGATGTCAATGAAATGTAGACTAATCATAGTCCATATGAAATGTACGTGATGTCATGATCATGAATTCGCCGCTAAACCTCCAAGGTTACGCGAATTTGAAACAAGTAAACCAAGTTTACTAAAATGTTGAAATAATGAGACATGAACGGTGTCGAGAAATGACCTGAAAGTACGGATTGTCACAGGTTTGTTGTTCTCTTATTGATTTACTAGTTATATTAGAAAAGAGAAATATTATTATCTTGAAGGAAGATTTGACCGTAGATCCGTTTATCATCCATACCGAGCTAAATCACGGGAGTAATAGTTTCTATTATCTCGTTTATTTTCCCGTTATCAAAACTTTGGTAATTTTTAAGAACATCAAGGACAATGTTCAATTTAAGTGTAAGGAGGAAAAAAGTGACACCTTAGAAACTAATCCTTTACTTGATATTTGTCGTGTTTTTTTAGTAATTGTATAATAAACCGAGAGAAATACTTGTTAAGGTAACTTAAGCACCAAATTTTAAAAATTTTATGACATTTATGAGTAAAACTTTAGTCTTAATAAAGCGTCTTATGAATAGGAATTATATAGCTAGCATAAAAACCCTACCACTCAAATTCTACCCCCAAAATGTGAGGTTTGCCTTTAGATATATAGAATAAAAAACATTCACCTTTAATGTTTATGAGTGTACCGGTAGTATATATATTCTAGAACTTATTTTTGTGATGTGTTCCGAGATCGCTAGTGGGAGTACATTCGTGTAGTTAGGATTAACTAAATGATAAGAGGCATTAGGATAACCATTGTTTTGAACCTATTTATTATAATTACATTGGCTACACCGGTCAAGTAATTACCTCACACCATTGCTATGTAATCATTTTTTGTACAAGATACCCCTAGTTAACCCTTCTGAGCCTATCATTTTCGCGGTTCTCGTGATATTTCAGTGGATTCCAGAATATTAATGAAGAGCCTTGTTTACAATCTACCCCTAAATGTACACCCAAATCACCTTATCCTTTCTTGTATGCACTCATTTTTAGTGCATTATTGTTATTTTTTAAACCCTTAGTTAATTGTCTAGTTGATTACATGGTTCCTAAGTCGAGTCATATATTGTGTATACAATTTTGAGACGAGTGGGACTCATGGGTTTAGTACTAGTTGTTATGGAGTAATGGCGATGAAGTCAAAATTATAATCCCCATATCTACGTTAATATTTTAGTACTCCACGTATTTTAATCTTTGCAATTCGGGTCATTAGTTAGTTTTTATATATTAAGAAGTTCAAGTGTAGGGATGCAACTATAAATCCCTTATGATGTATTATTTGCGGATGGTAGGGCAAGAGTGTATGAAAAATAAAATCATGAAAAAAAAGAGATGAAAAAGAAAAAGGAAAAAAAAAAGAAAAAAACATATGGACTGCCATCCCGCGTTTTATTTTTGTTTGAGTCAAGATAGTGTCAAGAAAAATACAAAAAGAGTTAGAAGTTAGTGAGTCGAGTTTTGGCTTAGTAACACCACGTTTTACATGTGATTAACTTAGATGATTGACTTGCCACCAGTAAAATTTCCTATATCCAACAAACCGTGTTTTTCATACCCTTACACCTAACATTACAACCCTTTAAAAGCCCTCTTTTATAGTTTATCCTAGGTGCTTAAGTCAAAGCGGTGGAGGTTTGATTTTTTCCCAAGCCTATGGTAATCTATGTGCTGTGACAGTTAGAGAGTGTTTAATTTTCCCATTTCCATACATGTTATACAATACACCCGAGAGATGAGAGAATCCAAACACTTTATGTGAGGTGCTAGTATATAATTTTCGTACTTGTTTTAACTATAGCAGAGCTTGTAATGTTGTAAATTATTTTAAACCAATGTTAAATGACCATTAACTTGTAAATTGATTGGGATAAAAGCATATTTTCTTGAGGATAAGCAAATCCCAAGTGCAAAGATATTTGATAAGGATTTAAAACGTGCATTTTAAGGGGTCATTTAACCTCTAAACTCATGCATTTGTGATCAATTATTGCCCTAAATCGTTTCTTTTCACATTTTAGGTACTTGGGACGCGAAAACTGGAAATCGACATGTTTTTGGCTATTTTGGACAAGAAAACGATCAAGTCACAAAAACGTCAGGAAATGGGGACCTGACAGCGTCACAAGCTACAACGTAACGCCATCACTTGCAAATCAACATGAAGATTCAGAGATAATTTTCCAAGTGACAGTTTAGTCTCTTGAAACGGCCTCCTTCTGACGGCGTCAAGACCAATGTCGACGGCGTCATAACTTACAAGTGACGCCGTCACAAGCTGATCAAGATTATCACAACATGCGTGCGAAGTAGCTGATACTGTTTTGGCCATATCTTTTGCATACGAACTCGGATTGAGGTGATTAAAAAGGCCATGCGATCAGGACAAAAATATATACAATTTGGTGAAAAAGGGGTCGTGACCCCGTCACTTGTTAGAGCTGACACCATCACAACACTGTAAACAGAAAAATCAGCTATAAATATAACCTCATAACTTCACTTTTTGTAAGCCCTAAACCCTAAGTACGATTCTAGGGTTTAGGTAGATGTTTTTTCCAGCAACTTGGAGAGTCTTAATCATTCCATATATCTTGTAATGGTTTATTTATTGATTCAATCTTATTTTATGTCTTCAATTATCATTATTGTTGCTTGTTTTTCATTGATTATGCTTGGCTAATTCACTTAGTGTTTACCTATGATTGTATGAAACTTGTTAATGGTTAATTAGATCTTGTTGTTTTCTTAATGGTGTTTGTGTCTATCTTCATCTTTAAGGCGTGACAAATTCAATAAGTCTAACTGATTTAGTTTATAATTCTTGCTTCCTATTGTCTCTTGTTTAATTGGTTGTCTTGCGTTAGGAGTAGGAAAATTAGCTTCTTCACCCATATATTAACTTGTAAATCCGACTAAACGCTTTTCTACACTAGAGTGCACTGGTTGTTTTATTCATTGTATTTATTGCGTGAATTGCAGCTTGTTGATAGTAAGAGTTTCTAGGGACACGACATAATTGTCGCTTGTAGATCTAGGGATTTGTTTGGACGTCTCACTAATTTGTCTACTACTAAAAATTGATATAGAAGTTTGATCGAGTTATCATATTACTCTTGATTGAAATTAATATTATAAATTTTAAGAAAAAAAATTAATTAATTAGTTAAATATAAAACTGTTATTCTACAAAAATTAAAGAGAGAATAATAATAATAATATTTTTTTTATTAAATTGTGTATTTTTTGTCGAAATATAATTATTCTAAACCAAAGAAGTACATTGTTATAGTTTTCTCAACAGGAGAGATAATTTTAAGATAAAATATACTATTGCTCGAGTAGAGTTGAGATTAATATAAATCTCATATTTGTAATATATTCAAGACTAAAATACACCGTTGGTCCCTAAACTTGGCAAGACGCATCGCGATGGGACAAAACTGGGCATTTTCATCGTTGGGGGTCCATATTTCAAGGTTTTCACTCGTTACAGGTCTTTTGACAAAGTCAATGTCTGAATTTTGTTTTGTAGTCGAGGGTATTTTAGTCCATACACATTTATACTTTTATAACACATTTATATTTTACGCCTTCATCTTTCATCCTCATCATCATCTCCCCAAATAATTCATCTCCTCAAATCATCATCTCTCCAACATCATCCTGGTCATCATCTCTCCTGCTTCATTGTTGCAATACATGAGCACATGGTCACAACAACATACAACAGCATCTTTCTCCTCATAACAAAAATCAGGCGCGAATAATAGTCAAACTTTGACCTTAACAACCTCCTAAACCCCATTCCCTATTCCAATTCCATCTCCAATTCACATTAACATCACACATTAATCATCATCATAACTCATCTCAAAAATGCATTTAATCAGGTAATTAATTGAACATGTTTATAATTAATCAAATACCAAAAAGCATTGAATAAAAGACAGGTAGATTGGTGAGGGGAGGGGACCATTCTCTTTAACAATTCGCATTATTATTTTTTATTTTCTTTTAATTCACCGTCCTTTTTATTTTATATAAAATCAATTTAACGAGCTATGTTATCTCATGTTGCGTTGAATTGCAGCAGCTAATTATAATCATGATTATCAAGATTTGAATTTGTTTGTAACTGCTTTGGTGGGGCCCACAGTACTTGACTATTCAGCTACTAAAATATGGTATTATATTTACTATATGTTTGTAAAGGTGTGAAACTGTGAGGTAGCTGGAATGGTGGAGAATGATGGTGGTGGAGGTGGTGGAGATGAGAAGATATTTGTTTCGGTGCGGTTAAGGCCGTTGAATGGGAGGGAGATTGTGACGAATGATGTTTCAGATTGGGAGTGTTTTGGTGATAATACTGTTGTTTATAAGAATGGGAATGCTGCTTTTCCTGAGCGATCTATGTGTCCCTCTGCTTATACTTTTGGTATGTTAAGCTGAATGTCGAAGCATATTGTTTTGAATTCAGTTTTATAAATGTGTTTGATTTGCATTTAAGGATTTAGTGTTCATGGTGTAGTTTTTTCGTGTTTGGATGTGTTGATGTGTTGATGATGTTTGAAGCTGTTGTAATCAAATTATAATTGTTTGGCAAAACTCTGTTTCAAAGGATTTACCCCTATACCCAAACACCCACTAGTTACAAAATCTCATATTTACTGGATATGTACAAATATCCTACTACTTGTTACTAATGGTAATGAATATTTCATTCAGGGTGTTTTATGGATCGGGAGGACCATATGCATTGTTTGCAGCTAAGGATGCTAGTAGAGCTCTTGCCAAAATGACATTTGAAGAGAAAGACTTGAACGGGGATCTCACTGGTCTTGATGTATTTGAACTCGAGACCTTGCAAAATTGGGAAAACAAATTCATGAGCAGGTATGTCAAGGTTGGTTCCATCAAGAAGCCAGAACTCACACCCGAGCCATCAACAAACACTGATGATCAGTGTTAGGTTCCCATATTAGTAACACAAGCATCAATATAAGAAATAGAGAAGAGAAGTGGTCGGATGAACAATAACACACACACACGTATGAGTATAAGAAAGGTTATGCGTAAAGAGTGAATGTGAATTGAACAACCAACCCTCAAGTGAGGGTTATACAAGAGTATTTATAGGGCAAGGAGCTAGGGCAACACTTCTAGCAACCTTCCATTCTTATGGGCTTGGGCCAAGGCTCATGGGCTTTCTACATAAGCCTTGGCATGATTACTAACATAAAAGCCATATTAAGCTAACTATTACATATTAATTACTAACACTTGAAATATAGTTTAGGAGTGATTCCAAAAATCTCCCCCTAAGTGTTAGTGATTGATGATATAAACGTTGAAGGTGCTGATGTAATAGTAGCTTTGACGTCTTCTGACATTCTTCTTTCTTGCGAGAAGAAGTGCCTTGATTCGAACAATCTCCCCAGTGTAGAGAAATTGTTTCCTTTGAAAAGTTATGCTTTGACGTCATCATTTTCTTTGTTCTTTGATCTTTGTTCTTTGTGATGGTAGTGATAGTATGTTGTTGTTGTCTGCATCAGGTCAGCTTCGTTTCTCCAGTGTCTCCACGTCTTTCTTCAACATGCTCACACACTCTTTAACGTTGGATTTCAGTACTGCTGTAGTTCTCTTAGTCTTTAAACTTTGTCGATTCTTTGACAATGATGAAGAATCATTCCGACTTTGTGTTGCCTTTTGAGAGAACTTCCATTAGTGATGTTGTTGGTATGAGCATGTGAAGAATCTGCACGATCAGTCCGCTCCAGAGCTTCCATAAGAAGAAAACATAAGAAAGGTTAGTGATAAGCGGATTCCAGCACTTACAAGTTTGAACTTCGAGAGTGTTAACAGCATAGTGTGAAAACACAACTCTGATTCTCACAATGGCTGTTCCTGAACTGGAGTCCCATAAGTGAGATAACACGATGTACCGAGGTACACCTACAGTTCAGATGAGTCGTTGAGGTGCACCGAAGCATTACCTCATGACTGTAGACCGTTTGAAACACACTAAGCGTAATCCACGGGGAGTTACCGAAGTGACCTGCTGTCAGGGCTGTTTGATGTTGACCCTGGCAGGAGTTTCCATTCAATCACTGAGGTTCACATGTGTGAACCTCTCATAAATGTTCTCGACTGATTGCTAAGATCTGTGAAGGACACGATAATATATCACTTGCGTTCTTAGTGTTGAATGACAAGTGATAAAATTGTCAAGTGTACCTAAGAGATCTTTTGATCTCTCGTGGCTCTAGACTTAATAGTGCACTTTGATTTTCCTGAGCGGAGACTAGGGAGAGGGTCTCCTTCTTCAATACCAGCAATCTCTAAGAGAAAGCCGATAGTTTACGTAGGGTTCCCTGTGAGAATGAAACAAGCGTCTGTTGAGAGAAACTTGAGTGGCTAAGAAGGTTTAGTGCATGCGTCACTGGGTCCATGACGACTTTAATCTTCAATACCGGCGTCATCAAGTGACAACCAGTAGCATATGAATTGAACCCGGTGTCTGCCCTAAGTTGAATAATCTGGAGGGCTATTTCTTTTCACCATTTTCTTTGCATTTCTTTTTAATTCTTCAACTCCTTCTTTCTCCTATTCTCATATTCTCCTTTTTTATAATCATACCTAAGTACTTCTAAGTACTAACTATTTGTGATGTCCTTGGGTAGATCCCTCCGGCTCTGGTGGATCATAGGACGGTTATTCCTAACCTTAGTCACCTTATAACTCCATGACTAACCTATGTTGCCATAAAACCATTTTCTTGAAAATCTCTCAAAGTGTTTGTGAATGAAAAACATTTTGTACCACTGAGAGAGTTTTATCTTTTTGCAGAAATACTCCCCCTCCACACGTGCTTAAGTGTTTAGACAGAAATCTGCATGGTGAGAGAAGAGCGCGCACTTTTGAATTGATCGACTCAAGATAGACAATCCCCCGCGAGACACGGTTACGTTGCATAGTTAAAGAGGTACATTGACAGCTTTTAGGTGACAACTAACTCTAGTAACTACCTTGAAGGTGTGGACAAACCTCAAAAGGTTGTCAAACCCGTCAAAGTTCATGTTTATCAAGAGTTTCTCGAATAGGTACAATCTACTCGGATAAGTCTATGAAGACAAATCTTTTCGATTTATGACAGTTCAGAGCTCGTCAATTCATGGGTTAAGTCTTATCACACGAAGATTCAATAGCAAATCAACATATTTCTTATCACATTAATTTTCTCCCCCTCAAAAATGGCATATAAATGTTATTTTTGATAACGTTTTGATATTAAATATGACCATTTCGAGTTTTGTGGGAAGATTTCCAAGAAGAACATTTTGTTGAACAAAGATTTTAGCAAATACTCCCCCTCAACAAGTAATACTAACTTTTGAGGTTTTGAAAATGTAAGGGGAAGTACTTGTTCTTTTTAGCAAAACTTTGAAAAATGAAAGTTTTGATAAGTTTTACTCAAAAGTAAGAAGCTTTTGCTCCTTTTATAAGGATTGTGGCACTGAAGCGTACCACAGGGTCCTTTCATTACAAGTACGGGTTGTACACTGTGATGTGTGCACAAGCCATAGTCAGATAATCAAACAAACAAAATCACAATCAAGAGATTACCCAATGATTACAGACGATCAGCTACTTTCTGAAGACGTTGGTAAGTCATAATTGGAAAGTTTGGTCATCCTCCCACATAGCTCTTCCAACCGTCGCATCTGATCCCGATGAAGCATCCTTTCATCAATCCAAGTGATAAATCAACGAACTTCCTTGCGATCCTTTGAATTTCATCTCTTCGTCTGAATAATACCTAACTCAAAGTCCTTCAAACGATATGCCAATCCATCTCGAACCATCTTCAGGGTGGCGTAATAGGACTTTGTGAATCTCATCGAAAGCTTATGAAGCAAGTATGATGATTTTCACTTCGGTAGACGAACCCAAACTTTGGATTATGAACGATTTTGTACTGAGGTTCTTGATTGATTCCGTTGAAGTGTAGAATTTTGGTAAGATTCGACCCCGAGGTGGAGATCTTCAACACGCTCTTTTGATGCGTATGATAACAAGGAGTGCAGCAATGTACTTGATCTGAATTTCGGTTGAGTTTTAGGTTGGGGCTCAGGTATGTCGTGATCCTCACCACCAGTGTATGTAAAGTGATCAATGGTTTTCTCCATTGGTGGTGTGGATTCTGAATCCATTTGTTGATCAGATGGTGGTGGTTGTAAAGCTTGTTGTGTAGTGGTGATAGCCTACTTAACCATTTTTCGAATCATTGGATGGAGTTTCCTTCTTAACAGATTTTGTTGTTGACTTAGTTGTTTCATTTGTTGATGGAGGTGATGATTGAAATGATGATTTGGGTTTGGTGGAAGTGTCAAGAGGTAGTTCAGAAGACTGTTGAGGTTTGTGTATTGGATTGTCAACTATGTAGTTGTCTAATTCCATCTTTAACTTTTCCTCTTCAGCTCAAGCAGCTTCTTCAGCCTCTTTTCGCATCATTTCCTCTTCAGCCACCAAATTATCATCATCAGTGACTCTTTCATCCTTATCATGATCGTAATCTCCTTCGTCATATATTTCTACATCTTCACCATGCTTTTCTTTTTGCGGTTGTTATAGTTGTTGTTGTGGTTGCTTCTTTTCAACAGTTGTAGTGACAGTGACACACTGATCCTTACGGGGTTGATTAACCGGATCGGATGGGGTAAGAGTTGTTTTCAATGGATCTTCCATAAGTGGAGGACTACTGCTTGACCCTCCTGCCCCACCGGGTTGATTAACCGGAAAGGTTGAAGCATGGTATTCCATCCTTTTCTGTTTAAATGTCTTACGAAATTGTATTTCCTCATCCATTGAATCATACTCATCATCAGGATGACTTTGTGAGCATGAATTTGAGTGGATGATGCAGAAGGATGACCACAGCAATTCTGCAAGATGATTATGATCAAATGAAGTTGTTGAAGATGACACGTAGATTGTTCTTGCCAATTGTTTTGTCGTATCCAGCTGGGAATGTGTTTGCCATCGAGAGCTCAGCTGGGGCATTGATGTTTGCTTGATTTGCAGCCATTTTTTGATCTGAAAGTCATTAGACAAAGAGACAGACATATGGAAACACAATGTGTTTGTTTTAGTCTGATTTATTATCTAATTACTTGTTTGATGGTAACATGTTTATGTTAGTTACAAGTCCTAAGTCACATTAGTCCAATTGTTTGAAGTTGATGTGAAAAGTTATGTGAACATGTTAATTTTGAAATTTTAAAGTCCAATTATTCACTTAACACACAACATATTAACATTTGTAAGCTTATATGAAACATCAGGTATTTGTGACTTATGCGTAACATTTAACAAGTAATATATGTGTAACAGGCCAAAATGTAGTGAACAGTGGGTTACGAGTAACAAGGATCCTTATGCGTAAGAAAGGAGCTTATGCGTAGGATTAAGCTAAAGCGTAAGACCAAGCTTATGCGTAGGAGTTTCTTACGCGTAAGACAAGTTCAAAGGCTTTAGGCTTACGCGTAGGAATAAGCTAGATATTATGCGAAAGTTTACTCGTAAGAGAAAAGCTTATGCGTAACAAGCCTTGTTTACGAATATCTTTCCAAGATACGTGTAATCCACTGTAGACCTCTTATGCGTAAGAGTTACGCGTAAGATTTCTCTTAGGCGTAACCTTTACGCATAAAGTATTCCTTAAGCGTAACGATTTGAACACCTAAAGATTCTGACATTATGAATAATTAACCTGTTAAATATAAACATGAAAACTTGATTGCAGTTAATTCCAAACATCTTTTAGATCACAAAACAAGCATAAGAACATATCAGATACACACAGAAAGACTTAGGCGTAAAATTACTTAAACCCTAAACCCTTAATCTACGCGTAAGAGATATAGCTACACAAATCAAACAAGAATGTATCTGGAGTGTCCTAGATGTCATATGAGTGCTATGGAACAAGATATAACACATTTCCACCACATAATCAGATGATTCATGGGAGATGAACCCTAAAAAACCTAAAACTTAAATTCTTACAGTTTAGATGTTTCTGGGCTAATTTAAAGGTTCAAAACATGCATATACACTTATTCTAACACTTTCTTGACCACATAAAACATCACAGAATAGAAAAGCCATACATGAGCGCAAGAACCCTAGAATTCAAATTAGTGAAATTGAAAATTCAGGATGGTTTTGGATGATTTAAACAAGTTTAATAGACACTAAGAAAGGTTTTAACGTAACTCATTTCAATCCAAACACTTTTATGCATAAACACCCAATTCGTTCGAGTGAACAATTTTCCAAAATTACTTTAAAGAGTTTTAACCATTGGATTTGAAAGATTTTTGAAATCCTTGTTTATAATCTTGATCAAAACAATTTAGAACTTACAGATTATGAACAGCTTGAACGGATTTTGAAGATTTGATTTGGGCCGTTTGATCTTGGTGGTTTAGGAGTAAATGCACATGAAGTGGTGCATTGAGGTTCCAACCAAGATCCTTTAACTTCCGTTTAGACAAAACACATGTAAGGCAAGAAACTTAACGATATTCCCCCTCAACTTTTGAAATAATGAATTTTGAAAACATTTGAGTCCGAGGAGAGTATTTGACAAGAAACGTATCCACCATTTTAGAAGAAACAACATAAATAAAAAAACATGCAAGTACAAGGTTTTATGAAACCGAAAAATATTTACTTTCTCCCCCTCAACACTTGTTCGGGAAAAATTGCTGAAAGATTTGATGGAACACAGTGTTGACTGAAGATTTGTACTTGCGATGTTTGGTTTAGATAGAAATTTAGATAGAAGAATATTTCTGTATTTTATGAATTTTGTATTTTTCTATTTTGTTTTTGAAAAATATTTACAAAAGAGGTTTTGGTGTTTGACTGTGTAACACCCCCAAATTTGGTTTAGCGGAAGCATACATGTTATTTGGGAGCGTTACGAAATTGGTGAATCATAACGCAAGTAACACAGAACGGAATACATACTCCATTAACCTTCATAAAATATTTCGAAACAATATCTTACAACATTGTTTAGATGGATGGACATATCCCGTAATTTTCGTGGTCCCAATATAAAAACATCTTTTATTTGTAAAAGCTTTTCTTTAGAAATTTCTACGACCATTTATCCGCCTCTTGCCTTGCATCCATGATCACGACTAAGCACCTGAGAAAATATGCTAAAAAGGTCAGCTATAAGTTGGTGAGTTCATAGGTTTAAGTTAAAATAGTAAGTTTGGACCATAAGCACAGGCATATAATCATTATCAAGAATATAATGATATATGGATGAAAGTCTATTACGTTAGCTCTAAGTTCATGCAACCGATACTACGACAGTTTCTGTATGCTAAAAGATGTCATACAATATAGGGGCCCATAGCAAGTGTTTTGTCCCTCAACACTTGGTTCCGACATGGTATACGTTTCGCTTTGGCCTAAGCATGGCCAACCGAACGGAGGAGTCACCCTCAATAGATCTATTTATAACATTCGCGTTTCCCAATGGGGAATTGACGGTTCATGAAAAAGGGCATTCTCTAGGGACATAAGGGCTTAGGCTAAACCACGTAATAGTAATCATGTAATAGTTTTGGTCCATAAAATGTTTTGCATATTTCTCACCCCAAAAGTATAAAACAATTTATCAAGTAAAAGTGGGGCTATGAAAACTCACCTTAGTAAATGTGCAATCCAAAAGTGGGATTCAGTGGATGTTGTGAAGCTGCACCGACACGCGACCTAGATAGGGAGGGAAATGTTTTAGTTTATTGTTTTAAGTATCACTTACTTAAAATGACTCATTTTATATTGTTTTTGTATAATGGTATTAAAATCAATCTTTTGTTTGTAAAATAATCGAAAGGTTTTTCTAGTAAGTATATAAATATATATATACCTTTTTCATGTTGAAACTATAATAGTATTAGAATCCAAGACTTGGTTTGTAAGATGATTACAATATCTTACTAGTAAGTAAATAGGCGTTTGTATACTTATTTATGTTGACACATATTAGTATTGTCAAAAATCAACTATTAGTTGATTTGTTTTCTAATTGCATTTAGAAAATATTTAAGTTAAGTTGGGAGGCTTTCAAATTTAATGAATGATAAAATGATTTAGTTGTCTCTATTTATTTATCCAAAATTTGTTCTTCACATTTATCATTTTCGACTAAAGATTTTAGTGACATAACTATATCTATTTGCACATGTTGTAGTCAAAACGTCGACGTAGGCTTTTATTATGTGAATCGTGACTTGAGCATTTGTTTCTTATATCAAAACCTTTACACTTGTTTACTTGGATTAAAGTTTGTATGCTTGATTACTTGTCGATACGAATACATATCTAAATGGAAGATTTTGATCATGTGGAACTGTGATTAGTTGTATTTGACTTCCGAATATACCTTTCGAGTTTTTGGTTTGATAACTCGCCTAACATGTAAACGGACACTCTTGAAATTTTGGCGGGCTGTGGCCCAGCTGAAATGGTATGTCATTGGGCTTTACCCAACTCATGATATGAAAGAGTGGAAGGCACGTGGAGTGGGCTTTAGCCCAGATGACTATTCAAGTAACATGGATAGGAGTCAGGTCCTTATATCAGGTTGACAATTCATTTTATTACTGCTTCTCTTGTGACAAATTGGGTGTAATCCTTCCACCAACATACCCCTCTCAACGAGGCTCAAAGAGGACAAGGTACACGAAAATTAAGATGTTCATAATACATTAGTGTTCTATGCCAATTGAAGAGATTAAACGCCCTTCGTGGGTGACTCGAGGTGACTTCCGGCTCTCCCTTGAGAGCTCTTGTGTCATAAGATTTTAACAACTCTTTGATCATTACGAAAACTTAGTTTCAGTGTCAAGAAGTTTTGTGAGCAGGTTCCCCCTTATTTAACTTGCGTCATTTGGGTATAACCCAACTCCGAAAGAGTGACTCGACAGGATCTTGTCCTTGACGTTGTTACTCAAATTTGACTATTGTGATGCCCTTTTACAGGAGCTTTTTGACTCGAGCCC
Source organism: Chrysanthemum seticuspe (assembly GCA_019973895.1). Taxonomy (NCBI): domain Eukaryota; kingdom Viridiplantae; phylum Streptophyta; class Magnoliopsida; order Asterales; family Asteraceae; genus Chrysanthemum; species Chrysanthemum seticuspe. The sequence goes on from BPTQ01000009.1 coordinate 163,310,048, forward strand.
AACTGAGACTTGACTCACACATTAATCACACGACTAAGGGTAACTCAAAGTGAACCACTTATCATTATTACGGGTTCATGGTACGATGATGATGAGGAATAAAACCGTTGGAAATTTCTAGGCTCGACTCCTTTCTATCTTGACTTCCCATGAAGTCGACACTACCTTCAATCTATTCTCAAGACCTCATATCGTGCGATATAGGTACCAAGGGATTTTATACTAACTCTAAGACTTGAGTTTTTGACCAAAGCGTGAACCTCTTGTTGGCACCTATCCTTATTTTAGACACTAAAACATTCTCCTTTGTGGTGATAACCACAGCAGGTTTTCGACGGAGTTGCAAGAGTTAAATGAAATGCTAGCATTGATTCAAAAACAATAAAAGTATACGAGTGTTTCTAATATCCGCATCATTTTAAGTCCGGGTTTTTACTCTTCTCGTTATTACTATTGCACAAGATTAAAGTCCATTACTAGTTGATTTAAAACTTTTACTGTTTTCATATTCTCGAGTCTGGTTCACAGTCGAGGGTCTCCACAATTTAACACAACCTTAATATTGATTAGACCAAACTTTTAAGACTTCCAAAGAAACGAAACTCATGCCTTTACTTCATATCATTCGACAAAAATTTTATATATTCAACAAGGAATGATGATGAATTTTATAACCGAATATTATAACAATTCTATACATGGTATCAATTTATTATCTCATTATCAATGTTCATAACACTATAACATTTACAAGAGAAGAAAAAAAATGAATAAACCTTGTCAATTGCGAGATGAAGATGATGAGGATTGAAGCTAACTTGAGGTCAAAACTAAACCCAAATCCAACCTCCCTTGGCTCGAACCTCAAACAGAGGCTGACATTTAACGCCACTAGTGAAAGAGAGAGCTTTGAGTGTGGTGAGTAAATGGTGAATGAGAGAAACTTTCCAGGTTCAAACTAGTGATATAGAATACTCATGGAGGGTCTTTGACCAAGTCTTTACATCTTACTCCTTTGTTTGAAGCCAAAAATGGTTTACTTCCAAAACCAAAGGAATCTCAAGATAGATTGGTGGGAGATTTGTTTTATTCTTGTGGTTAACTTGATCCTCCCTTGGATTTCTTTAGAGATAGCGGCGCATCAAGATAGGTTTGGGGAAGAAATTCTTTCATGAATATGGTATGAGAGATGAGGAGTATTTAGATGAGGGGTGTCGGTTTACTATTTTTGGAGAGATTCGCCTAGAAGGCGTGTGAAGATGGAGAAGCAGGCCTAGGGTAAGTGAGAGGTTGAAGATGAGATCCTCAAATCTTATTCTTCTCTGCTCTTGTTGTTCTTGTCGTGTGTGGGGAGAGAAAGACAAAAGAGTGATATCTCATGTTTTATAAAGTATTATTCTTTTAAAAGTATTATATGTAAAGGAAAATAATGTAAGTAAAGTATATGTATATGTAATGTATACTTAGGATTTATTTGTTGGATGTACTCGTGCTACACTTATATTTTAATTGTGTTTGAGTATTATAGAAGTTCAATTTAAGTGATAGTGTAAAACCTGAAAATTTAAAATCCGAATAAAGACTAAAATACCCTTGGAACTAAAATTTATAAAATACGTAAAATATATTTATGACATTTAATGAGATTAAAAGATTAACTTGCGAATATTTAAAAACCTAACTAATATATATTACGTAATTGATTTGGTACGACGAAGAATTAATGTTTCGTGAATGTTTTGGGTCGCGTTTGTCTGTTTCGTTTGAGCCTAGGCCGAAGCCCAAATGGTGGTGCGTGTGAGATGGTGACCGGTTGGACCAAACCCAAACCCAAACCCAATTACTTTCCTAGTTTAACTCAAATACTACAACTATATATACCATACATAATCATAAGTTTGGAACCCTAGTTATTTTGCTCTCTCTTTTTCTTTTTCTCCCTATTCGGCCGAGCTAAACAAAACACCCTTGGTGTTGATTTTTGCTTCAACGAGTTAAGGTATAACGTTTAATTGTATTCCTTTAACGTACCTTGCGTGTATATGTTGAGTTATATTTTGTTTCGTCGCGTTTTCCTTGTTTTTCTTTTGTGGCCGAGGGGTATAAAACAAAAACAAGACAAACCCTAATTGATTTAACTAGTAACTAATAAGAAACATGTAACGTAAGATGTGATATTGAATCGAGTCATGTTTGTGTTTAATTAATGAGGGCCGAAACATAGTAAATAGGACCGAACTATGTTTAGTTTTCGAATAATGATTATAACTTAATAACTTGAATAAGTAAAGTATTTAGATGAGCTAATACTAGTGTAAACCCTAATATACATAAACCCTAATTTGAATCGAGTTATATATGAGTTTTGAAGGCACATTAATTAAGTAAAGGTTATGTTAACATAAACCCTAGTTTTGATATGCTAATTTAATAAGTTATGCTAAACCCTAAACTTTAATAAAAGACATATAAACCCTAATTTATGATATTAATATTAAAACATTTAAGTCTCATTTAATTATGGAAACCCTAAAATATTAAAGGATCATTGTGACGATTTTGGAATCATTAATAATATATACGACATTAATGTATATAGGTTCTGTGAAGAAGGAGTAATTCTTTGCTTCCCTGTTTCGACTTTTGATCTTTTGCTTTCGAATAAGGTACGGATATTCTGACCTTTTCAGTAAAAGTTTCGTATACGTTTTCTTTTCGTTTTCATATTAGGATTTCCTAAACCTTTGCTATGAACCCTAATGTGTCTATTTGAGCTGTTGCTTATCTGAACTATGATTTTTGAATCATAAACCATTTGATTTTGAACTATATGATATGAAGACTTTGATTTTGAAAACATGATTAAACATTTGATAAAATATGATCTATGTCAGTTATGACATTCTTATTTGATCTCTGATAGTATGACACCCGAGCCAATTTTAACTAGTCATGGGGGTTCCATGTCCGTGTCAGCAAATGCACTTCTGACATGACTCTAGGGCAGTAGAGTGATGTTCTGCCACGTCCCTTATCTGTTATCTGTATGAGCTCAATTTGAATTATATTATGAATATTTGTCTGTGGGGCGTATGGATGCATCCTAGATCTGTTATATGCCATATATTATCTGTTATATGCTATTTGTTATCTGATGATTGATGATGCGTGCATGCACGTCCTTCATAACTCTGGTAGGTCTCCCCTACAAATATGTTGCCTTATGTGATTATGATATGTTTCTGATATGGCATATGTTCTGGGCTTCGAGGTAGTTAGCTATAAAACTTATTCTGATATTCTGAATTATCTTTTGAAAAGACTATGATTTCACTATCTTTCTTTTACTTTATTTCGTATTTGTTCTCGTTTCGTATTCGTTTTGCTTGTATATCTGTTCACTGGGCTTTTGAAGCTCAGCCGCACTTTTCTTTTCTTCTGCGGCAGGTATCTAAGCATTGGAGCTGGGTATTGCTTTGGGATGAGTGCTGAGTGGACTTACCTTAGAGATTTAGCTTTGATCTTATGATGCCATTTAGAATTATGTTTTAGACATTTCTTTTGGAGTTTATTTTCCGCTGGGACCTATGTATTGAAGTCTTTTGACTTGGATTATTTCCATATTTATGTTAAAGATTTCTTTTGGTTTATATGTTTGCTTTGATATGACACCATTACTTGTGATTCCTTTACCCTTGTGGGGTCGGGGTGTTACAATTTATGGTATCAGAGCCAGGTTTACGACTTGTAGTCAGGACCTGTGACATATGGAGCCTAGGTTTCGAGACCTTAGAATTTAGGATTTGACCTGTGAGGATTTGGGTAGACTTTAGGATTCCTTCGTACTTCCATTTCGTATCTTATCTTTGTTCTTTTGCTAATCGTTTAGATGGTTCGAACTCGTACTACTGGTGGCGCGGATGGAGACGATGATGCTGTTAACATGGATGCTGCGATTGCAAATGCTCTCAACTCTCTTTTCCCTGGTTTGACTACACCTGAGATGATGGAACAGGTGATCAACAATATTCGAAATCGGACTGGTGAACCTTCGGGAAGCGGTGGAGGTGCTCAACCCGTCGGCATTCATACTTGGCTCGAGCGTTTCGGTAAGCTGAAGCCTCTTTCGTTTAGCACTGCTGCTACTCCTACTGAGGCCGAGGACTGGATCACTCATATTGAGAAGCTGTTTGAAGTACTGGGTTGTGGAGATGGATTTAAGACTCGTTTGGCTTCATTCAAATTGGAAGGTGATGCTTTGAGTTGGTGGAAAGCATTGAAACAAGCAAGAGGAGGTGACGCTTTTGCTGTGACTTGTACTTGGACTGAGTTTCGGACTATCTTCTATAACCGTTACTTCCCTGATGCTGAGCAGCAAAGGTATGAGAGGGATTATCAGGCGATCTACCAGTTTGATCATGAGAACTCTAACGAGTACATGAGTAGGTTTATGAGGTTGGTGAGTTTTGTTGGAGTGATTGCTGGAGATGGTAGGCGTCAAGCTAAGCACTTCAAGTGGGGACTGAAGAAGTGGGTGTTGGACCGATTGCTTAATATTGAGTATGAGAATGTGTCGGCCTGCAATGACGCAGCTCGTAACATTGAGATCTTTCATGAGGTTTCGGGTTCTAACAAGCGTAATCGCGATGGTGATCGGATTCAAGGTAGGACTCAAGGTAATGACTATAAGGGAAACTCTGGTAGGAGTTATGATTCGAGAGGTCAAGGGGATAGGAGTTATGATCAGCGGGGTCAGTCGGGAAGGAATGTTGACACTGGACGTTCTGAGACAAGGGGTCAAGATAATAGAAATGCTGGTAGGAATGGAAGTGATCGTCAGAACCAAGGTAACAATAACCAGCGTTATAACAGGGATCAGCCAGCTAGAGGAACAAATCAGGGTCGTGCTTCAGGATCTTATAATCAGCAGAGGACAGTTGAAGTTTTGCCACCCCCACCTATTTGTACTACTTGTGGAAAGGCTCATCCAGGGCAGTGTTTCAAGGCCACTGGTGGATGTTTTGGTTGTGGTTCCACTACTCACAAGATTAAAGATTGTCCTAAGAAGAATCCGGCAGTTCCTGGAAACTACATCAAGCCGCCAACTACTACTGGACGTGTCTATGCTACTACTCGTAATCAGGCGGAGCGAACTTCAGGTACCATTACGGGCACTCTTTTCATTGATGATTTTGCTGTCTTCGTTTTATTTGATACTGGCGCCACACACTCCATTATATCTATCACATCTGCTAAGAAACTAAATATGAAGCCCAAACCGTTAACAAATCACTTATCGATTTCTACGCCTATGAAAAATCATGTGATCATTGATCGTAAATATGTTAAGTGTCCTCTTCGTTTTGATGATCGTATTCGCTTTGCAAATCTGTATCCTCTCAATATGGTCGACTTTGATATCATTCTAGGCATGGATTGGTTGGCTTACCATAGAGCTTCAATCGACTGCCATGCTAGAACGGTGATCTTTGGAGACGTAAAACATCCTGAATTCGTTTATCATGGTTCTCAACCCCTTAAATCTGTTAAGCTCATTTCCGCTATGAAGGCACGGATCATGATTGCTCATGGGTGCCAAGGTTTTCTAGCATCTGTTAAGGACACATCTTTGGAGAGTCCTAACATTGATAATCTTTCGGTTGTTTGCGATTTTGCTGACGTTTTTCCGGATGAACTCCCTGGACTTCCCCCAGCTCGAGAGGTTGAGTTTAGCATTGAGTTAATTCCTGGTGCTGAACCGATTTCGAAGGCTCCGTATCGTATGGCACCTGTAGAACTAAAGGAGTTGAAGGAACAGCTGCAAGAGATGATAGAAAGTGGATTTATTCGCCCTAGTGTTTCTCCATGGGGTGCACCTGTCTTGTTTGTGAAGAAGAAGGATGGAAGCATGCGTCTATGTATCGACTATCGTGAACTCAATCGTATTACCATTCGTAACCGTTATCCTTTGCCGCGTATAGACGATTTGTTTGATCAACTGCAAGGAGCTAAGTTCTTTTCGAAGATTGACCTGAGGTCTGGCTACCATCAGTTACGTGTGAGGGAGCAAGATGTTCCTAAGACCGCGTTTCGTACCAGATATGGTCATTACGAATTTCTCGTTATGCCTTTTGGTTTGACCAATGCGCCTGCTGTGTTTATGGACTTGATGAATCGTGTTTTCCATGAGTTTCTCGACAAGTTCGTTATTGTTTTCATCGACGACATTTTGGTTTACTCTAAGTCTGAAGAAGAGCATGAAGAACATCTTCGTATAGTTTTGGAGATTTTGAGGAAGAAGAAGTTGTACGCCAAATTTTCGAAGTGCGAATTTTGGTTGAGACAAGTTGCTTTCCTTGGTCATATCGTATCAGCTGATGGTATAACCATGGATCCGTCTAAAGTTGAGGCTATCACTAAATGGCCAAGACCTACGACAGTAACTGAGGTCAGGAGTTTTCTTGGACTTGCTGGTTACTATAGACGTTTTGTTGAAGGTTTCTCTCGTCTAGCTTTGCCTCTAACCCAACTGATGAGAAAAGGCGAAAAGTTTGTATGGACGGATGAACGAGAGAAGAGTTTTGAAGAATTGAAACGGAGATTGATGACGGCTCCTATTTTGACTCTTCCAACTGGTTCAGGAGGATATCAAATTTACAGCGATGCATCTAAGAAAGGATTAGGCTGTGTTTTGATGCAACATGGGAAGGTAATAGCTTATGCTTCGAGGTAGCTAAAACCTTATGAGGAGAATTACCCAACTCATGATCTTGAGTTAGCTGCGGTGGTGTTTGCGTTGAAGATCTGGAGACATTACTTGTATGGAGAGACGTGTGATATATTTACTGATCATAAGAGTCTCAAGTATATTTTCACTCAAAAGGAACTTAACATGAGACAAAGAAGATGGTTAGAACTTCTTAAGGATTATGACACCAACATTCAGTACCATCCAGGTAAGGCTAACGTAGTTGCTGACGCACTTAGCCGAAAATCAGGCATTCCTGCGAGTATCAAGATTGAGCCTAGGATTTTGCGTGATTTAGAGAGTTTGGATGTTGAGTTGAGTGTACGAGGTTTTGATGGATACTGGGCTAGTATGAAGGTGGAGTCGAACCTTATACTGCAAATTAAAGAAGCTCAGAAAGACGACGGCGAACTGTGGGCCGTAGCGCAAAATGTTGAAGAAGGTAAGCAGACGGAGTTTAAGGTTGATAATGACGGTATTGTATGGTATGGAGATAGGCTTTGTGTTCCCAATGATCAGGTACTTCGTGAGAAAGTTATGACTGAAGCTCATAGTTCTCCTTTCACTATTCATCCTGGTTCTACCAAGATGTATAGGGATTTGAAGCAGTACTTTTGGTGGAACGGTATGAAGCAAGATGTGGCGACGTTTGTGTCGAAGTGTAGGATTTGTCAGCAGGTTAAGATTGAACATCAGAGGGCTAGTGGTTTGTTACAGCCATTGGAGATTCCAACATGGAAGTGGGATAAGATATCTATGGATTTTGTGACTGGATTACCTCTTACTAGGAAGAAGCATGATGCGATTTGGGTGGTTGTTGATCGACTAACCAAATCTGCTCATTTCTTGCCAATCAGGAAGGATTATGGTATTGGTAAACTGGCAGAGATTTTTCAGCAAGAGATCGTTAGACTTCATGGTACTCCGACATCTATTGTGTCCGATAGAGATCCGCGTTTTATTTCTCGTTTCTGGAAGGGTTTGCAGAAAGCTTGGGGTACTCGACTTAATTTTAGTACGGCATTTCATCCTCAAACAGATGGTCAGTCAGAGAGGACTATACAGACTTTAGAGGATATGCTAAGGGCTTGTGCTTTAGAATGGACTGGCAGTTGGGATGAATATTTGTGTTTAGTAGAGTTTGCTTATAACAACAGTTGGCATGCTAGCATTAAGGCGGCACCGTTTGAACTTCTTTATGGAAGGAAATGTAGAGCACCTATTTGTTGGGATGAAGTAGGTGAGCGTTTGATTGAAGGACCGGAAATGATCGAGATCACTAATGAGAAAGTAGCTGTGGCTAGAGAGAAATTGAAGGAAGCTAGGTCTCGTCAGAAAAGTTATGCTGATAAGCACCGTCGTGATTTAGAATTTCGGGTTGGAGATCGTGTGTTTTTGAAAGTTTCGCCGTTTAGAGGTGTGAAACGTTTTGGAATCAAGGGCAAGCTTAGTCCTCGATTTATTGGACCATTTGAGATTCTGGAACGTATAGGAGAAGTTTCGTATCGTTTGGCACTTCCGCCTCAATTATCGCATGTTCATGACGTTTTTCATGTATCACTCCTAAGGGGATACAACTATCATCCGTTACACATTGCTTCGTATCCGTTTGATCAAATTCAATCCGATATGTCTTTATCTGAAGAACCAGAAGCTATTCTGGAAAGACAAGAAAGAGTTATGAGGAATAAAGTTATTCCATTCGTTAAGATCCTTTGGAAGAATCATCCTGAACGTGAGGCTACTTGGGAAACCGAGGAGTCAATGCGTGCAAGTTATCCTCATTTCTTTGAATAGTTTGGTATGTTCTCATTTCGTTTCGTTTTCGTTTTCGTTTCCTTTTTCATTTCGTTTCATTCAATTTTCGAGGACGAAAATTTTTCTTTAGAGGGGAAGAATTGTAAAACCTGAAAATTTAAAATCCGAATAAAGACTAAAATACCCTTGGAACTAAAATTTATAAAATACGTAAAATATATTTATGACATTTAATGAGATTAAAAGATTAACTTGCGAATATTTAAAAACCTAACTAATATATATTACGTAATTGATTTGGTACGACGAAGAATTAATGTTTCGTGAATGTTTTGGGTCGCGTTTGTCTGTTTCGTTTGAGCCTAGGCCGAAGTCCAAATGGTGGTGCGTGTGAGATGGTGACCGGTTGGACCAAACCCAAACCCAAACCCAATTACTTTCCTAGTTTAACTCAAATACTACAACTATATATACCATACATAATCATAAGTTTGGAACCCTAGTTATTTTGCTCTCTCTTTTTCTTTTTCTCCCTATTCGGCCGAGCTAAACAAAACACCCTTGGTGTTGATTTTTGCTTCAACGAGTTAAGGTATAACGTTTAATTGTATTCCTTTAACGTACCTTGCGTGTATATGTTGAGTTATATTTTGTTTCGTCGCGTTTTCCTTGTTTTTCTTTTGTGGCCGAGGGGTATAAAACAAAAACAAGACAAACCCTAATTGATTTAACTAGTAACTAATAAGAAACATGTAACGTAAGATGTGATATTGAATCGAGTCATGTTTGTGTTTAATTAATGAGGGCCGAAACATAGTAAATAGGACCGAACTATGTTTAGTTTTCGAATAATGATTATAACTTAATAACTTGAATAAGTAAAGTATTTAGATGAGCTAATACTAGTGTAAACCCTAATATACATAAACCCTAATTTGAATCGAGTTATATATGAGTTTTGAAGGCACATTAATTAAGTAAAGGTTATGTTAACATAAACCCTAGTTTTGATATGCTAATTTAATAAGTTATGCTAAACCCTAAACTTTAATAAAAGACATATAAACCCTAATTTATGATATTAATATTAAAACATTTAAGTCTCATTTAATTATGGAAACCCTAAAATATTAAAGGATCATTGTGACGATTTTGGAATCATTAATAATATATACGACATTAATGTATATAGGTTCTGTGAAGAAGGAGTAATTCTTTGCTTCCCTGTTTCGACTTTTGATCTTTTGCTTTCGAATAAGGTACGGATATTCTGACCTTTTCAGTAAAGGTTTCGTATACGTTTTCTTTTCGTTTTCATATTAGGATTTCCTAAACCTTTGCTATGAACCCTAATGTGTCTATTTGAGCTGTTGCTTATCTGAACTATGATTTTTGAATCATAAACCATTTGATTTTGAACTATATGATATGAAGACTTTAATTTTGAAAACATGATTAAACATTTGATAAAATATGATCTATGTCAGTTATGACATTCTTATTTGATCTCTGATAGTATGACACCCGAGCCAATTTTAACTAGTCATGGGGGTTCCATGTCCGTGTCAGCAAATGCACTTCTGACATGACTCTAGGGCAGTAGAGTGATGTTCTGCCACGTCCCTTATCTGTTATCTGTATGAGCTCAATTTGAATTATATTATGAATATTTGTCTGTGGGGCGTATGGATGCATCCTAGATCTGTTATATGCCATATATTATCTGTTATATGCTATTTGTTATCTGATGATTGATGCTGCGTGCATGCACGTCCTTCATAACTCTGGTAGGTCTCCCCTACAAATATGTTGCCTTATGTGATTATGATATGTTTCTGATATGGCATATGTTCTGGGCTTCGAGGTAGTTAGCTATAAAACTTATTCTGATATTCTGAATTATCTTTTGAAAAGACTATGATTTCACTATCTTTCTTTTACTTTATTTCGTATTTGTTCTCGTTTCGTATTCGTTTTGCTTGTATATCTGTTCACTGGGCTTTTGAAGCTCAACCGCACTTTTCTTTTCTTCTGCGGCAGGTATCTAAGCATTGGAGCTGGGTATTGCTTTGGGATGAGTGCTGAGTGGACTTACCTTAGAGATTTAGCTTTGATCTTATGATGCCATTTAGAATTATGTTTTAGACATTTCTTTTGGAGTTTATTTTCCACTGGGACCTATGTATTGAAGTCTTTTGACTTGGATTATTTCCATATTTATGTTAAAGATTTCTTTTGGTTTATATGTTTGCTTTGATATGACACCATTACTTGTGATTCCTTTACCCTTGTGGGGTCGGGGTGTTACAGATAGCGTGTTAAATATTTTGTGTCCCGCGATATTAAATTGGGACCGATGTATTATTGTTTGATAACTTTTATAACGTGGTATTTTATAGTTACGAGTCTGAAATATTTTTAACTTTGTAATATCTCATACCATGGACATTTGTCATTCATTTTATCGAGTCCTTATCATGGTGTCGGTACGCGTGCAGTGTCGTTCACTGTGGTAAACGAGATAACCTCTCGTCTTTCAAATTCAAATCATAAGACAAAAAAAATGGAATATTCATAAAATGATATGAATGCGAAAGTGATGCAATGGTCTACAGTATGCGAGTTAACTACTCAAAGGGTCTGGTAAGCTTATGCATGCTTAATGACTTATGCTTAGTAATAATTAAATTACTAATTATCAGTTAAATTTTGGTGAAAATTTACCGTGTGTCACATCCTCCCCGACTTAGAAGAGAAAACCGTCCTCGGTTTTCAGCTAGAATTATTTGATGAAGTGACGAATATGTGCGGATATCTACGCTCGAACTGGTCTTCGCGTCCTCACGTGTATCTCTGGACTTCTTTGAGAGTCTCAACAGATCTTAACGATAGGAGTGAGGCTTTGTCTAAGCCGTTTGATTTCTTGATTCAATATGTCAATTGGGTTTCTTGACCAAATTTAGATCTCTTGTCGATTTTGAATTTCCTTCATTGGAATAGCGAGAGTTTCGTTGTAAGGCAATCCTTTGAGTTTCACATGTGGAACACGTTACGCAAGGAGTTGAGTTTTTGTGGAAATTTCGGGTTGGTGTGTTACCGGTCCTATTTTTGCGAAAACTTTGAAAGGTCCAATGTAACGAAGATTCTCTTTCCACCTTTTTCCAAAACGGACTTTGCCTTTCCGTGGCAGAAATCTTATCATGACTCTATCTCCCACTTGAAACTCAAGTGGCTTTAGTCTTCTGTCCGTGTATCTCTTTTAATGATTACATGTTGTTTGCAGACGGTTCTGGGTTAGTACCATTTTCTCAGTAGTTTCTTGAATTAGTCCTGGGCCAGTGAGTTGGCTCTCTCGAATTTGTGCGTACTAGAATGTGTGGGCATAACGTATAGTCCTAATGGTAATCCGAGTTGGTAACTACCAGCTTGGTCTTGGAGAGGATCCGATAAACCTTACGAAACAAGGTATTGCCCTTTTGCGTTTGGTTAAAATGGTTTACGCTCTTCTGAGTCGACACCTCAATCCTTTTTGTCGACTCAAACCTTATGTGTCATTTAGTTCTATTTTTATTGCCTTTGATGATCAGAGTCGCTTGTACTCAACCTCTGTTACGCATACTATTATCAATGGTCCTTGATAGAAGCTTAGAGCCATTGGGTTGGTTCCTTGCTAATCTCAATCCTGAACACGATTGATTTGTGCTCTAGACCCTACGGTGTCTTAGGAGATGGTCCTTCGTTGCAAGGGATTCGGTTAAGGTAAATCGTATGCTCTATTCATTTCTCAGACAAGTTACTCATGTCCGAAGTATAGTTTCTATAGGTTGAATGGTACTTTCATTCAGCCTAGCGGTCGAAAGACGGTAGGTGGTACTTATTTCGAGATAACTCCTCAAGATCTTTTGGAGTGGTCTTCGAAAGTTCGATGTGACTGGTTGTCGCTAATTGGGATGGAGAGAATTGAAATACTATAACTTGTAGCGCTTTGCTTTGAGTAATCCTTGCAAGTTTGTTTATGTTGTTGTTCTCTTTGTTTGGTAGGAATAGGTGAATTTGAGGAGGTGATCAATTAGCACTCATGTAGAGTCTACATTGATAGGGATCGTTTGTGACTTGTTACTAGAGTTTATTGTTATGCATTCCCATTTCTATCTGAAATTTACGATGCGTACTAGTTGGTTTGTCGGCTTCTGATTGTTTTGAATTCTTCCTTTCGAATATGTTAAGTATGGTTTGACATTGGTCAATTTCTATCCTTCGTGTTCGATACTCATAATAGTCTTCTGGATTAAGGTACACCCTTGTTGGACACTAGATGAGTATAACTCCTGGCCTTAATAAGGTTCCCACATAATGAGATTACAAATCCCTTCTTGGCGTGGGTCTCAACGTTGGTTCCTGGGGATAAGATTTCTTTTGGTACTTTACAATTCCCATTCCACCTTCGGTTATGTCGTAATAGTTTTATTTTGTCGTTTCTCCCGTTGAATGACACTACCTGAAGTGCTCGGGCCTTAAAAGGTTTTGTTCACTAGGGGTTGCTTGAAGTATATGCGGTTATGACTGTTTCTCCTTGGGTGAGTACGGAGGTTGTAATTGAACTCACATTGTGACTACAATTGTTGGTGTCCTCACATGGTCAACTCCCCTTTTCGTTCCCGTACACTCCGTAAAACATCACGGTTGGTGTACACTGTACTCCCTTGTGTAGTGAAGATAATATTTCTAGATTTTTCCTAGTGTGGTTATGTTAGATTTCGATTCTAAATTGTGCACTGCGTTGTGCTCCTCATGGACCTTTGGGGTGTCGAGTATTCTGTACCATTATTTTCCCCTTTGAATCAGGATAGCTTTCAGTTCTGGTGTAAAGCGTCTCCTATAAGTGGTAGGGTCTCTTTCATACTCAGGTATGTCTAAAACAGATACACCACACGATTTCCTTACGTGGTGTGAGTAGGTGCTTGTTGGGTTGATCTAGTGTGTATGATGATCTATTCCTTTCTTGGTTGGTGGTAAAACATTATGTATGAACCGGTGCATCCGGGGCGTCAGTCTCTGCGTCCAGTGTTCTATAGGGTGCTAATTCATTGTCGAGGGTTCCGACGTTTCATATTTGTTTCCTTCATAGAAGATTTCTTCTCTCAGGTGGCACGGTTTATTCTATCCCCGTGTAGTGTGAAATGTATGGCATTTTAAGGTAGGATGTCGACATGGGATATAGGCACGAATCTTCCTATTTTGTGATAGAGAGTTAAACGCTTCCTTTAACCTGACCGGGTAAGAATTTTCAAGAATTTGGCCATGTCCTGTGCACGTTACCCCTCCCGAATTATACATAGGTGATCAGGCTATGTATAATTGGGGACCGGTGACGTGTTGTTCGGTATAATCCAAATCTTGGTGTACTTATTCTTCGGTCAGCGGAAATGTTGTAAAAGTTCATGTGCGAAGTTTCGGTAAGATAGTTTATAAGATTTGCTAGGCCGACCAATGTCGTCAGTGTGGCCTATAGTTCGTTTGACCAAGATGTGTGAAGTAATGACAATTTAGTTAGAAATGGAATATTGGATTCGTGATTTTTGGCGAGGCAATATTTTGAGCTGGTATTGTCGGTATTGGAGATAATACCTTAGCAGTTTCTGGAATGCGGATTATTTTAAAACAACCCGTTGGGTGATACTAATTTGGCACAGAGACCCGTCGAACATCCAAGATGATGTTCTCTCGTTTGTGGAGGAATCCCTTCTCATTAAGACGAGATAGTTGAAGTGCTAAATGATATGGTGGGAACGGTCATGGAGAGGACGTATACCAAGATAGCACAATAACAACAACAGATACATTACTAGGGGAAAGGTTTCAGTACATTAAGATTTCCTAGAGAAGTACTTTAAAGTAGACTGTAACTTGGAAGTTAAACTAAGCTTTATTACATCTAGCATCTCTAGCTAAATTAGTTTCTTCCATGGTGTCCGTTGGGAGTCTGAACCATCCTTCACACTTTCTTCAGGAAGGTGTTTTGGCAGTTGCTGCTTGCCTGCTGACCCTTCCTATCCGGGCACATGCGTTTGATGTGGTCCTTCCTTCCACATCCATGACATGTCATTGTTTCCCTATAGAGTTGCTTACAATCTTCTATCTCATGTCCAACTCTTTTACAAATCCCACAAGGTATAGGGCATTTTCCATAGTGGTAATATGGGCATATATTACACTTGGGTTTTGTCCCGGCATACCTTACTTCCCGCTTGTTTTTAGTAGCCTTGAACTCAGCTGTCCCTTGACGTTTGCTTGATTGTTGCATTTGATCTTCCTCACCCTCATGATTCCAGTTCCTCTTGCTACCACAGTACCCCATTGGCTTGCCTTGGGGCAGTGACCCTGTCAATACAAGGGTCGCACCAGTAGCTTCTTGAGTGACGGTGGGTGCGAATGCAATAACGTTCTTTCGAGTTTCGGGAGGACATCCCCAAGAGTATGCCTCGAGTCTCTTTTCCTCATGTCCTATCTTATTAGGACATACTTGAGCTAATTCGTGAAAGCGATTTGTGTATCCCTCAAGGTCATTCCCTATCATAGTTAGCCCACAGAGTTCTCTTTCCATCGTCCGCAGTTCATTTTTTGAACAGTATTCTGCAATCATCATTTTCTTCAGAGTGTCCCACTGAAGAGAGTAAGCGGCGTCTATTCCCACTAATCGGACATAAATGTCCCACCATGTGAGGGCTTGATGTCGAAAGGTGCAAGTAGCATACTTGACTTTACAATTGTCCGCGCAACTCTGTTCGCGGAAGATTGTCTCTATTCTTTCTAGCCATTTTGCCAAACTCCTAGCTCCTTCAGTCCCCTCAAATGCTGGTGGTTTACAGTTTCTGAATTCTTGGTAGGATAAATTTCGTGATGTGAGCATCTTACCAATCTCGTTTTCCCTATTCTCCTGGGTGAGGTTGTTGATGTTGTGACTGATTTGGTAGTTGGAAATTCTTGCAGCAACTCGTTCGCTAATAGACTTCTCAGTGGTGGTTGCGCTCATGTTCTGCTTTACCGAAAACATTTTCCTTTAACCACAAGAAATGACAACAATGAGTTCTCTATGAGCGTGAGGGCTATGGTAAAGGTAGAGTTACAACGTATATTACTTCTTAATCAGGTATTTCCCGGGTTGTATTGACTGAATATAGCGTAATCTTAGTCTATTAAGATAACGTTAAGAAAGCGGGGACTGGTTGAAGCGATTTTGACAGAAGGTTATAATCCACAAGTCGTTGTTTATTATGCATAGTTGTTTGTCATAATAAACTTGATTATATTCTAAGGAGGTTCATGGCTTATAGGGCCGATACATAACATGCGTTCACTGACTCGCTCTAGTTTGTCCTACTACAAAGCTACTACAAGCGTTCTTATTGAAACCACTCATCACAACTTCTAACACAATTGTAAAGTGAAATTTAAGCATTTCCCGATGTTGTCCCGAGTTGACTTTGTTGAGTTGCCTTCCATTCTTCTAACTCCCTGAGTTGGGTCTCCATTCTGGCAAATTTGTTGTTGGCCTCATTTGCCCTACTCTCCATAGTACGTCTTTGAAATTCTACGGCACCCTCCAGGTATCCTGTCTCAGTTAATGCTATTGTAATAACGGTCTCCAACTGCGTTAGCCTATTTTCAATCTCTGTGAGACGTCCCTGAGTGTCTCCTGGAGTTTGCAGAGCACACCTTTCAATGTGGTCTTCGAGACGTGCAATCACTTCGTTTAACTTCTCACGGGTTCCTTCTATCGCTGTCCCAACATCGTTGTAGCATTCCTTGAGTGTTTCGCCAAGTGCTTGTAGTTCTCCTACCACTTCTTCGATTCCTCCAATCCTTTCTTCTGGTAGTATTCCCAGATGATCCGACATTTCTTCTATTTGTTCTTCATGGCGTGTTAGGCGCGCCATAACTGTGTCGAGGGTTGGTGGTCTAGCAGTGGCTGCTCCTGAAATTTCCCCAACTTCGAACGAACTAGGAGGTGATGCATTAGAAGATGATGGTGATGATGCAGAGAGACAGATTCTTTTGCTAGCAGGTATCTCCCAACTGGGGAGTGGATCTCTTTGGTGTCTTGGTGAGAGTGTAGGAGTAGTGGAACTGGTAGGTATAGTACTGACGGTAGTGATGATTTGGAAGTGAGCAGGTGGAGTGTGGGTAGTACCCTCCTGGTGAACTTGATACACTACCCTGTATGGGTTTCCAGTGTCAGGAGTGAGTTGAGAAGGGGTTGGGATGCGTTCAGCAGGTGACAAACCTTCTGTTGTGCCATCGCATCCAACTTCAGAGTGAGGGGAAGACATGGTCTGTGACAAGACGGTGCATATGTGTGAGTATATGTAAAGATATACTTATGATAGGTATGGAGTAGTGAATTAATAAATAGGCAATATGTCATGCAGTCGTGTAATAGGCAATATGTTATGCAGTCATGTCTAAATTGACTCCAAGTAATATGGCAAGTAAGGCAAGCGGTAACTGGCGGTCGTAGAGTGACGTTTTTGTAAAAAGTAGATATAGTTTAGGGTTTATATGTACCTAGTTCTCTATAACTTAGGCTCTGATGTCAATCTGTAACACCCCCAAATTTGGTTTAGCGGAAGCATACATGTTATTTGGGAGCGTTACGAAATTGGTGAATCATAACGCAAGTAACACAGAACGGAATACATACTCCATTAACCTTCATAAAATATTTCGAAACAATATCTTACAACATTGTTTAGATGGATGGACATATCCCGTAATTTTCGTGGTCCCAATATAAAAACATCTTTTATTTGTAAAAGCTTTTCTTTAGAAATTTCTACGACCATTTATCCGCCTCTTGCCTTGCATCCATGATCACGACTAAGCACCTGAGAAAATATGCTAAAAAGGTCAGCTATAAGCTGGTGAGTTCATAGGTTTAAATTAAAATAGTAAGTTTGGACCATAAGCACAGGCATATAATCATTATCAAGAATATAATGATAGATGGATGAAAGTCTATTACGTTAGCTCTAAGTTCATGCAACCGATACTACGACAGTTTCTGTATGCTAAAAGATGTCATACAATATAGGGGCCCATAGCAAGTGTTTTGTCCCTCAACACTTGGTTCCGACATGGTATACGTTTCGCTTTGGCCTAAGCATGGCCAACCGAACGGAGGAGTCACCCTCAATAGATCTATTCATAACATTCGCGTTTCCCAATGGGGAATTGACGGTTCATGAAAAAGGGCATTCTCTAGGGACATAAGGGCTTAGGCTAAACCACGTAATAGTAATCATGTAATAGTTTTGGTCCATAAAATGTTTTGCATATTTCTCACCCCAAAAGTATAAAACAATTTATCAAGTAAAAGTGGGGCTATGAAAACTCACCTTAGTAAATGTGCAATCCAAAAGTGGGATTCAGTGGATGTTGTGAAGCTGCACCGACACGCGACCTAGATAGGGAGGGAAATGTTTTAGTTTATTGTTTTAAGTATCACTTACTTAAAATGACTCATTTTATATTGTTTTTGTATAATGGTATTAAAATCAATCTTTTGTTTGTAAAATAATCGAAAGGTTTTTCTAGTAAGTATATAAATGTATATATACCTTTTTCATGTTGAAACTATAATAGTATTAGAATCCAAGACTTGGTTTGTAAGATGATTACAATATCTTACTAGTAAGTAAATAGGCGTTTGTATACTTATTTATGTTGACACATATTAGTATTGTCAAAAATCAACTATTAGTTGATTTGTTTTCTAATTGCATTTAGAAAATATTTAAGTTAAGTTGGGAGGCTTTCAAATTTAATGAATGATAAAATGATTTAGTTGTCTCTATTTATTTATCCAAAATTTGTTCTTCACATTTATCATTTTCGACTAAAGATTTTAGTGACATAACTATATCTATTTGCACATGTTGTAGTCAAAACGTCGACGTAGGCTTTTATTATGTGAATCGTGACTTGAGCATTTGTTTCTTATATCAAAACCTTTACACTTGTTTACTTGGATTAAAGTTTGTATGCTTGATTACTTGTCGATACGAATACATATCTAAATGGAAGATTTTGATCATGTGGAACTGTGATTAGTTGTATTTGACTTCCGAATATACCTTTCGAGTTTTTGGTTTGATAACTCGCCTAACATGTAAACGGACACTCTTGAAATTTTGGCGGGCT
>BPTQ01000009.1:163328763-163342842 GCA_019973895.1 Chrysanthemum seticuspe
TAGGTTTAAATTAAAATAGTAAGTTTGGACCATAAGCACAGGCATATAATCATTATCAAGAATATAATGATATATGGATGAAAGTCTATTACGTTAGCTCTAAGTTCATGCAACCGATACTACGACAGTTTCTGTATGCTAAAAGATATCATACAATATAGGGGCCCATAGCAAGTGTTTTGTCCCTCAACACTTGGTTCCGACATGGTATACGTTTCGCTTTGGCCTAAGCATGGCCAACCGAACGGAGGAGTCACCCTCAATAGATCTATTTATAACATTCGCGTTTCCCAATGGGGAATTGACGGTTCATGAGAAAGGGCATTCTCTAGGGACATAAGGGCTTAGGCTAAACCACGTAACAGTAATCATGTAATAGTTTTGGTCCATAAAATGTTTTGCATATTTCTCACCCCAAAATGTATAAAACAATTTATCAAGTAAAAGTGGGGCTATGAAACTCACCTTAGTAAATGTGCAATCCAAAAGTGGGATTCAGTGGATGTTGTGAAGCTGCACCGACACGCGACCTAGATAGGGAGGGAAATGTTTTAGTTTATTGTTTTAAGTATCACTTACTTAAAATGGCTCATTTTATATTGTTTTTGTATAATGGTATTAAAACAAATCTTTTGTTTGTAAAATAATCGAAAGGTTTTTCTAGTAAGTATATAAATGTATATATACCTTTTTCATGTTGAAACTATAATAGTATTAGAATCCAAGACTTGGTTTGTAAGATGATTACAATATCTTACTAGTAAGTAAATAGGCGTTTGTATACTTATTTATGTTGACACATATTAGTATTGTCAAAAATCAACTATTAGTTGATTTGTTTTCTAATTGCATTTAGAAAATATTTAAGTTAAGTTGGGAGGCTTTCAAATTTAATGAATGATAAAATGATTTAGTTGTCTCTATTTATTTATCCAAAACTTGTTCTTCACATTTATCATTTTCGACTAAAGATTTTAGTGACATAACTATATCTATTTGCACATGTTGTAGTCAAAACGTCGACGTAGGCTTTTATTATGTGAATCGTGACTTGAGCATTTGTTTCTTATATCAAAACCTTTACACTTGTTTACTTGGATTAAAGTTTGTATGCTTGATTACTTGTCGATACGAATACATATCTAAATGGAAGATTTTGATCATGTGGAACTGTGATTAGTTGTATTTGACTTCCGAATATACCTTTCGAGTTTTTGGTTTGATAACTCGCCTAACATGTAAACGGACACTCTTGAAATTTTGGCGGGCTGTGGCCCAGCTGAAATGATATGTCATTGGGCTTTACCCAACTCATGATATGAAAGAGTGGAAGGCACGTGGAGTGGGCTTTAGCCCAGATGACTATTCAAGTAACATGGATAGGAGTCAGGTCCTTATATCAGGTTGACAATTCATTTTATTACTGCTTCTCTTGTGACAAATTGGGTGTAATCCTTCCACCGACATACCCCTCTCAACGAGGCTCAAGGAGGACAAGGCACACGAAAATTAAGATGTTCATAATACATTAGTGTTCTATGCCAATTGAAGAGATTAAACGCCCTTCGTGGGTGTTTTCCGTGTGTGACTCGAGGTGACTTCCGGCTCTCCCTTGAGAGCTCTTGTGTCATAAGATTTTAACAACTCTTTGATCATTACGAAAACTTAGTTTCAGTGTCAAGAAGTTTTGTGATCAGGTTCCCCCTTATTTAACTTGCGTCATTTGGGTATAACCCAACTCCGAAAGAGTGACTCGACAGGATCTTGTCCTTGACGTTGTTACTCAAATTTGACTATTGTGATGCCCTTTTACAGGAGCTTTTTGACTCGAGCCCAACTGAGACTTGACTCACACATTAATCATACGACTAAGGGTAACTCAAAGTGAACCACTTATCATTATTACGGGTTCATGGTACGATGATGATGAGGAATAAAACCGTTGGAAATTTCTAGGCTCGACTCCTTTCTATCTTGACTTCCCATGAAGTCGACACTACCTTCAATATATTCTCAAGACCTCATATCGTGCGATATAGGTACCAAGGGATTTTATACTAACTCTAAGACTTGAGTTTTGACCAAAGCGTGAACCTCTTGTTGGCACCTATCCTTATTTTAGACACTAAAACATTCTCCTTTGTGGTGATAACCACAGCAGGTTTTCGACGGAGTTGCAAGAGTTAAATGAAATGCTAGCATTGATTCAAAAACAATAAAAGTATACGAGTGTTTCTAATATCCGCATCATTTTAAGTCCGGGTTTTTACTCTTCTCGTTATTACTATTGCACAAGATTAAAGTCCATTACTAGTCGATTTAAAACTTTTACTGTTTTCATATTCTCGAGTCTGGTTCACAGTCGAGGGTCTCCACAATTTAACACAACCTTAATATTGATTAGACCAAACTTTTAAGACTTCCAAAGAAACGAAACTCATGCCTTTACTTCATATCATTCGACAAAAATTTTATATATTCAACAAGGAATGATGATGAATTTTATAACCGAATATTATAACAATTCTATACATGGTATCAATTTATTATCTCATTATCAATGTTCATAACACTATAACATTTACAAGAGAAGAAAAAAAATGAATAAACCTTGTCAATTGCGAGATGAAGATGATGAGGATTGAAGCTAACTTGAGGTCAAAACTAAACCCAAATCCAACCTCCCTTGGCTCGAACCTCAAACAGAGGCTGACACTTAACGCCACTAGTGAAAGAGAGAGCTTTGAGTGTGGTGAGTAAATGGTGAATGAGAAAAACTTTCCAGGCTCAAACTAGTGATATAGAATACTCATGGAGGGTCTTTGACCAAGTCTTTACATCTTACTCCTTTGTTTGAAGCCAAAAATGGTTTACTTCCAAAACCAAAGGAATCTCAAGATAGATTGGTGGGAGATTTGTTTTATTCTTGTGGTTAACTTGATCCTCCCTTGGATTTCTTTAGAGATAGCGGCGCATCAAGATAGGTTTGGGGAAGAAATTCTTTCATGAATATGGTATGAAAGATGAGGAGTATTTAGATGAGGGGTGTCGGTTTACTGTTTTTGGAGAGATTCGCCTAGAAGGCGTGTGAAGATGGAGGAGCAGGCCTAGGGTAAGTGAGAGGTTGAAGATGAGATCCTCAAATCTTATTCTTCTCTGCTCTTGTTGTTCTTGTCGTGTGTGGGGAGAGAAAGACAAAAGAGTGGTATCTCATGTTTTGTAAAGTATTATTCTTTTAAAAGTATTATATGTAAAGGAAAATAATGTAAGTAAAGTATATGTATATGTAATGTATACTTAGGATTTATTTGTTGGATGTACTCGTGCTACACTTATATTTTAATTGTGTTTGAGTATTATAGAAGTTCAATTTAAGTGATAGCGTGTTAAATATTTTGTGTCCCGCGATATTAAATTGGGACCGATGTATTATTGTTTGATAACTTTTATAACGTGGTATTTTATAGTTACGAGTCTGAAATATTTTTAACTTTGTAATATCTCATACCACGGACATTTGTCATTCATTTTATCGAGTCCTTATCATGGTGTCGGTACGCGTGCAGTGTCGTTCACTGTGGTAAACGAGATAACCTCTCGTCTTTCAAATTCAAATCATAAGACAAAAAAAAATGGAATATTCATAAAATGATATGAATGCGAAAGTGATGCAATGGTCTACAGTATGCGAGTTAACTACTCCAAGGGTCTGGTAAGCTTATGCATGCTTAATGACTTATGCTTAGTAATAATTAAATTACTAATTATCAGTTAAATTTTGGTGAAAATTTACCGTGTGTCACACATAGTTTGTATACCTTGATGAAGTGAAGTCTGCGAGCTCAAGACTGTAGATTTATTAGAATGCTAGGATTCACAATGTAATTCATGGGGTGACCCGTCCTTCCTCCACGGTGTTGAGTCAGCTCGTAGACATATCGGATATTATGTTGTTGTTAAGTAAGTGATTAGCTCAGTTTTAGTCTAGTGCAACACCGTGGAGGAAGGACGGGTCTTTACCCATTGTATACATGATCCACAGGCCGTCAGGAGGTCGTTTAGTTTGTAACCTATAAATACCCTCTACCTTGCAAGGTAGAGGGTTGGATGTTCTTTGGTAATCTAACCTTACATGAGTTTCTCTTTCTAAGAATATCCCACTTTCTCTCTCTAACATCATCTATACGCCTAAGTATGTATGTGTGATGATGTGTATGTGAAATCCAATATGTTACATTACACTCCCATGATAGAGCGTACTAAACTGGATGAGGACCACTCAGGGATCATGGTAGATCAAACGAAATATCGTAGTATGATTGGATCCCTGATGTACCTCACAGCCAGTAGACCAGACATTCTGTTCGCTGTTTGCATGTGTGCTAGATACAAGGCTAAGCCTACCAAAAAGCACCTTGAAGCGGTTAAACGGGTCTTTCGGTATCTCCAAGGAACCATCAATATGGGACTTTGGTACCCGAAGGACACTGGTATGTCACTAACAGCCTATGTAGATGCTGATCATGCAGGATGTCAAGATACACGTCGAAGTACGTCTGGAGGTTCTCAGTTTTTGGGTGATAAGCTTGTGAGCTGGTCTTCTAAGAAACAAATGAGTACTTCTATATCCTCTATAGAGGCTGAATACATAGCCATGTCATCTTGTTGTGCTCAAATCCTATGGATGAGATCCCAATTATCTGACTATGGCTTTGAATTCAACAAAATCCCTCTGTATTGTGATAACAAAAGTGTCATTGCTCTCTCATGCAATAACGTACAACACTCAAGAGCAAAGCACATCGACATTCGACATCATTTCATCATGGAGCAAGTGGAAAACGGTGTGGTGGAACTTTATTTTGTGAGGACTGAATACCAGTTAGCAGACATCTTCACCAAAGCTCTTCCTAGAGAACGTTTTGAGTTTATCCTCCCACGACTTGGTCTAAAGAGTCTACAACCAGAAACACTTAAACGTCTTCAGGAGGAAGAAGAGGAGTAAAATGTCTTTCTTCATCCATCCCTTGTAAATAGTTATTCAAAAAGCAAAATACAAAATTACAAAACAAACAAAAAGCAAACAGAAAAATATAAAATTTTCAAAATCCATAAAAATTAGAAAATCTTGAAAAATCCCAAAAAAATATTTTGTCATGTTTTCCTTATTCGATATCATCTACGGACTTTGTGTTGACATTCAAAGAATGTCACGGGTTTTTAGATGTTCTTCGAATGTACATAATTTGTTATATATATATATATATATATATATATATATATATATATATATATATATATATATATATATATATAGAGTAGGGATCCGGTGAGAAGTAAATTAAAACAAGAAGTGGTGAGAAGTGACCAAAACCATGGATTTGAGATGCAACGACTTGCATTAGATGCATTTCTATTCATATAGATGCAACATCTTGAGTTTCGAAAGTTAATTCGATGTATAGATGGTGCAAATTGATTTTCATGATTTCGGCACGTGCAGAGGAACAAAAAACAAGAGAAATCATGAAATGCATCTAATATACGTATATGCATCTGATTAAAAGCTATAAAACAAACTATGGTGCGTTATAATGCATCTAAGATTATAGGGATGCATCTAATTTAGTTCGGTGCATCTCGGATTTGCGGTTATAGTTCTTCTTATTCCTTCTTATTTTAAGTAATCTTCTTATTTGATCCTAACTCTATATATATATATATATATATATATATATATATATATATATATATATATATATATATATATATATATATATACTAGTTTTCGAAGCCCGCCCAATGGGCGGGCATGACTTATAATTATTTGTTTGTTGTTTTTTGTTAACTGAAATACATTTATTTGAATTGTCAAACAATATAAAACAATTGTTTTTTTTTTTTTAAGAATTATAAATAATTGTATGGTTTGCGTGGATGGTTAATAACAGAACATATATAATTTTTACAACATTATGAATTTTATGTATGTTTGTAAAGTTGTAGATAATGAAAATGTATGAAAGTGATATAACAGTTAACTTAAATTATAAACAAAGGTTCTTTGTAGACAACATTAGGCATGTTTGCTTTGATCTTCTCCCATTCTGTACTTCTTACAAAAATGTTGCATTCAAATTATCAATGCTTCCTCGACGGCGCGCTCGCCAAACTCTTTGTTGTCTTGTGTAGTTGCTTGATTTTGAGCTTATGCGGGCATTATACCTCAAGTTGTTCGTGTAGTCTCTTCTGAACTTCCATTTGTAATCGTAATGCTTCAGTGATCTCCAAACCCATGTTAAATGCAAAAGTAATAATCAAAAACCCACAAATAATAACCATACAAACACGACATGAAGAACTAAAATGTCAAATGACTAAAACATATAAGCATGAAAATTACATTGTGGGAACTTTAGATCCATTTAGCATTATAGATTAAAACATAACCCGTATGATGGATTCATAAAGAAATGGGTCAAAATTTGCTACAACTCTTAAGCATTAGAGAGGTGCTTGAAAGACTTTTTTATAACAATGATAGGTTTCTCAGGAAGAATTAAGTCGATCAACATAGCATTTACGGAAGCAATATGTTATTAGTGACATGATAACACGACAGAGTCATAAGCTATATCAAGTCAGGATGTAATTTAATCAGTCTGACTTACGTTCTCAGGGTACTTATAGGGTTGTTTTAAAGAATTCAGAGGCAAACCAGGATAGTGGTTTGTTTTTAGTTACTCCCTATTTGTAGATATTAATAGTCGAATGTTAATTAAATAGTTCTAATACATGAACTTAAAAACCATCCTTAAAGCTGGAGCTTGAAGAACCTTCACCTTTTCCACCTTTATTGTTACTCAGTGATGGTTGTTTGATATAACTATAACCTAATTAAACAAAAAACTTAAATAAACCAATCACAAATCATTGAAACTGAATAATACTCACCATGAAATCATTGTTTTAAGATTCATTACAACCACATGTGTTCAAAGAAGATGACTAACATGCAAAAACCTGCAAAAAAAAAAACCAACATATGCATATAGATGAATGTACGTGTCATTTTTTGAGCCAAAACCTTGCCCCATTCCACTTTATCCTCCTATTCAGAACATTGTTAATTAAAATTTCAATACAATATAATAACCAAAGATTATGTTGTATCAAATACAGTCTATATATTATGAATAAAACGATCTATATACATTGAAAAAATCGCCATAAAACATCAGCAAATAGTCAGCCATTTT
The DNA here is from genome assembly GCA_019973895.1 of Chrysanthemum seticuspe. Lineage (NCBI taxonomy): Eukaryota > Viridiplantae > Streptophyta > Magnoliopsida > Asterales > Asteraceae > Chrysanthemum > Chrysanthemum seticuspe. The sequence goes on from BPTQ01000009.1 coordinate 163,336,023, forward strand.
CCTTCTTCAGCCAAGTCGAGACATGTTACGCTGCTAAGTTGTCTTTGAATGTTCGTGACCCGTCAAAATATAAGCAAAGGGCATATATGTTATGCAGGTTTAAACTTATATAAGAAAGTCATGTTGTTGGAATATTATTATAGTTGAACAGCATAATCGGATTGGCATATTAGACAAAAATTAAAACGTCAAGGAAATATAGGATTTAATCATTTATTTTGAATAAATGATTAATCAGAAATGGGTAGTGGACTTCTAAACAATAACAGAACAGAGTAGTTTTTAGAAGATCAGAGTCCTCACCGTCCTCAAGGAAAAGAAAACTCAAACTTAAGATAACATTAACAAATTCATGTTTACAACAAAATTAGTCACTTAGCTCAAAATTTATATGTTCAAAGCATAAGTCTGCAACATAATTACTCTATCCATATTACCACACATGAGTGGGTAACTTATATAAGTATGTTATTCAAAGCATTCAGGGTCAACTGAGGTGGGCCAATTAAAGCTGTATGTGTTTCGGAGAGCAGCCACTGTGGCCTTAATATGTAATTTTGTAAAGATTCAAAACCAAGTAAAATTCCATTTTTCATTAGAAAATGCAATATGTAAAGATATCGTGAGAAATAGTACCTCGTCAAACTGCATACGGATGTTTGCAAAACAGTAATAGAAGTGGCTCTTATTTTTGGCAAATCCAGTTTTGACACGTTAACCCACTGTGACAGTAGTGACAGCATGTTGCAAAACTTAGTATAGGAAAAAGTTGAGTCGCATGCCATAAAGTTTACACGTTATTGTTTGGTCTTAGTGTGCTAGATATATTGGTCCAAAGAAATACCGTCATTTCAAAATAAGCATGGTATAATGGAGGTGAGTGCTCCAAGTAGAGCATGATAAAATCGATGCCATGATGAGACTTCCACATAAATACACCTGCCAAAGAAAATAATTTCTGAAATGCACTACGCATACACATTTTATAAAATGGTTGATTGTTAAAAATAGCAACATACTTTACATGTTGCACTGATTATAACAACATACCACTGACTAACCAAAAACTAATATATGGGCCGAGTATACATGAAGCCAACGCACAAAATACACAAGATTTAAAAAGTGGACTAAAATAAGTAAAAAGTTTAAGTTATATATTTCAGAATTAGATACTTACTGATACGTTATGCCAGAATCGAGTACAATATATTGTAGCTACTTGCGGTATTAATTCCAGTAACTCGCGATAAAAAGCCACCTTCAAACTGGACCGCCAAAAAGACGACATTGTATTGAATTTGTATGCCAAGGTGTTTGAAAATGGATGCCTGTAGGATTAGTCAAAAGATACATTTTTGAATTAATTCATAAAACTAACTCTACATGAAATATAGTCATACTAATGTGGAATAAGTAATTCAAGGCATTCCAAGATATCCGTCACTCATAGGAGTATAGGACCAATATAATACATGCATATAAGACAACATAGCTAGAGAATTAAGATAAATACAAACCTCATTATAAAAACTTCTTGAGAGAATTCTTTTAGCATATGTGTATCAATGCATTCTGGTTTAACTTTAATAGCCACTTCCTGATACAGAAGGAAATGGCTCATTTACACGTGAATACGGAATACCCCTATATGAATTTAAATTTTGGACCTCCTAACACTAAAGACATTTGGACAAATTCAAATGCCAATTTTTTCCACAGGCTGGTTAAACATGAGCATCTATTTTTTTGATAGTAACAAATGACACTGCAAGTCAAGTACTACAACTTACTGGCGTTTTGTTTACATTCAAAAATCACTATTGGTAACGGAATAGATTTTTGAACCTAGCCGAGACGAATAATCCCCAATTATCTAGATATTTTTATCGTGATTCAAAACCTATTTCAGTTCTCATTCCCTCCTAGAAACCCAATCCAAACTTACAGCGCCAAAGTCATCACATTCTATATAACCCAATATCATTACAACTGGTGAGATTTGGGATCACTGAAGTATCATTTTTCCTCTAAATTTACAAAACAAAAATTTTAACTATTAAATTTCAGTCAAATTATACTATGCAATTCAGGAAAACACCACCAACTAAAAAATCACACATCACACTTTACGTTGAGTATTGTTAGCTTAGTTGTCGTTACGATGAGCCCCGCCTCGCTATCTGGCTCCAACACACAATCTATTTTTAATTCATAGTCATGAGAAACAACGTGCCAATAATCATAAATGGTCAAATGGACCAAGAAGATGGTTATATGAAATGATGACTTAAATTATTTGTTAATTGTAAAGTGCTTACCCACATCAAATACTTGCAGTATTCTGAGGGACCCGTTAATGCATTCAAGGCAATTTCCTCAAATGGTGCAGGAGCGGAGTCTATAACTTTAGTATGAATGTTTTTTATGACAAATGAAAAGCAAAATGAACCTATAGCCCTCCCAACCATCGAACCTGATACACGAGATAAGTAATTAGGAGACGTGTCATGATGAGCGGGTCATGCAACGGGTCAAATTAAATGAATTAGCTGTGAGATATAAAGATGTGACGCTAGTCTTAGGTCAGTTGTTGTGGTCGATTTAAAAAATATAATTCGAAAGGACATTGCTGCAAACTATGAGAATTATTGTCAACATCAGACAAGTCGAAATGACATAATAGAGCCATGTTAACAATAAAATGAACATGTTATTCGTAACTAACCATTTAATATGAGATGTGTAAAATACCCGGGGTGCTGGAAAGTTGGTGTGACAATCCCTACAATCATTTTGAAAAACCTATTATCAGGAAAAACTTATATGTTTAAACTTGTCAAATATAGGATTCCATAGTCCCGAATCACATACCTGTAAAAACATTATGTGTGTTGCATCTACCTAAGATATCTCACCATCATAGGAACTCACAAGCTCTAAGACCTCTGGTGTAGTAATGAAATGCAAAAACCTGGAAATACAAAAATTAAACGCAATGGACTTACAATCCGAAAGAAATTACTAATTTATATTAAAAGTGCACTACCTCTGCAATGTTCTCTTACATAATTTGTTTACTTACATAATTTCTCGTAACTCCAAATGTTGTATGTCCCATCACTTTTTTAACAGCAATGTAAGTCCTAGCATAATTTTACCAAAATCCGATAAGTTCATAAGACTTATATCTCACAATAAATGTGCAGTTGTTTGTCGTTCAGCAGCAATCTTACTTGCCACAAAATCAGGCCACGAGGTTCCACCTTCCAATGCAGTCAAAGCTATGACATAAGCATTGATTCCTACATGGATGAACGATAACTTTGACTTTACATGACAAGATAAACAAAAATGGAAGATTCAGAAGTAAAAAAATATGAACCTGTAACACAGCTTATTAGGTCTGTGAACCTTGTGACAATGTAAGCTATTCCGCTGATGAACATCAGAGAACTGATAATAGCAATCCACCCATGAGCAATCTGATATGGAGGCACAAATGCAAATAACAGTCTCCATGGCGCCACAAAACCCGTCAGAAACTTATATTTTCTTCTCTCAATTTTAAGTTTCTTAACTGTTGAATTTAAAAAAAAAAAATTGTTAACAGATAGTGATTAGTGTGTAATTTTATTACTATTGTTATTATTATTATGAAAAGTACCATGATAGCATCCACAACTTGCTGCTTCCAGACTGAGATAATACCGAGTTCGGCATACATATCTGTTTCATCAAAATTCTTATCATTTGACGACTCTGGATCATGTAAAGGCAGATGCTGATACGATGAATCTGCAAGTTACATGTTCACATTCACATTCTCATTTTATGCAGAAACGTTGATTGCATCAAGACTTTCAGAAGACAGAAAAAGTTATTGCAGAAAGCCAGATAACCTGACTCATTTTCTTCATGAATAGCGAATATATCCATGATCCCTAAGATTGACAATACTGACAGGACAAAGGAGTTCAGCAAAAATATTAAGAATTAGGATAAATTTAGAGGTGGTGAGAGCGACTGATCTTACAGGTTGGCTGATGGGTTAAATCGGGTCAACTTTTAGTATGGGTCAGAACAGCCCCGGTCGATTTGGGTTGACCCACACCAGCTATTTAGTCAAACTTTCTAATATATGTATGGAATATTAGTACATGACATATATTTACAAAAAGAATATCATTATAGTTATAATATAATCAAAAAATAAAATCGCTTAAGGAAATGTTTACATTGATATTAGACTTTAGGAAACTTTCAATCTGTTCGACCCATTTAACCTATTCCTACTATTAGCTAACTTTATCGATCTGGTATGTTTGAGATAAAGGACACAATCCATAACTACTACATCATCTATAGATGACTCGAAATTGATAAATATAAGCACAACTTAACCATACACCTTAAATTTGTATACATCACCTGTAATTCTTGAGAATCCGCCGCCAATATTACAATTCAACAGTTAGGTTGTCATTTACATTCCAGCATACATACATCAAACAGAAAACATAAAAATTACCAAAACATAATAGTTAGTTACATATTTATGCAATTTTAATCTAGCAAAATTAGATTAGATACATACCAGATACTGAGGCAAAGAGGAGAGAATGCTCAACTGCGAATTTGAGCCGATTATCAATAGTTCAACGATAACATCAGGATCATTAGAGCCATGATGCATGTGTTCTACCATATGTCCAAAAACTCATCTTAAAACTTCTTTATTCATTTCTTCAATCGCCCGTCAGCTTCCACTATAACTGCCATCCTACCATTGGCTAGAATAGCTAACGTACCTTAAAGACAGTTCTTTCAAGTGGCTGACAAAGAACATATGAAACCTTGACTACATTGTTGTTCATCTCACATGATGACCTTCAAACATGCCATAGTCAATCAAAAGTTAGGTTTTTGAGTTGATCGAGTAATTTTGCCCATTTGACAGATTCATCCATAAGGGTTGAAATAGCCACCTCCAACGACACATTGGCAGACTATTGTTAATATTGCCTTGCCTTTCAGATACATACAATTGGTAATAGTACAAATGACACGATGTTGCCATTATACGTTGTTCCATGTTTTAATGAAAGCCTGGTTTTAGTGAAAGTAATGTCATCTTTGATAATCAGCGATCTCCTAGTGAGACTGCCATGTTTTCATGTACACAAAAAATAGACATGGGACTAAGTATTTTAGTATGGTTACCATTGCTGGTTAAGGTGGTTGTGCTGTTGGATGTGAGGAAACTATCATCGGATATAGAGGGTTCCAGACTTGGACTTGTCCAGGGATGTTTTATCCCACTTTCATACAGATATAATGTTCCGCTGGTTTATCTACAGAGTAAAAAAATACTAACAATTTAGGCTCATTGAGTTAAGTTGTGAATCATGCATATCAAATAAAATATAAATATAAAAATGGAACATGAATGGACCTGAAGGGGCACAATAGGTAAGTAGCCAAGATGATCATTTGTTTTTGCAGATAAATGTTATGTTGCAAGTCAGAAGTCTAATTCTTGAAGGCGTTAAATGTGGTACCTTCAACCCATATGGTGCTAAAATTGTATAAAGACGCTCCACCATACGTGAATCATGTGATTAATGAAGGTCAAACATAAGCAATCTTTGAAGAAAAAGAGCGTACCAAGAACAACCGGAGCCAAAGATAGCGTAAACGTACCAGGTATAGACTGTCCAATAATGAAGCGAGAAGTAGCAGCATTGAAGAACGATTCACGGACTATTCATCCTAAACAAAACAAAACAAAACTCCAATAATCAGTTTTCTATTGTTTTCAGTCAAGCATTCATTTACATGTCTGTTACTCATGTATTCTACCTTTGAGCATGTTACTGTTCATTCAAGAAGTAATCGCATACAATAATAAAGAATTACATCACTACCGCAATATCAATCTTAGTAATTAGTACAATAACAACAATTACATTAGAATGGGTAATTCACTTTTTCATACCTGGTAGAAAGAAAAGGATTAGTGGAAGTCAGCAGAGACGATAATAGGACATGACAATTTAACCCTCAAAAGTTGAAATCCAGAACTTGCCTTTCAATCTCAGAGATGAATAGATCCAGTATCTCAACACCCTGTTTAAACTGTTGTATCAGTTCATCTTCTTTCTTGTGTTCGCTCTCGAATTTAGTTTTCATTTTGTCATAAGCAATTTTATGCTTCTCGGCCTGTTTAGATAAAGGACCAACAACCTCTTCTAATTGCTAAAAAACTAACCAAGAAAAGATGATGATAAACATACTCTTACTGATAAATGTATTTAAGGGTTCAGAATAAAAGTTAGAGAATTCATGAATAGTTGAATATTGGACTATCCAGTATATTTACAAACTTCTGTATTTTGCTTTGAGATTTGATCTATATTTCCAAATCAGGCACAAATGAAAAGGAAAGCTTTGATCAACAACTATTATACAGTTAAGCAATTTCGACATTTAATAACAATTTATAAAACAAATAGCTAAAAAATAAGCACAGGGGAAAAGTCGCCCAATGTCTACTCGGCCTCTTAATTTTATTGTAACAATATTAATTTCGTAATCATATATAATGCATTAATCTTTCATAAATGATGGACAAAGTGTTACCTTGATCTCGATTTCAAGTTTATTCTTCTCCTCATCCAATTGATCTAGCTCACCTTCAACATTCTTAAGATTATCGATAGTATTCTGCACTCTAATCTTTTAGTCCCGTGCAAAACCCCATTTTGCAGTAATCCTTTGCAACTCAAGTTCCACTTCCCTTCTCTCCTCTCTTTATTTT
>BPTQ01000009.1:163342942-163514939 GCA_019973895.1 Chrysanthemum seticuspe
CAGTACCCACAAAGTATAATTCAACAGTACCCTTTTCCACGTGCTCCTTGATGAAATGATATCGAAGATCGATGTGCTTTGATTTGGAATATTGAACAGAGTTGCACGAGATTGCAATAGCACTTCGATTGTCGCAGTACATCGGGATTTTGTCAAATATGTAACCATAGTCTTTGAGTTGTGTTCTTATCCAAATGACTTGAGCACAACACGCCGACATGGCTACATATTCTGCTTCAGTTGAGGACAGCGACGTGCAATCCTGCTTCTTCGATTGCCATGACACCAGTTTATCACCAAGAAATTGTAATGCTCCTAAAGTACTTTTCCGTGAGTCTAGGCATCCTGCATGATCAGCGTCTGAAAAAGCTATTAGTGCAAAATCAGAATCCTTCGGATACCATATCCACAAATTAATGGTTCCCTTGATGTATCGGAGGATTCTTTTAGCCTCAGAGAGGTGGGTTTCAGTTGGTCTCGACTGATAACGGGAGCAGAGATATACGGCAAAAACAATATCAGGTCTGCTAGCTGTTAGATACATGAGAGACCCAATGATACTACGGTATTTGGTAGGGTCCACCAATTTCCCATGTAAATCAGCGTCTAGTTTCTTGGTATGAGCCATTGGTGTGGCATAGGTGTCACAATTTTGCATTCCAAATTTGTTTAGCAGTTCAAGGGCATATTTGGACTGACTCAAGAAAATACCACGGGGTGATTGATGAACTTGCAGTCCTAGAAAGAACGTAAGTTCACCCATCATGGACATTTCAAAATGTTTTGTCATTAGTTTTGCAAAAGCATTTGAGTATTTTAAATGTGTTGACCTAAAAATGATGTCATCCACATAGATTTGAATGATTAAGATGTGAGCCCCGTGATATTGTATGAAAAGTGTAGGATCGACCGAACCTTTGGTGAAATTATTGGCAATGAGTAAGGATGATAACTTATCGTACCACGCCCTTGGAGCTTGTTTGAGTCCGTACAGGGCTTTGTTCAGTTTGTAGACGTGGTTCGGGAACTCTGGATCAACGAATCCTTCTGGCTGGCTGACATAGACTGTTTCTTTCAGTTGACCATTCAGAAAAGCAGTTTTGACGTCCATCTGAAAGACCGTTATATTCATATGAGCCGCGAACGCCAGAAATATCCGAACAGCCTCAAGACGAGCAACCGGAGCGAATGATTCTTCAAAGTCAATACCCTCTTCCTGTCTATAACCCTTAGCCACCAAACGTGACTTATTTCTGATTACGTTCCCTTCAGCATCCAATTTGTTTTTCCAAATCCATTTGAGACCAATGACGTAGATCCATGTTGGTCTTTCAACTAGTTCCCATACTTCAAGACGTTTAAACTGATTAAGTTCTTCCTGCATGGATTCAATCCAATTGTCTTTGGTCATTGCGTCTTTAATGTTTTTAGGTTCAGATTGGCAGACAGTGAGTGCATAAATGTAATGTTCACCATCTGTGTGAAGACGTTGTCTAGTTACGACTGGTTGATTCAGGTTACCAATAATATTCTCAAGAGGATGGTCTTTTGTCCAACGATGTGTAAAGGGTTGATGTTGGTATACATTGTGCAGATTTGGAGGATTCAAATGGCTTGTTGATGATTCCGCAACATCAGGTGCAGCAGTTTCATTAGCAAACGAATTAAAGAACGCATTTGGATCAAAATCTGCAGGTGGGGGTACTTCATTGTTTAGAACATCATCAGCTGGTTCAGCGTCGTTGGAAGCAGTTTGTTCAACTGTTGTTGTAGAGTCAACTGGTGGTGCTTCTTTAACAGTAGTTGTTGTAGCAGGTGTATCAGGTATTGGAATATGATCAGGTTGAGCAGCGGAAACAGCGGATACACCTGGAGCACATTCATCAATGTCATCACTAAACAGCAGAGCAAATAGCTTTTCCATTTGTTGACGAGTAAGCTGGGGGCTTGGTTCAGTTGATGATGGGGTTTGAGGGAAGTTTAAACGGTTGTGACCGGGTTCCAAGCTGTTATGCTCAGAAGCCATTGTGAATCTAAACAGAGATTGACGAAGTTTCTGAATCAGCTTCCCCCCTAACTGACAACTGTCTTTAGCAGATTTAAGACTTTGATGAAGTCTACATTTCCTCTAACTTTTGAAGGTTTCAGTATGCAGCGGAATTTGTAGATGAGCAGTAAACCACACAAAGAAAATCTGACTAATTGCGGAAGATCCGTTCGAGGGTAACATGCCAGAAATCAACAAGATCTTCTCACGTATGTAGACGCATCACACCAAACAAACCACGAAAGACGAAATGATACGACTTTCCCCTGAATGTTGTGATCTTTCGGAATACTAATCACCTTTGAATATGCAATAACTCGATACCAAGACCGTGTGTGAGGCATCATAACATCATATTTGGGTAACTTCACACAAGATCACCCGTGAAATTGAGACGATAACACCAAAGTGAGACGTTTGAGCCACAGATCGTCTTATTTCTTCCCCCTAATTGAAGAAATTCAAGAAGGCATTGGGTTTTCGCAAAGAAGCATGTAGAAGAACAAGGAAGCAATGACCACCTACACACTCTCTCCCCCTCGATGTTTTCAATGATTCAGAATCATACACCACGTATGTTGATGATGAATTGAAGACAGCGAAACCATGTATAAGGAGACAGCGAAACCATGTATGTTCAATTAATCGAACAAATGTGAAGTACCATTAATATCTCGTGAGAATCAAGTGCTGATAAAACTGCTTTGTTTAATCATTTTGTTGATCATCAGTTGTGTCATTGTTGTTGGAAACAGTTTGATCTTCTGTTATCGAAGATTCGATTGGAGGTGCAGTTACAGCAACGGTTGTTGTTGTAGATTCAGGTGTATCAGAAATTAGAGTATTATCAGGTTGTGCAGCGGAAACATTCGATACATCTGAAGCACGACTTTTGACAGAATCTTTAACCAGAGGAGCAAGCAATGTTCCCAATTGTTTTCAGATTCAAGAGTTTGATTTGACGTTTCAGTTGAATTGTTAACAAGTAAGGGCTCAGACATGAGATAGTTGTCTGGACATTGTGCAACACACTGGTCAACATCTCCTTTATTTCAGAATTTAGGTTGATCAGTATGTTGTGTCGCATTTGTAGTCAGAATATGATCAACAGTAGATAGTACATCAACCATTTGTTCTTTGTCAAAGTTCGGTTCTTTGTCAAAGTTCGGTTCTTTGTCATAGATGGGTAAGATATCTTCCTCAACCATTTGTTCTTCGTCAAAGTTGGGCTCGGTGTCATAGTTAAGTATGATATCTTCTCCAGATCTGCTGCTGTCATCCTGCTTTTCCAATGCTACAACCTCATTGTTCGCATTACCGACAGATGCAGTAATCACAACATTCTCAACATCCCTTTGAGCATTCCTTTCATGTAGATCAACTCTTTCACCTTGCACGACTGCGGGATTTCAGGAATTTGATGATGTCTGACGCTTGGAATTGTTAATTATTGAGTTCAACTTCTCTTTCAGAACAATAAATCCTTCTTCCAATTCCACAAATGCTTTATCAGAATACATTGATTTAAACACTCTCTCTCTTCTGCAGAAGAATCAAAGAGAAAAGGTGCGAAGTCGATATAGCACACAGAAGGACGATATAGTGAATTTCAATTTCCCTCCAAAAAATAATTTTGAAAAATTTTGACTTCCAAAATTTGAAATCCACTATAAAATTCAATTCTAAGGTTGAAAGAAAAATTTGAGTTATGACAATTTTGACGCCAAATTTGACTCGAAAAATTCGAATTTGGGCCCAAAAATTTGAATTTTTGACCAGAATTTTCACAGTTAAACCAAAATTTGAATATCGCCTAAAAATTGAACGTTTAGTCTCCCCTAAAAATTTTACTCAAATTTTCCCGCCATTTTTTTTGTGTGGATAACTTGTGTTGATGGATCTTTGTAGTCGAATGAAACTTTGTTTGTTGAAGTCCTTAAGCGTAGAAAACCAGCTTATGCGTAGATTAGTACCTTACGCGTAGAAAGAGCTTACGCGTAAAAAGAGCTTATGCGTAGAAAGAAGCTTACGCGTAAAAACACCACCTTACGCGTAAAAATGAGAATTACGATTAAGAATAGCTTACGCGTAGACTTGGTGAAACCTTAGCTTATGCGTAAACCAAAAACTTAGAAGTAAGAACCTTATGCGTAATATTTTCTTAGGCGTAAGACTTACTTATGCGTAGAGAATGCTTAGGCGTAAGATGTTTACTCGTAAGCTTTTATGCTTATGCGTAAAACTAGGGTTTTAACCCAAAAATCCTTTACACTTATCCAGTGTAAAAGATATCCAAAGTCGAAGTGTTTTCAGGCTTATCCAAGCAAGAAAACACTGAGTAAACCAAGAACACTGAAGATCAAACCAAGGAAACCTTATGCGTAGGATTAGGGTTTGCTTACGAGTAGAAAGTACCGTAATTCACCAAAAACTGATTTTATGCCCAAAAGTGTTTAGAAACCTGATTTTTATGACGAAATAGCTTCAATATCACAAAAATAACACAAAAGTATGAAACTTGATGATCCAAAACACGTTTTCACCTTACGCGTAGAAAGTAGTACACGAATGAAATCAAGCTTAAAAACGATTCTACACACGTAAAGTTTCAAACTTTTTGCCAAAAACTTAAACTTTAACACCAAATAACCTTGAAAGTACAAGAATCTTGAATTTTAAAGTGTAAAAATGAAAGCTTTTTGCGTATGAAAAGTGAAAAACGTGAGACCTTACGAGCAGAACAAAAACAAACCGTTTCACCCAACTAGATGGCGAATGATACCACTGTTAGGTTCCCATATTAGTAATACAAGCATCAATATAAGAAATAGAGAAGAGAAGTGATCGGATGAACAATAATACACACACACATATGAGTATAAGAAAGGTTATGCGTAAAGAGTGAATGTGAATTGAACAACCAACCCTCAAGTGAGGGTTATACAAGAGTATTTATAGGGCAAGGAGCTAGGGCAACACTTCTAGCAACCTTCCCTTCTTATGGGCTTGGGCCAAGGCTCATGGGTTTTCTACATAAGCCTTGGCATGATTACTAACATAAAAGCCATATTAAGCTAACTATTACATATTAATTACTAACACTTGAAATATAGTTTAGGAGTGATTCCAACAATCAGCCAACCGAGTCATCTATACCCGAAGCTACTGAGTCAAACACAGTGGAACCTGCTGACCATGTTTCTAAGCCGACAGAAGATAGTCCATCAGAAGTTGCAGCCGGTGAAACCAAGGAAGAGACCACAGTTGAAGCCAACAAACATGAGTGATGTTCTTTGTGATGCCTCAAGAAATTTGTAGTATATCAGTTTCCATGATTGTGTTCTTGTCTTATGATCAAGTAATACTCGTATTATTTTGCATAAATAATGACACAATTATGATCGTTGCATTATATTTATTGTGGAGATAAATAATTTGGGGAGATGATGATGAGAATTAAAGATGAAGGGGTAAAATATAAATGTGTTATAAAGATATAAATGTGTATGGACTAAAATACCCTCGACTACAAAACAAAAAGCAGACTTTGACTTTGTCAAAGGACTAATTTGGCATTTAAAGGCCATGTTTTGGACCTGTGGCGATGAAAAGGCCCAGTTTTGTCCCATCGCGATGCGTCTTGCCAAGTTTAGGGACCAACGGTGTATTTTAGTCTATATTCAATGAATCAATCTTAGCCATTCATTTTTACCAAAATTAATAAAAACACTATTTTTCACTTTTTTTAAAAACAAACATATCTTACAAACGGTAAATCTTCAAGCTACGAAAAATACACCATCACGACGAGAATTAAATTATATTTCTATAGATATGAATTTCTATATACTTTCGACGAATTTTTTTTTCTTTAAAATTTTCGACGAGAAAAATTATACGTGATTTCTAAAAATCATATGTCATTTGTAAAAATAGCATGTGATTCATTTAAAAAATCACATGCGATTTTTCCAAATCACAATTAGTCGAAGCGAAAATTTTGAAAAACAATTAGTCGAAGAATATAAAAGTGCATATTTATAGAAATATAATTTAATTCTCGTCGCGATAGTATAATTGTTTTTGCGTAATGATTAATGGTTTGCGCTATATTTAATTTTTATAAAGAAAGATGAAAATTTATTTTTTTTTTTATAAAAAATGAATGGATATAATTAGTTAATCGGATCTTTTCTCTATTAATTTAAAAAAGAAAGTAAAAGTTTGTTTTAATAATGTAAAAAGAAAGAAAAAGCAAGAAAGAAAAAGCAAGAGGCGTTGGAAATAGAAAATGTCTGGTTAAAATAATAATATTAAAATAGAATAGAATAGAATAGAAATGTCTTGTTTTTGCCATGTTTGACTCTCTTCTTTGTTAATTCACCTGTCCAGACGAACGCCACGCCACCACTTTTCTTCAATCCAACTAAATTCTATCTTCGCTCGCCGCTAATTCCCTCCCACCATTTATTATATAATTTAAAACCAATTTTCAACATCTTAAAAACACTTGAATTTAAGAAAAATCAAACCCTTTGACTTAAACTGATCATCGAGTCTCTTTGTAGATCTATCTGTCCAAGTAAAAAACCAAATTCCTGTTACTTTTTATTTGTTGATGGTAAAAGATAATGACCGGCGGCGTATGTTGGTGGCGGTGCTCATCTGGTGAGGTTGGCACATGGAATGGCAGATCTTCTTCTTAGTTACGATCGTGACATTCACCAGGTTTATGAAATTCTTTTTTTTATATATATATATCAGTAATTTTCTTTCTTTTTAATATAGTGGAGTATATGTTACTAGGGCACAATTTATAAAATCCATTTTGCATAAGGTACAATGTTTATTTCATTTGTTCATTTTAGTTATTGTATTTCTTTTGCAATTGAAATATGGTTTGGCAACGGGCTTATCGGGGCTTATAGAGGCTTGAGCTTTTAAAATAAGCTGGCTTATAAAATAAGCCTTCTTTGTCACACATGCTTATGGAGACTTATGGCTAAGCCTCCAAAAGCCCAAGCCCATAAAAAGGGCTTATAGGGGCTTATTGCTAGTCAAAAATTACTTAAATACCCTTCAAAATATAATGGATTATTACGTAAAAGCTGGAAATATATGTGAATTTAATTTGATGGATTTTTATGCGATTTTACATTAGTAAGCTACAACTCCAACTAATTCGCCAAACAACTTTATAAAAATATAAGCTTCAGCTTTTGGCTTATAATATAAGCCCCAACTCTAGCCCATTGCGCCAAACATATCCCATTTGGGTCATTTTGTAACCAAAAGTACCTTAAACATCGACTTATACTTTTATAATTTATATAAAAAAATTTGAACATTATATATGTCAAAACTCATATATGAGATACAAACTAACTTAAACAGGGCACAAAACCATATCTGAGTGCACAAAGAATAGTACTTTACGAAGAAAAAAAAAAAAAAAACGTTCTTAATTGTAAATTTGTATGTTGACATATAAGGTTTTGGCCATGTTTCATTATGTTGTGAATCTCTCTCTACAATAACTGTTTGAAAGAAGGAGGGTCTATGTTTTCTCATTTGTAAACAACTATTAATGAGATGTAACTTTCTTTATTTGTTTAGCTTGAAATAGTAAAATATTCTATGGAACCTGGTTAAAAGTGTATTGTGATACTATACACACACCGTTTTCTTAAAGCTGGTGGTTGAAAGGTTGTTTAGTTGGTTTGAGACTGTGCTATTAAAGGTGGAAACATGTGTAAGAGAGAGAGATTCTGCCAGACACATGGGATGCCGAAATCAGCAGTGTATATGTGATTTCATAAATATTATATAATGCCTAGTGCATAACCGTCGTTAACGGAAGAACAAAAATTTAAAATGGAAGTGCATGTAAATAAATCTGTTATAAGAGCTAGGTAATTGAGAAGAAAATATTTGGAGACTATTTAACTCTAATACTACAATTAATTTAGACCTCGCTCTGGCGGGATTGGGTATTGTTGTTGTTGTACTACAATTAATTTAGACACAAAAGGCATGGTCTTTTACGCTCAAGGGAAGTATTTTATTTTGGTAGTTTAGTCTTAAAGGAAACAAAAAAAAGTGAAGTAAAGCATAAATAAGTAACTTAGTTTGAAGGAACATTCATGATAAGAGGAAACTTGTTTGATGCATAAAAAGATGTCATGAAATAATTTGAAGAGTTGCGGAGGAAATTTGAGAAGCAGCCATGTGCCATCTTGTAAGCTACATAGGCTTTTGTTGATGGTAGAGAAGTACTAAAGACTTTTGAAACAAACGTCGAAACCTAATGGGAGGATGGATGCTTGATGGCTGACTAAATCTTGGCCTATATAGTATTTATTTTTGTTGTTGATAGATTGTCACCGTCTTGGTTCGATAGAAGGTTTTATGGTATCGTTGTACAACAAGTGGAAAAAGAAAATCGCTAAAACAATAATATCAGCAAAATAGGCCCAAACCTTGGAGTTGCACAATTCGACGGCACCATTGGGCATGGCAATTTCTGACATAAGCTGTGCAAAAGCATGTACTAGCTGCTAGTTTTAGTGCATATGCCAAAAGTTTGTTGTGTGTGTGTTACATTGGACCAGTATGAATAATTTGAAAGATTTTTAAATGATATAAGTTTTTTTAATTGAGTTTTGGTATATTAACCAATTATCCAGTTTTCACTCAATTTTGTGTGTAGCCGTTCTATCATTCATATTTGGTTTTCTTACCTTTTGCAGGCATTAATTGCTTTAAAGAAGGGTGCGCAGTTGCTTAAGTATGGTCGCAAGGGGAAGCCCAAATTTTGCCCTTTTAGACTTTCCCATGTGAGTTTTTCAGCTTGTTCTCTTCATTGTATAGGGCTATAGGGAATCACCCTATCATTTCTTGCTCTGTGTTATTGTCTGATTCTGAAAGTTCTGTATGTGGCCTCCTCCTTTCTCTAAAAAGAAGAGTAAAACAAGCAATCTTATACCTAAATCTACATGTATGTGAACCAACCATCGTTGTTCAGTATCAGTAGGTAAATGGGTGAAGGGATGAGGTTTCCCTTTTAGGATACTCAGTGAGAGCGAGTCTTTCACTCAGATGTACGCCACCAAACCGAAGTACCCCCCCTGTTCCAAATCCTTTCTCTGGCCACCGCCAAGATGTTTACCGAGTGAGGTTGACCTCTTGTGAAGCGTCAATAGGTGTACAAGGATATTAATGATAAGCACATTAATTGGGATGACATTTCTGAAAAAAAAGCGCACTCCTTGTGATATGGTAGATGTATGCATGTAAAAAAATGAATTTACGTGAAAGGCACATAACATAATACTAACCTCACATTTTGGGTTCCTAACCATAAACATGGCCTAACAGTCAAGTGGGTACTCTCAGAGTTAGTTATTAATTAAAATTAAAATTAACAAGTAATATTTTGAAGTCATTTGACACCAGAGTAAGGCCTTATGCCATAAATATAGGTTAAAAGCTAATCTCAATAGCCAGGCGAGTGATTGCTGGCAAGTCGTTCCATGTAGTGTCTACCATAGAAACAGTTTGCATTTTCAGATTCTGTTTGTTGTGTGAAGTACAGATTCACAACAAACGTTGTGACTATCTTTATTTAGGGAAAGATTAATTTCATTAAGTGATAGATGTTTGTGTTAGGTAATTATTGTGTTGATAACTGTTGGCATGATCTAACTCATTAGAGAATCATTGGGACGATTGATACCTTCGATTTATTCAATGTAAACCTTGTAATTGTTTCCTTTTCTTGAAAAGTGCTCTGGGGTCGCATTTTAGTTGACAATCCTTATCAAAGAATGAATATTCTCTCATTGTGTGTATTTACTATCTCTAGAGTATACATAATTTTTTAATGTTTTTCTCTTATACATCTGCTGATTGCCAATGGCTTGAATTTTAATCTATAGGATGAATCAACTTTAATTTGGATCTCCAATAGTGGTGAAAGGAGCTTGAAGTTAGCCTCAGTGTCTAGAATTATTCCAGGACAAAGAACGGTGAGAATTCTACAATCTTTTCAGCATCAAATAATTATGCCTTTTCTGCATATCATCATTTGCGTAACCATGAGTACAAATATACATAACGTGTTCATTGATGGGATCTCTAATATAAAGCTTCTATTTATGATCTGTTCTTAGGCTGTCTTCCGACGATATCTGCGCCCCGAAAAGGATTATCTTTCGTTTTCTCTCATATACGACAACGGGAAACGATCTCTTGATTTGGTTAGTGATGAACCTCATGTATATCATTTGTCCCATGCAGACAGAGGTGGCAAAATGGTCAGGTCGGGCTAGTTGGGTAACTATGTGGTATTTGGTAAACACAGATGTGGAAAAATTGTCTGAAAACACTTGCTGTTAAAAAAAAAATGAAATTAGTAATATATAGTTAGTCTCTTAAACATGAATAGATATAATATTTTGAATAAAATGATTTAGGAGATTTTATGCATTAAGAGTACAATTTGGTTAACTTTTGACATGTTCGACAGTTTCATTTTAAGCTCTATCATTTATATCACCTGTTTGACTCATTAGTAATGCTTAACCTGAATTGATCCATAATCAAGTAGAAGGGTTGAAGTTGCCTCCTACATGCATATAAATTCTGTTTCTTTTCTCTGATCTGTTGGATTCTATTTAGATCTGCAAAGACAAAGTTGAGGCTGAAGCGTGGATAGCCGGTCTCAAAGCACTTATTTCATCTTTGCAAGGAGGGCGTTCCAAAATTGATGGATGGAGTGATGGAGGACTTTACCTTGATGTATGTATACCTACCCGCAAACTTCTTGTTTTTTAATGACCATCACATTACCATTGTTTTATTACTAAATCTACTGATATACTTTAGTTTTTAATGTGCGTAACGGGGATATCAGGTTATTTAGAAGGGTTATTGTCAGTACTAAAACGCGCCAACAGATTCCATGTTTCTGCATGCTAAGTTATGTGATATTATGGTTCACTTTAGATTCTCAAACAATCAATAAAGTATTACAGTAATATTTTTCTTTGAAACTGTTCATTTACTATATTTTTCTTTTTTTTACCATAGAATTTAGGAAACATATGAATTTCAGTTTGTATTATCTTATTTTACCTATTTCTACATATAGCTGATTTTTCTTTTTTCTATTTTTTTTTTCCTTCTTTTAAAAAAAAAAAATTCTTTTCCCTTTATCAACATGAGGTTCTTTTCTGAATAGGTTCCTACTTGTAGCATATATAACATAAGGTGAAAGAACCACGCTTGAAACACAAATTCTCTGAAGAATCCTTGTATACTATAAAAAACTAAATAAGTACATGAGATACTAACGTGTCAGCAAAAAACAACAGCTTTTTTTTTTCATTTGTTTTTGGTATGACAACATTGATATATAAGGTAACGGGCTGCACATATGTTCTGCCTAGTGAAAGAGCAGCTATATTGTAAGGCTTATCTTTGATGTTCCTTTGTAATAAAATTTCCTTCCATGTTTGTTAAATTTGTACCAGGATAATAAAGATTTAGCATCAAACAGTGCAAGCGATAGTTCCGTTAGTGCTCCTCGAGATTTTAGTTCCCCTGGCATTTCCTTTAGTTCAAATCCAACTACTTCCCCAAAGAGTTCCTCTAATCTTGAAAGATCGTATGCTTCTTTGGACCATACAAACATGCAATTAAAAAGTTCAAATTCTGATGCTTTTAGGGTTAGTGTTTCTAGTGCACCTAGTACTTCTAGTCACGGGTCGGGCACCGATGATAGTGATGCTTTAGGTGACGTGTATATATGGGGAGAGGTAATATGTGACAACGTCGTCAAACTCGGTCCTGACAAAAATATGAGTTCTCTAAGCACGAGAACCGACGTTCTACTCCCTCGACCCTTGGAATCAAATGTGGTTTTGGATGTTAATCAAATCGCATGTGGAGTTCGACATGCCGCTCTTATAACTAGGCAAGGGGAACTCTTTACATGGGGTGAAGAAATGGGAGGTCGTCTTGGTCACGGTGTCGGGAAAGATGTTACTCAGCCTCGTTTAGTTGAATCATTGGCGATTTCGAATATCGATTTTGTTGCGTGTGGTGAGTTTCACACGTGTGCAGTTACATCGTTCGGAGAGATGTATACATGGGGCGATGGGACCCATAATGTCGGCCTTTTAGGACACGGAACAGATGTCAGTCATTGGATACCAAAGAGAATTTCCGGTCCTCTTGAAGGACTTAACGTTGCTTCAGTAACCTGTGGTCCATGGCATACAGCTTTAATAACTTCAACTGGACAGCTTTTTACATTTGGGGATGGGACATTTGGTGTTTTAGGACACGGTGATCGCGAAAATGTCTCGTATCCAAAAGAGGTGGAATCTCTTTCAGGTTTGAGAACCATTGCTGTTGCATGTGGAGTATGGCACACAGCTGCTGTAGTGGATGTTATCGTCACACAATCAAGTTCAAGTGTTTCTGCGGGCAAGTTATTTACGTGGGGTGACGGAGACAAAAACCGTCTCGGACATGGTGACAAAGAGCCTCGACTTAAACCTACATGCGTGCCAGCACTTATTGATTACAATTTTCACAAAGTCGCATGTGGGCATAGCTTAACTGTAGGTTTGACCACATCGGGACATGTATACACAATGGGTAGCACAGTTTATGGCCAACTCGGGAATCCCCAATGTGACGGAAAACTACCCTGTTTAGTAGAGGGTAAGCTCGCGAATTCATTTGTCGACGAAGTTACTTGTGGTGCATATCATGTGACTGTATTGACATCAAAAAATGAGGTTTATACATGGGGGAAGGGAGCTAACGGGAGGTTAGGCCATGGAGACGTTGAAGACCGAAAATCACCAACTATTGTTGAATCCTTAAGAGATAGACATGTTAAATATATTTCTTGTGGTTCAAACTACACAGCTGCTATTTGTGTTCATAAATGGGTTTCGGGTGCCGAGCAATCTCAATGCTCGTCTTGTAGGCAGGCTTTCGGGTTCACTAGAAAGAGGCACAACTGTTATAACTGTGGACTCGTGCACTGCCATTCATGTAGTTCAAAGAAAGCACCACGAGCCGCCCTGGCGCCTAATCCAGGAAAGCCGTATCGTGTTTGTGATTCGTGTTTTACAAAGCTGAGTAAGGTGGCTGAAACCGGGATAAATAGCAGAAGAAATGTTAAACCCCGGTTATCGGGTGAAAACAAGGATCGGCTAGATAAAACCGAGTTAAAATTAGCAAAATCAGGAGTGCCTTCTAATCAAGATTTAATTAAACTTTTAGATAATAAAGCGGCTAAACAAGGGAAAAAAGGTGATGCATTTTATGGTCGATCATCTCAAACACCATCTTTGATGCAGCTCAAAGATGTTGTGTTGTCAGGTGATTTTCGCCGAGTGATTCCGAAACCGGTTAATATACAGTCTGGTGTTAGTTCAAGGTCGGTGTCACCATTTTCAAGAAAATCTAGTCCTCCACGTTCGGCAACACCTGTTCCTACAACAACAGGGCTTTCTTTTTCCAAAGGAGTCGCTGATGGTTTGAAGAAATCTAATGAGCTTCTGAACCAAGAAGTTCTTAAATTGCGTGGGCAGGTATGCTAAATAATTCAGAGAGTGTGCTGTTTTTAGGTTTTGTTTGAGTGCTTGTTTAACTGAATTGGTGTATATAAATTCTTATTAAGGTTGACAGCTGGAGGCGCCAATTTGATGTTCAAGAATTAGAGCTTCAAAAATCAAGGAAAAAAACTCAGGAAGCTATGGCGTTGGCTGCAGAAGAATCTGCTAAATGTAAAGCTGCGAAAGATGTGATAAAATCTCTGACGGCTCAGGTGATCCTTGTAAAGGCATATGCTTCTATCTATTAGATCGGGCAAAGTAAGGGGGGGTTGGACGGGTTCTGTAATGGGTCAGAATGGGTAACCTTCATGTGAATGTCAAAAGTGTCGGGATTGGGCCGACTCATCAAGATTTATCTGCACACTTTTAAATTCTATATTTTATTTACGTATTAAAAATGACTTCAAAAGTTATATCATAAAATTAATAATCTATTCTTTTTAAAAAGTAAAACAGTGTAGTTCTGACGGCCGAGGTGAAGCCATTTGAACCTTTTTCTTTAAATAGCTATTCTTTTTGGCTTCATCTGTTACCGGTAATATGCAAACCGAAAGACGCGTTTACGTATAATCAGAATAAAATTGGCGTCTGTAGGCGTAGAATTGCGTATATTTATTGAGCGTGATGATGTGCTTTCCTTATAATCCCCATATTTCACCCTTAGAATTTGTAGGTCGAATTATAATCTAACTTGACTTCACTTAAAATAATTTAGGTACCAGTCTTTTGGATATTGAAATATTACCCTCTAAGGCTCTGACAGTTGTAACCGTTTCTAATTCGAATGTTTCAAAAGATTTGCAAGATTTGATTTTGGCAACAATTTGAACTACATCTGCTTATTTTCTTATGTCGTTACAGTAGATATTGGTTCTTTTATTTGTTTATTTATTTATTTAATTATTTATTTATTTTTTGTCTCTAAAAGCCCTATTTTTATTGCTATCGAGGGGTAGCTAAAAACATTTGTCTATAGAGGTCACGTTTTTAACTATTTTCCTGACCAAATAGTGTAACAGGAAAAACAACATATTTTAAAATTTTGTCTTAGATAAGTCAAAACAAGAGTAGTCCGATAAACGGAAAGTGTTAAAAAAATTCTGCTTTCAAGTAGCATCATGATAATTCATTGATGGTAGTTGTCATAATTATTATGAGTCCGTTTAGTAATCTATTTTTCATATGCTTAGATATGAACTGCATGTAATTATTCTGACATTGACTATGTATTGAACTAGTCCATTTCGAGTAATGTTCTATTTCTAAACGGTTAAAATGGCAAACAAAAAGCTTAACAGGAAACAATTAGATCGGGTTGAAAGTTTCCCAGAATTTATTTCAATGCATAAAACATCCTTAGTCATAAATAACCATATATTTTTTTTCTTACTAACAAATTTGTTTAAATCATATTTGATATAATATTATATTAAAAAAGTTGCTTTAGACAGGGGTTTCAGGCCAACCTGAGACAACCTATTTCGTTCACAACCAAAATTATCAATTTTGACCCGTTACCAACCGCTTATTTTTTGCCAGCTATGTTGTGTGTACAATAGTATCTCATTGGTTCTATATTGATTACAGCTCAAGGATATGGCAGAGAGATTGCCACCTGGTTCCTATGATTTTGAGAGCATCAGATATGCAAGTGACTTGGACCAGAACGGTCATGATGCTGATGTGAATGGAGACGACAAGTCGATATCAAATGGATCATTAAGTCCCACTGAAACGTTGAAGAGAACCTCAAAAACTGAGGAACCTATGAGGTATAACAGTCGTAGCCCGGAATCCAGGATCTTTAACGGGAAAGATGAATATCCAAATGGAGATGTGAAAACTAATAGTTACAACACAGAGGCTGTTGAAAAAAAGGGTTACGTGTCTCCACAAGATGAGGAGAAAGGTGATTTTAAACCTAGGAGCCCGGTCTCTTCTGTTGTTACTACAACGACTACAACTGCAACTACTACTAATCACGTTGAGGCTGAATGGATTGAACAATATGAGCCTGGCGTGTACATAACTCTCGTGGCTCTACGTGATGGGACTAGAGATCTCAAAAGAGTGCGCTTCAGGTATAATTTATTTTTCGAGAAGTTATAATACTCCGATATATCCGCCCAATATATTATACTGGTTTCAAAATGGGTCGGTAGGACGGGTTGGCTAGCATAGTAGCATGTAGTAACAGGTAATTTTTTTTTTTTTATTGTTACAAATAGCATTATTACTGTATCAGCCCATTATTAACTACACGGTCGAATTTACCACGACGAGATTTTCCAATGCACATGATACACATTTAATCATGCATAATTGCATATCTTTGTAAACATGATTAAGTGTTGATTTAGAGGGAGCGAGATTCCGAGGATCGGACTGAAAAGCCTTGGTATTTAGCATCTTCAAGATACTTCCAAGGGTTATCATTAATGAAACCTTACACAGTTTCACCAAAAATGTGATTAAGCCCCTCAATTATTTTTGTGGTTGATTCGGTCCACAATAAAGCAGAAAAATTGCATATATATCCAAATCATGCATAAAAATCATTGTACAATGTGTTATAAAAACTTGTATAAAGGATATATATGCAATTCCCCCTTTTTTTTATTAACTTTTTTTGCTGGATGCCGTTCTCATGTTTTTTATAGTACCTATTCTTGGTTTTGACCATTTGTGCCATGTGAAACTGGCAATCCTTTTGCAAACTAACTAATCTCGAATTTGTTAAATTCCATAGCAAGTAGGAGACAAATAGATGCATTTGTAGTAAATGTTTGTGGTTGTATTTGCAGCCGAAGGAGATTTGGGGAGCATCAAGCAGAAACATGGTGGTCTGAAAACCGTGAACAAGTGTACGAACGATATAATGTGCGCGGATCAAGCAAGTCATCAGTCTCTTCCACAACTACCGCCCGAAGGTCAGGTGAATCTGTAGCACCAGCCACCAAGTATTAAATCAAAGCCACCGCCACCGCCACATCCACCGGTATAATTGTTTCATGGAAACAAAAGATAGTTTACCCCCAAATTTTTTAGTCTTTATAAATATTATCGTTGTAATTTATATTTAGTGGGGGCGCATAATTGATCTTACTGAAGTAGAGTGTTGTAGCGTACATGCATTGCATAAATTATTAAATGGGTAGGTAGCAATTTGGAGATGTATAAAAGCGCCGGTCTTCAGGAACCAGGTATCTTATCCTATCACGGTTATATTGGACCCATTGAATCTGATCCTGGCGATTTGTGATCCTGAAGAACTGGGCATGGTTCAGAATGGTTTCGGATTTGGTTCTAACTTACAACTACCCTTTGAGTTATAGTTCGTTCAAGGAACACATTGTAGTTTGGAAATGTATGGTTTGAAACCAGTTAGGTAATGGGTATGGATCATAACACATACATTTTAGGTATAGGTTTAGATTGATCCGATAAATATCTTTTTGTTGGACATCTATTTATAGTTAGATAAATAGCAAGTGTCTTCAATACATAATGATTACATACTAAAATAGTGTGAAATAATTCGATAAGGAAAATAGAAGTTTTATTACACTATTCCCTAATTATCAAACATCATAATCTTGACCATCAAAGTTAAGTTTAATCCTTTCCATTACATCTCTAGGAGTATTTTAATTTCCATTTACCATCTTCAATCTCCCCCAACCTTCAGCAATTCTTCGAGAAACACATCATTCCTTGTTGATTGCAACACGAATTCCCTCTTCATCTCCATCTCTTTCACCATTTCTTGTTGGAAAGTCGGTGGGGTTGCAAATTGAGCCCCACATGCAGCCCAACAATCCTCCTGAATCTTCACAACATGAACAACCGCCACCTCCCCCACCCCCACCCCCACCACCGTCATCGGTGGTGAGGCCTCAACAAACACCACAACAGCAACAATCACCAATGGTATTGGCACCACCTCGACATTATCAATCATATAACCCTCCAATGTTTCCAAATCAAACTCCACAAATGCAAATGGGATTACCTCCCCAATTCCACCACCTTCCTCCAGGGATGTCACCTGCACCGGCACAAACACCGAATCATTTGTATCCAGATCATGAACGAGATTGGTCCACTGGTCTATTCCAATGTACCTCAAACATGAAAAACTGTACGTAATTTAGAGTTATTATGATCATTTTTTCCACATTTTACATCTTAAACGTAGATTGTAAGAAATTGTCATATCAACCGTAACCTTGAATTTCAGGTTTTACGACGACGCTTTGTCCATGCGTTACATTTGGAGAGATCGCTGAGATCTTGACGGAAGGGCATACACGTACGTTGCTTAAACTTTTTTCACATTCAACATTATTTGTTGGTGTAATTTCATAAACAAACATTCTTTGATCGGTATATATCCAATTGGACATTTGGAAATTACCCCCGAAACAATTCAACCTTTGATCAGACACCATAACACAAACTCTACACAATGTGAAGCCCAAAATTTTGTGTTATAAATTCTATACACGCAGTGGCGGACCTAGGAAGGAAACCAAGGTGGTTCCCTTCTTTAGTTGAGTTAACAAACGTATTTCTAGTCAAGTCGACAAAATGAATATATGAACGGATCGGGTCAGTTCAATTAACATGCAAACGTCAAATATATAAAAGCCACTTTATCTATACATCGTAATTTCTAATATGTTAAACTATGCCAAATGTTAAAAATGCAATATTTTATAAATAACTTTTTACTGTTTACAAGTTATGAATAGTCTGTATAGTTAGTTACTGTATAATATTCTTAAGATGTACGCTATCAGTTGATGATAATGTTATCAAAACCTGAAAAAAATGAAAAATGGCCAATTCTGCAAATAAACAATATTTAAAAGACCATTTTGAAAATTAATATTTTTTGTTATCTTGGAAACAACTTTGACACTCGTACAAAAAGACTTAAAAAGTCAGATTCCTTTCTCCAACACAAAACTATTCAATAATAATTAATTTTCACTTCATCTTCCTCATTTTCATTTCTGTATTTTTCCTCCATTTTCATTCATCTTCTTTAGCTTCACCAAACACTTTTTATAAATCAACATGGTTTTTTCGCTTCCTTCTAACTCAGTTTAATTTCAAGGTGGTTCCTTTGATTTTTCTAAGGTGGGTCCCGAAAAAAATCACATATGGCTCATTAAGGATCTCAGTTTCTAAGGTGGTTCCCGGGCACCACCTACAATACACATAGGTCCGCCTCTGTATACACGTCCTGTTGTTGATGAAGATGTTAAACAACCATTTATATATGAAGAGAAAACCTAGTAAAAGACTAATAAAATATAAGTTCCTAGATAACAAGTACTAATAATTCTAATCATTCAAGTTTATTAACTATCTATGCAAACCATTATACTTAGAATACCATGTAATCTTTGAAGCTTATTTCTGTCACTCAGGCCTTGTATTATTAGACATGATGTGATTACATAGTTGATTCACCGTGGCTTTATATACCCTTTATTATGTCTATTCTTTTTTGAGGGAATTGCGTATATATCCCTTCAAAGACTCAAAATTGCATATATATCCAATATAAACTTATAATTGCATATATATCCTTCCAAAACAATAAAAATATCATGTATGTCCTAATAAGTAATTTGTAATTTATTAGAATCCAAAAATAAATAACAATCATCACTTAAATTAGAATAGATAATTATGCCCTTGCTTTAATAATCTCTCCAAACAACTACATCGACTAATTTTGCTCAGCGACTCTCTAGTCATGTATAACTTTTGCAGTATGGTTTGTGACATTTTATTTCTATGATTTTTATCATTATTAAATCTCTAAAACAAAAAATAATCTAGATGTTAAAATATCCTATTTAGTCTAGTTGGGTGTTTTCTCTGCTCACTAAAAACACACATCCCATCAACGGCAACCACATACCACCGCCATGGAACTTAAACGAATCAAGAGTCGACAATCACCATTCATCCGTCACCAGCGTCCCACCGACTACGTCCCACCGTTTGATTCTCCGGTTGTCGGGTCACTGACCGCCATTTACAACATCTAACGACGGTAAGAAACAACAACATCTATCGTGTATCTTCAACTAGCATCGCTTGGCACAATGGTTATTTTGCAAACAGAGGATTTATGGATTAACTTTAATTCATATGGCTAGTAATTGAAAGGAACTTTGTGGGTCTCATGTAGTCTTTTTTGATAAATGAATTTTCGTAATTGTTGGATTAAGAAAAAAATAGTGACATTTCATTACACGAAGTCATGAATGATGGTTTGATACACTGATTTGTGAGGGAGATGTGTATTTGTGTATGGTTTATACATTGATTTGTGAGGGAGATAAGGGCATAATTGTCTATTCTAATTTAAGTGATGATTGTTATTTATTTTTGGATTTCAATAAATCATAAATTAGTTATTAGGACATATATGATATTTTTATTGTTTTGGAAGGATATATTATGTAATTATGAGTTTAGGTCGGATATATATGTAATTTTGAAGCTTTGAAGGGATATATATATGCAATTCCCCCTTCTTTGTTTAATTGGTTTACCTTTAGGATTCTTTTTTTCAAGCTTTGTTCACTTAGACCCTTCTTGTATCCCTCTGTATCACAGTAATGCGATACTTATATATGTATCAGACAACATACGATAGAAATTATATTTATGTTTACTTGTTTTCTCTCGGAAAATTTGATGCAGCATGGTATGAACCAGCGACGCTGTGTGCATGCTTAGGAGCAGCAAGTTTTGTATTCATATTCTTGTTATGGCTAACATTTCCATACACTTGCCTATATCGGGTCAAAATGAGAAGAAAATACAAACTAAAGGGAAGTCTTCTTGAGGATTGCTTGATCAATGCGTTTTGTGGATGGTGTGCCTTATGTCAACAATATCGGGAGCTTGACCATCAAGGGTTCAATGTCTCAATTGGTATACTCTTGTCCCTTCTGCAAATTAATGTGGCAAAATTCATTATCTATCTTACATGTAACGATAGTAATCTATTAGTGATTACAAACATAAAAAATGTTGCTATTTTCAACACTGTCTTGACATAAAGCCGCTAAAACAACAGCGTTAGACCCCATGACCATATTTACAAGATAGAAATTTCATGACAACGGATTTATAAGGCCCCAAAGGGCCAGAGGTATATCTTTAGAGCCGTCATAACTGTACACTGAAAGTTGAACTCAATCCAACACATAAAAAGTTATCTTTAGAGTGCAAGGTGCAAGAGCACACCAATAAGAGCATTCCCAATCGTAACACCATAACACCAATAACACCGTCCACGTCAGCGCCACATCAGCTTTAACATTTAACATTAACATAAAAAAAAACACCCACAACCATAACATCCCAATAACATCAATAACATTTCATATTTTCACCCCTAAACTAAAACAAACACTTCATTTATTAAACTAAACATAACATTAAATTTGAAAACATATTACAATACAAAATTAAAAAAAATACATCGACAAAAAAAATTTACAACAAATAAAAAAAATACATCGAAATTAAAAAAACACACCGCAAATTAAACGTTACAACATAAAGGAAATGACAACGAAAAAAAAAAAAAAACAAAACATAGCAAATGCTTATTCATCATCGTCGCTCTCTTGTTGTTGTCCATGTCGTTCAAGATTCTTCAACCAAACATGCTCCATAAGGTCCTGTTGGAGTTGGGTATGCGTTTGTCGGTCGTGTATTTCTTTTGCCTTACGACTGTGAGTATCACATCTTTCGACCCATCTTTGTTACCTCAAATTTGCTGATGGATCCACCCACAGTTCGTTATAGTCACGTAATGCAAATTTTTGATCTTTTATAATCATGTTATGCAAAATAATGCAACAATACATGATTCTACGTATCGTGGCAATTTCCCATTGACGTGCCGGTTGTTGTAGTATACCCCAACGGCTTTGAAGAACACCAAAAGCACGTTCAATACCCTTTCGGGCACTTTCTTGTCTCCTTTTAAAGTACGTATGTTTTTCATCAGTTGTTGCCGTGAAGGATTTGACGAAAGTTGCCCACTGTGGATAAATTCCATCAGCCAAGTAATACCCCTGTTCATACCTAGTTCCGTTGACCATATAAGGTGCTCTTGGGGCATTATCAGCAAGAAGGTCGTCGAATAACGGAGAGTTATCTAAAACATTAATATCGTTATTTGCCCCCGCCATCCCAAAAAATGCATGCCAGATCCATAAATCTTGAGAAGCAACAGCTTCAAGCATAATTGTTGGGTATTTTTTTTATCACCCCTAGCAAAATGCCCTTGCCAAACCACTGGACAATTTTTCCATTCCAAGTGCATACAGTCAATGCTACCAAGCCTTCCCGGAAAACCATGTTTTTCTTCATGTTGTTGATAAATTTTTTGAATGTCGGCCCATGTTGGTTTTCTTAAATACTCCGGCATAAACAAATCCATAATACATTTGTTAAAATTATCAAGACATACTTTTGAAGTACTCTCACCCATTTGCAAGTATTCATCAAATGCATCGGGTGAGGTGCCGTACGCCAATTGGCGTATGGCAGACGTACACTTCATTAGAGCACTTATACTCATTCGACCACAAGCATCGGGTGTTTGCCTAAAGAAAGTAAAATGATCTGGAATATTATCGGAAGTATAAGATTCAATACCTTCAACTATTTGCAGGAATAGTTTCCGGCTCATACGAAATCTTCTATGAAAATTCCGGTTTGAATACTTACAACCTTGTACGAAATAATCGTTGCGCAGACGTTCCTCTGCAAGCTCACGTTCACGATATATATGGGTACGAGAACGACTAGGATATTGAGATTCAATACCTTCTTCTTGTTCCAACTGAAGGTGATACTCGTACGCGGACGCCATAAATTGGAAGTCTTCTAGGTCTTCTCTGTCTGACCAAGACAAAGGAATATCACCAAATTCATTTGGATCCATTGTGAACGAACTTGATTCTTGAATTATGAAAGTGTTAGAGGAAGTATATAAAGTGTGAGAGGAAGTGTGAAAAAAATAGAGTTTTAGTTGGGTATTTATAGTGGTAAAAAAATGTTTTTGAATTGTTTTTATAAAAAACTAGCCGTTAGGGGGTTTTATGTAATTTTTTTTAAAAATGTGACGTTAGAGGGGCTAGTTTTGTAACATTTTCGAAATGTTTTATTTTTATTTTTTTATTTTTTTTTCTCTCTCTCTCTCTCTCTCTTGCCCTTAACGGGCGTTAAGGAGCCAACGCCCCCCTCCAACGGCGTTATTTCTCATGCCCTCCAACGGCGTTATTGACGCCTCCAACGGCGTTATAACGTGATGGTTGGACATGCTCTAACTCTCTATAATAATACATTAAAAACTAAAACATGCTCTCTAACAATAACACCCAATAACTGTTATTGGTACATGTGAGTCCATAACAAACCACAAAAAATACCCCGCACATTCACAAGGAAAAAAAAAAAAGAAAAAGAAAAAAGAAAAGAGGCCGGTCGCAGCTGAACCAACGAGGGACCGAACGGCAAGCCAATGGCGCCGTTGCCGGTGCACTCCAGCGGCGCCATTGGGCTTTTTTTTCTTTGTGAATGGCGCGGCAATCACACCAGTACCGTCATAACTTATAAATCTTAATGAGTTGACTTGATTACCTAAGATCTCAACATCATGAGAGTTGAGACGACCCTTATATGAGATTTGAGAAGCTAAAGTTTTTTGGTCCTCCTTGATGATTGGGATAACCAGACGAGAACAGATTCAAACAATTTTCTAGATTATGCCTCTTTGCAAACGATATCTTTTATTTTTGTGTGATTAAATAAGAGTGCAATGTATCTGTTTTTAGGAAAGTTCGAGATTCTATAAATCACTTTATATAATAACTTATCAGGCAGACCGCAATACGGCAGCATTAGAGGAGAGAAAATAAACAATAATGCACAACCTTAGCTGTTGAGAAGGTATTAAGAGCATAATTTTTTAGTAATACAAAACTGTTTTTTTTAGCATGGTTATGTAGGGAGTGAATTTGAGATCTCGAGCCCATACTTTTTTTTCCTTACCATTTTAACAAACTCTACCATCAACCACTCCAAATTATCCATTTATTTTGCAAACTCAAAAATCCTTGCATACTAAGGGATAAATCTCCACCTTCCATCTAGTTTAATCTAATGGTGGTGATTAACCTAAGATTTAATATGTCTAAACCTAAGTCCATGTTTTTTTCTTGTCTTTTTCTTTTCTTTTTATCTTTCTTATTTATTTTCTCATTATTTGTCTTTTTTTAATCACTTTTTTTTAATTTCACCTTTTTTTTGGTCAGTTTTCATACGTTTTTGTCCGTTTTTTCCGCTTTTTATATGTTTTCGTCTGTTTTCATACGTTTTCTTACGTTTACATATGTTTTCGTCCGTTTTCTTACGTTTTCGTCTTTTTTCTTACGTTTTCGTCCGTTTTCATTTATTTTCGTCCGTTTTCTTATGTTTTCTTACGTTTTCGTTCATTTTCATATGTTTTCGTCCTTTTTCGTCAGTCTTGTTACGTTTTCGTCTGTTTTCGTCCGTTTTCATACGTTTTTTTTTCCGTTTTCATACGTTTTCGTCCGTTTTCTTATGTTTTCGTCCGTTTTCATTTGTTCTCTTACATTTTCGTCCGTTTTCATACGTTTTTGTCTGTTTTCTTACGTTTTTGTTCGTTTTCTTACGCTTTCTTCTGTTTTCTTACGTTTTTGTCCGTTTTCTTACGTTTTTGTCGGTTTTCGTCCGTTTTCTTATGTTTTCGCCTGTTTTCTTACTTTTTCATCCATTTTCCTACGTATTCGTTCGTTTTCTTATGTTTTCATACGTTTTCGTCAGATTTCTTACGTTTTTGTCCGTTTTCATACCTTTTCGTACGTTTTCATCCGTTTTAATACTTTTTGGTCTGTTTTCTTACCTTTTTGTCCATTTTCTCACGTTTTCATCAGTTGTCATATGTTTATATACGCTTTCGTCTGTTTTTTTACGTTTTCGTCCTGTTTTAGACGCTTTCGTATTTTTTCAGAAGTTTTTGTCCGTTTTCATACGTTTTCGTCCATTTTCATCCGTTTTTATACGTTTTCGTCCATTTTCAGACACTTTTTTCAATTTTCATACGTTTATATGCGCTTTTCATTCGTTTTTATACGTTTTGTCCGTTTTCATACGTTTTCGTCCGTTTTTTGCCGTTTTTGTACGTTTTCTTTTATTCTCATACGTTTTCATGCTTATTATTAAACTTTATTATATTACATCTCTAATATCAATTGTGATATTTTATTAAAAAAAAAAAGTTAATGTCTAATATCACTTGTGATATTTCATAAACAAACAAGTATATTTTTTTAACCTTTAATATCACCTGAGATATTTCATTGCTCTGTATATTTTTATATATTATCACCTATGTGTTTTCTAATATTTTGATAATTTTCAGTTACAAGATAGTTTTTGTGCCTTTCATCGCAATTGACAAGCGCATATTTTTTTTAATGCAACCAATGTTATCTATCACTTGCGATATTATACTCTTACTAGAAGTAAAAGGGTTAAAGTCTCTTTAGGTGAATTCTTATTTTGTTAAAAAAAAATGCTAATTTAATGCAACACTTGTTTGATTTTGAGACAAGTCTCTATTTTCATAGTTTGCTTCCTTTTTATTCATTTTGATATTTTTAAGTGACACTTTTTTATCTCTTGTGATATAACACTGTAAGAAAGATAAAGAGTATTACACTCTACATGATCTTCATCATGTATGTGTTATCAGTTGTGATACTCAACTAAGAATGTGAAATATTAAATTCATACAAAATGTGATAAGAATTTAGTATTTTACCAAGTATATATGAAAGAAATGATAATAAACATCACTTATTATATTACTGTGATGATTCTGTTCATTTTTCTTATTTGTGTTTTTGAAAATATTTAAGAAGATTTTTGTGTTTTATGATAATATGAAATATTAGAAAAGGTGTTTAACTGAAAACAAGAGATGTTATGAAAGTTTTATTAGACTTGTGGTGGATTTTTCTATTTAATGGATACATTGTGCATGTTTCGATAGGTTTTATATCAGGATTTAAAAATATCTATGGTTGAATCAGCAAACTAAAGAAGCTATAGTTAAAGAAAGCACACATCTTTATAAACAAACTGAGTAAGCTCAAACACCTGTGATATCATACATGATATCACAGGTGATATCACATGATATTACAGGTGATATCACAAGTGATATAAATTATGATATCACACATGCTATCACCGGTAATATCACACATGATATCACAAGTGATATCACCCATAGCTTATTTTAGTTTGCTGATTCAGCCATAGATATTTTCAAATCCCGCTATAAAACCTATCGAAACATGCACAATGTATCCATTAAATAAAAAAATCCATCACAAGTCTAACAAAAATATCATAACATCTCTTGTTTTCAGTTGAACAACTTTTCTAATATTTCATAATATCATAAAACACAAATATCTTCCTAAAACACAACCATCACATTCTTAGTTGAGTATCACAACTGATAAAACATACATGATGAAGAATGTAATACTTTTCATCTTCCTTACAGTCAGGGACGGAACCAGGATACAAAACGACCAGGTGCATTTAGAATAAACTAAGCAATGCTACAAACACAAGTTTTAGGGACTAGGTGCATTTAAGAAAAATTGAGGTTTTTTAACAAAATTAACACTACGCAACAAAAATCCATGGGTGTCCCGGGAACCCCCGGGACACCCCCTGATTCCGTCACTGCTTACAGTGTTATATTACAAGAGGTAAATAAGTGTCACTTACAAATATCAAAATGAAAACGTCTGAAAGCGGACAAAAACGTATAAAATCGAATGAAAAACGTATTAAAACGTATAAAAAATGATGAAAACGTATGAAAACGGACGAAAACGTATAAAAACGGATGAAAACGTCTGAAAACAGACAAAAACGTCTGAAAACAGACAAAAACGTCTAAAAATGGACGAAACGTAAAAAAACGGATGACAACGTATGAAAACGTCTGAAAACGGACGAAAACGTATATAAACAGACGAAAATATATGAAACCGTAAAAATACAGACGAAAACGTCTAAAAACGGACAAAAATACATGAAAACCTAAAAAACAGACAAAAACGTATGAAAATGGTCGAAAACGAAAGAAAACGGTCGAAAAAGTATGAAAACGAACAAAAATGTAAGAAAATGGACGAAAACTTATGAAAACGGACGAAAACGTATAAAAACAGACGAAAAAGTCTGAAAACAGACAAAAACGTAAAAACGGACGAAAACGTAAAAACGGATGAAAACGTATGAAAACGGAGAAAAACGTAACGTATATAAACGTACAAAAATGTATGAAAACGTACAAAAACGTCAGAAAATTGACGAAAACGTCAGAAAACGGATGTAAACGTATGAAAACGGATGAAAATGTCTGAAGTCAGACGAAAACGTAAAAAAATGGACGAAAACATTTAAACAGGGACGAAAACGTATGAATACAGATGAAAACGTATGAAAGCGAAAAAAAACTTGAATAAAAAAACGCGAATTTAAAATTAAAAAAAAACAATTAAAAAAAAAAAAAAAAAAAAAAACTTGAAGTTAAAATAAAAACGTGAGTTTCAAAATAAAAAAGAAAAAAGAAAAAAATGTTAATAAATTAAAAAGATAAAAAGACAAAGAAAAAGGAGAAAAAAAACATGGACTTAGGTTTCTATATTAAATCTTAGGTTTATCCCCACCATTAGATCAAATTAGATGGATGGTAGGGATTTGTCCCTTGGTAAACACCAAAATAAGAGTAAGCATTTGAAAATTCCTCATCATTCTTATACTAAAAAATCATAACCGGCATTTTAATGTGTATTTACAAGTTTTGTAACCTAAACATATTCATAATCATATATCTCTACTTATCTATTAATAGTTATTGGTTACAATAATAATTTTAAATTATTTAATTACCTTGTTAAAATTAACTTGTATTATGTGTATCGAAGGTAGTACCTCTTATTTTTTAAAGAAATATTCGGCTAAACTTATAAACCGGGGTTATGCTTATTTATTATACAAGCATCTTATAAACTATATATCATAAGCTCATAAGTCATTGTGAGTGTTTGGATTAGCTTATGTTTAATAAGCTGATAAACTAATGTATTTGGTTTAGGTTATGTTGGTAAATGACTAAACGATACATAGGTTAAGAAAATATAAACTTTACATAATTGGGGCTAAAATGATAATCTAATCTAAACTACATATAATGGAAGAAGACTATTCCTTTTATTAAATAACTAAGACAATTCAAAACTTAACTTTAAGCAATACAACTATACATGCATGTTATACAATAACTTGCACCAATATATATATATATATATATATATATATATATATATATATATATATATATATATATATATATATATATATATATATATATATATATATATAGAGTTAGGATCAAATAAGAAGATTAATTAAAATAAGAAGGAATAAGAAGAACTATAACCGCAAATCTGAGATGCACCGACCTAAATTAGATTCATCCCTATAATCTTAGATGCATTATAACGCGCCATAGTGTGTTTTCTAGCTTTCAATCAGATGCATATACGTCTATTAGATGCATTTCATGATTTCTCTTGTTTTTTGTTCCTCTACACATGCCGAAATCATGAAAATCAATTTGCACAATCTATACATCAAATTAACTTTCGAAACTCAAGATGTTGCATATATATGAATAGAAATGCATCTAATGCAAGTCGTTGCATCTCAAATGTGTGGTTTTGGTCACTTCTCACCACTTCTTATTTTAATTTACTTCTCACTGGATCCCTACTCAATATATATATATATATATATATATATATATATATATATATATATATATATATATATATATATATATGTATATATATATATATATATATGTATATATATATATATATATATATATATATATATATATATGTATATATATGTATATATATATATATATATATATATGTATATATATATATATATATATATATATATATATATATATATATATATATATATATATATATATATATATAGGAGAGAGTTAACGTGAGATCAAACTTAAAGTTGTAAAAATAAGATCAAGTCTAAAAATCCACTAAAACATTTATAAATAACAATTTTAGCAATAATAGACATAAAAATAATATTTTAATACAAATTAACATTTTAGCAACTAATAACCAAATGATACATGAGTTTGGATTAGTGATACACCTGATACATATTACACTAATACATATTCCAAAACCTGATACACATACAAAAACCTGATACACATTACACTTCTAATCAAAGTGTATCACATATGTTTCATAAATTTTAAAAAGAAATCTATCGAAAATTTAACAATTTAGTTGTAATTAATAAAAATTTTATTTTTATTGTAAGGAGAGTGTTGCTTGTCAAATTTTAGTTGGATCTCATTTTAACAACTTTAAGTTTGATCTTATTTGATCTAGATTATATATATATATATATATATATATATATATATATATATATATATATATATATACACACACTAGCAGGGTACCCGCGCGTTGCAGCGACAGGTACCCTGAAATAATTTTTTTTGATGAATAATGTATATTAGTTTATTATGTTCTTTTTAACAATAAATTTACGGATATCAAGAATTTCGTATAGCCCGTGTCCGTTCGTGCTCGAACCCGTTGGCCCGTGTCTGCTCGGGCTCGAGCCCGTTTGGTCCGCGCCGTTTCGGGCTCAAGCCCATTTGGCCCGTTGCCCGTTCGGGCTTGAATATTTGTATAATGTGCTTTATTATTTGCAGTAGTGAAATTTAATGCATGAATTGTGTTTAATTTGGTTGTACAATATGCTTGATAATCTGTATTTCTTATGTAAGGGGTGTTTTAATAACTGTATTAATTGTATTTATTGACCAGTTAAATAATTGACTACATTAAATAGCATTAATGTGGTGTTTTGTTGTACACTATGCTTCTTGTCTTGTACGTCTAAAAATTATGTGAATTAAAGTGTTGTACACTATGTTTCTTTTCTTGTAAGTAGTAGTCATTATAGTCATTAATAACATTGACCACTTTAATAGCATTAATGTTGTAAGTCTGAAAATTACATCATGCTTATTTTGTTGTACACTATGCTTATTTTGTTGTAAATCTGAAAATTGGTTGCAGCTATTGTACATTGTGCTTAAATGGTTGTAATTTTTTGTGAAGCGGCGTTTTTAATAGCATTAATGTTGTTTATTAGAATTTTGGTCTTAAAATGACACCACGCTTTATTTTGTTGTACTATATGCTTACTTTGTTGTAATTCTGAAAATTGGGTGCATTAAAGTGTTGCAAATCATGCTTAATTTCTTGTACGTCTTAAAATTAAGAGTGAAGTGCATTCGTGCATTATAAGTAGTATAGATATATAAAACACCTTCAATTAATGTAATCATTAAAGCACCCTTAATGCAAAAATACGATCAATAAACCATGCGGTACAAATCAAACAAGCTATTAGAAGAAATTTTAAAATATTTTCCTCAAACACACTAAAACGTTCATGAAATAAAAATTAATACAATTTATTAAAAAATAATTAAATGACATGTCTATGCTTTTTACTATTTACTTTTAACATAATATAGTTTGTCATTATTTGAAGTTAATAGAACCTAAAATTCTCGTCTTCTATAAACTTATTGTCACGAAAAACATTTTATTAAAAAATATTGTTTGTTGAAATTTTAATTACAGTGTATCCGCCTCCTCAACGGGCGAATACCATGCTAGTTTGTAATGAAACATGTTACATAAGCACAACCTCTATTACAAAAAACTACAAATTTATGGCTTATCAAAACCCTCTTTATAAACTCATAAGTTCACTCATATAAGCTTAGTTAAACACTTGATTTAGGTTTATTTGAGTTATATAAGCTAATAAGCTCATAAGCTCATCATATATGCTTAGCCAAACGCCCTACGACATTTTATGTAATCTTTGTAAATGATTATAAATGATGGGAATGGATAAACTAAGAAGAAAAATAAAAATAAGAAGAATGAGAAATGTTTTCAGTCACACATTTCAAATGTAGAAAAAGAATTTCATGGGAGATGCATCTCTTTTTGTAGGTGCATCTGAAATGAGCGGCTATGTTTATTTCTCATTCTTCTCATTTTACTTTTATTTCTTCTTTGATCTTTACTCTATAAATGAGTACGACATGGGTGACAATAGTTTTGTTGCACACGTTTTCTTTTTGGTTGTACTATTAGTATCCCCTTACCTCTTTCATTTTTATACTGTTTTATTAATAAGACAAGACGATTTTTAATAATTTTTGTTCCGTATTTTTTCTTTTACTGATTTTGACTTGTCAAACTTTATATTTTATGTTCCGTAGGTTTTTCGGCAGTTTTACCCATTTTATTAACATGACAAAATAGTTGTTTATGGTTTTCTGCTCCGTATTTTTTGTGTTTTACTATTTTTAACTTGTCAACTTTATATTTTTTGTTTCGTATTTTTTATTTCGCAGTTTTATAACAAAAAAAATTTATAAAAAAAATAATATAATTATAGGAGAAGTATTACTTGTAAAACTAAAATAAAAATGTATTTTTGAACCTCATATTGTTATTTACATAACATCATCTGTATGCAATATCTGGTGTGTAATTTTGTCGATAGTTGTGATATTTACTTATTTACTCATTACATAATTTTACGAACAGGATGGCATGAAAATAAGAGAAGGGAGAGACAAGCAGTGGCAGTATTTCGATTAATACCACCAGAGGAGCAAGAGATGACAAGATGAAGATTAATAGGGGAATTTTTATAATATTATTCTTTCAACATTCCAACAAAAGTTAATTTCTTCCAGACCAAATGTATCATCATAAGAGGGTTAAATATTTAGAAAATTAATATTATTAACGTTAATTTTATTTTGGTCACTGAAATTTATAAAAAGACAAAAAAAAGACACAAAATTAAGATTCTACTTCATTCAACTATGTACTTGATAGCATATGCGAGTTTCAGCGCAAGTGGCTAAAAAGCCTATACACTCGAAACAAACCCATGACAAACCCACAAGGACTATAATCCATCACGCACTGCCTGGGAAGCAAGTTCCCAAGCTAAACATTAGCAGACCAGGCCTGGATAAACATATTCAAGCACAAACCTGGAATCTTATCCTAAATGCCGAACATGGCCGTTATGCTAGGCAACACATGTAACTACCTCATTGGAGAAGAATCGGTGCTGTGAATATCACGATAATACATGATATCGTGCATGGAGCTTTCCATGAATCTATGAGAGCCAAGAATGTCACGCCACATGTCATTTTTGTCTCCTCCTTTGAATGCCTACCACGTGGACCATCTTCAGCCATTGGATCGCATTCATGGGTGGCATGAACTCTAAATGCGTTTATATAAATATCGGTTCATTTCCATGAAATGAAGCAAGTCCAAGTCAACTTGAAGTTAATCAATCTTCACACACACACAATAACACGCTTTTTATAGTCGTTGTGAGTGTTACCCCAACTCTTGATCTTCGATAATATCTTGAGGTCCTTACCGAATGTGGGAAACCAAACATGAAGGGATTTGGTGGTCAGCCGTATGGTTCATAAACATGCACAACTGAAAATAAACATAAAAGAGCCATGCAGCCAAAACCCTACCTAGTCAGATCTCCTAATCAGAGATATAACCTAACTAACACATAAGAAGGGTGTTTATAAAAGACTTACTTGTTAATTCTGCACTGCGTACGCTTCTTGACCTTTTTATGATGCTCGAAACGCCTTCTTTTATCTTGATGCTCCATGATCTTGTTTAGGGTGTCTTGGAGAAAACCACCACTTGGACTACGTCAGGTATCCACCGGTACTGCACATGTAGAACTAAGGCTACGAACCTATGCAAGTTGGTGAGTACGGAATCGAGTAGAAACCCTTAGTCGACTAGAAGTAGTCTAGGGTGTGTCGACTTATTGAAGTCAATGGACCTGAAGGATAATCCTTTTGGTTTTGGTCGACCTATCAAACACTAAGAGAAAGGGGATGGAGATTTAGGGTTAGAGGATTTGTTGGAATCACTCCTAAACTATATTTCAAGTGTTTGTAATCAATATGTAATAGGTTGCTTAATTAGGCTTTTATGTTTGTATTAATGGCAAGGCTTATGTAGAAAGCCCATAAGCCTTGGCCCATGTCCAATAAGGAAGGAAGGGAACTTGTAGTGTTGCCCTAGTACCTTCCCCTATAAATAGTCTTGTAAACCTTCATTTGACGGTTGGTTGTTCATCTTAATACATTCTCTACGTATAAACTTTACATATTTATACGTGTGTGTGTTTTGTGTGTTCAACCAATCTATCTTTATCTATGTCTCTTACATATCGATGCTTGTGTTATATTATGGTGACCTAACAGTGGTATCAATCGCCATCTAGTTGGGTGAAACATTTTTTGTTTTTTTGAAGTTTTTATCTCATACGCGTGGGTTTTTGAGCATAACTTTTCATACGCATAAAAGCTTTAGTTTTTACACTTGTAAACTCAAGATTCTTGTGGGTTAAGGTTTATTTAGTGTTAAAGTTCAAGTTTTTTGCATCAAGTTTCAAACTTTACGTGTGTAGAGTGGTTTTTAAGCTTGGTTTTATTCGTTTATACATTTCTACGCGTAAGGATAAAAGTAGTTTTTAATCATCAAGTTTCAAACTTTCATGTTATTTTGGTGATATTGAAGCTCTTTCATCATTAAAATCAGGTTACAAAACTCTTTTGGGCATAAAAATCAGTTTTGGTGAAAGTTGGTATTTTCTACTCGTAACAAAACCCTAGTTTTACTCGTAAGCACAAAGTCTACGCATAAGCTGCCTGTTACGCGTAAGGATTTCATCATTTGATCTTCACAGCTGTTGGTTTACTCAGTGTTTTCTTGCTTGGATAAGCCTGAAAACACTTCGACTTTGGATATCTTTTACACTGGTATAAGTGTAAAGGATTTTTGGGCAAAACTCTAGTTTTACGCCTAAGCTACATACTTACGCGTAGAATACTCTTACGCCTAAGCTTGTCTTACGCCTAAGGAAGTATTACGCATAAGGATTCTACTCCTAAGTCTTTGGTTTACGCCTAAGCTAAGTTTTTCTCAAGTCTACGCGTAAGCTTTCACTACGCGTAAACTCTTGTATACGCGTAAGGTGGTTATTACGCGTAAGGTATTTTCTACGCCTAAGCTGGTTTCTACGCATAAGGTTACTTCATCAACAAACTCTAAGTTTTATTCGACTACAAAGATCCATCATCAACACAAGTTTCAAGATGTCTCAAGCACCATACTCTAGCTACTTTCCTCATGAGTATCCTCAACAACAACAACAACAATTTTATCAACAATATCCTCCACCATCTCCACAACAATTGCAACAATTTCAACACTTTCCTCAAGGAGCAAATCCTCTTCCACCACAAATGGTTCCACCAAACCCTCGTCAACAAGTACAACATTATACATACTTTCAAAATCAGTATCCCGCCAAGTATGCTATGAATGTTACA
Source organism: Chrysanthemum seticuspe (assembly GCA_019973895.1). NCBI lineage: Eukaryota > Viridiplantae > Streptophyta > Magnoliopsida > Asterales > Asteraceae > Chrysanthemum > Chrysanthemum seticuspe. Next base: position 163,377,336 of record BPTQ01000009.1, read on the forward strand.
ACACCAAAGGAACCCTCTTGGTTTGCAAAGATGTGTGAAGCTTTAAGTAGCCAACAATCCATTCATGAAGCTGGATCCCTTGACAGACCTCCAATGCTCACTCCCGGAAACTACGATCAATGGGTGATCAGGTTCTTTAGGTTTTGTGATCTAAAGAAGCCACATGGAATTTTTTTGAAGAAGGTCATCCTTGAAGGTCCTTTTCAGATGCCTACTCTCACTGTACCCGGAGATCCGAATGCTAATCCACCAAGAGATGATGTTACCAACGTTGTCGGTCTTGATCAACTTACTACTGACCAACTTCTTCACTTAGAAGCCGATGAAACTGCAATGCAATATATCCTTTTGGGATTACCTAATCCGATTCTTCGTAGTGTTGATGCTCAGAAGACTGCTAAAGCAATGTGGGAGCACATTCAACTTCTAATGGAAGGCACTGAACTCAATCAAGAAGATTTGGAATCCAAAATCTACTTAGCATATGAACACTTCATTATTGAACCTGGGGAGACATTAGAGTCATATCATCATCGGTTCTCAGATATCATCAATGACTTGGATAAACATAATATAATTATGCCAAGGATTGCAATCAACACTAAGTTCCTGAGCTGTCTTGGTCCTGATTAGGAGAAGTATGTTATATTCATCCGTCAAGCGAAGAATCTTCATCAAGCTACATACGGATTGTTGTATGACTATTTGAAGCACCACTAAAAGGAAGTTAACAAAGAAAGAGTCATCCGTGGGGTCCCTACTTCACCTTCACTCCCGGATAATCAAACTCTTGCTTTGTGGGCTCAAGCATGTTATCCTCAATTCCCGACCTTGCAAACTGTCTTCACAAACCCTCCACAACCAACTGCTCAGATTACACTATATGATCCATCACAACAACAATCCCAAGAAACTCAATTGGTTCCATACAACAACAACAATGATCAAGCACTCTACAGTGAATCAAATGAGGATGCAGAAGCCTTCGATGCATTGAATCAAGAATTTGTTATGATTGCAAGAGCCTTCGGACGATTTGCTAACAAATCCAACAACCGCATTCGCACCTCATCAAATACAAGGAATCAAGCTATTGTTAACAATGGAAGGGTTGAGGTTCAGAATCGTGGAAATGGTCGTCAGATGAATAGTGGTCAAGGGTTTAATGTTAATGGAAGGAATAACATGGGTGCTCCACAACAATGGGTTCAAGTGGTTGATCAGGGAAATGCTCAGAATGGGGTTAATGGTCTCTGATGCTATAACTGCAATGAGAAGGGTCATCTAGCTAATGCATGCCCTAAGCCGAGGACAAGAGGCAACACTTATCACAAAGAGGCTTTACTCTTGGCTCTCAAAGATGAAGCTGGTGGAACTCTTACCAACAAGGAACAGAGCTTCATGGATAATGCAGATTCTGATGATGACATGGAGGACTTGCAGGCTAATGCTGCTGTGATGTTAATGGCAAAATGCAAGAACTCCACATGAGTGACACATGCCCAGTGTATGACACTGACGGCTTGTCTCAGGTACCGGATCAAAACATACTCATTAATGATCTGATATCTCTGGCAACATCTGCATCCGACGAGGCTCAGAGTGTTCAACATGAATCTTCTACATCTCATTCTGATGATAATCAAATGGATCCCGTAGTTATATTTGACGATCAAGATAACCTTATGGTTAATATTGATAATCAAGTTGACTCCGTGGTCATATTTGAGGATCTAACTAATGATCATGTTGAGATTCAAGTTGAACAAGATGAACCTTTGTCTAATCCAGATCTTGAGCTCATGACCAACTTATTTAAGACCACCCAATCTCAACTGGAAAAGTGCAATGACATCAATAAGAAATTGCAAGATAAAATTGCACTGTTGACTAAGGATAATGAATGTTATAAGTTCCAACTCAATGATTTTAAAACTAAAGAGAAACGTGAAAAAGGTTTTGAAGTCGCATTTGCTAAATCTTACCAAAATGAAAAATCTTTGGAAAAATAGATATGTGATCTAGTTGCATCCAAGAATGCTTTGTTGTCTCAAATAGAACAAATAAAATATGATCATAAACAACAACTTAACGCTCTCACTTCGGAAACTCAAAAAGCCAAGTCTGAGTTGTTAACTTGTCAAAAACAGTTTTGTGAGTACAAAAAGCATTCGAGGAAACAAATAGATGACTATCTTGAGGAAATTGTCGACTTACAAAACAAAATCAAAGTGTTTCGAAATGTTGTTTACAAACATGGTGAGTCAATCACAACAATTCAAAAGTTTTCCTTTAAACCAAATCCTGATGGATATGGACCAAATCTTGCTGATTACAAACCACGCTTTTCACATAGAGCATTCAAACCAAATCCTCAAGTTTACAGTGCAGAACATAGAATTGATGACTCCATTATGAGTGTTGTTGAATATAATCGTATGGAGGAATTCGATGCTGAGGACGAGAGTCGGTCAAAAATGGAAAATGTTGTTTATTGCAACCCATTTAACTATTCAAAAGCCATAACTTTTGTCACACAATAGGATATTCTAACACACCTTGGGTTATCACGCCTACTCCTGAGTCCTCTACTAATGATGGTCCCCGATCCAATGTTGCACAAATTTATGGTCCTTTACCTTCTTTCAGTGAAATAAAACCATTAGCTGAACGATGTCAGGTTCTAAAATACCTTGACACTTTCATGTCTGACATCAAACTTTTGGAACATGCAATTGAAGTTAATTCTGAAATAAAAGCTGAACATTTTCAATCGCCATTTGCGTGACAACAAAGGGATATTTTTCAGAAAGGGCTTTTACCACATGTTATCTATTGGGAACGGGAACTTCAGAAGGAGATTGGGCTTATAAAAACAGTTTTCGAGAAAACAGAAACATCGATTTCAAATACTAAACGTAAAATGAAATTGTTAAGAAATCATGTTGACCGACTCTTGGAAGATGTTATCTGTGCTGATACCATAAATGTTGTGTTACTACATTCTGTTGCATATGCATTTTATTATATCGCTGTTGATTCTGTTGAAAATGTTGAGAATACCGATAATGTGTCACAAATCAAGTCTTTAAAAATTGAAAATGAGCGATTGTTAAATGAGCTTTCCAATGCAAAACGTCGTCTTCAATGGTGTAAAAAGATTGTCAAAATTGTGAACTTGCTTTGCAAAACAAGATCAACCAGTTGCGTTCAAAATATATTGATCCATCATCAACACAAGTTTCAAGATGTATCAAGCACCATACTCTAGCTACTTTCCTCATGAGTATCCTCAACAACAACAACAACAATTTTATCAACAATATCCTCCACCATCTCCACAACAATTGCAACAATTTCAACACTTTCCTCAAGGAGCAAATCCTCTTCCACCACAAATGGTTCCACCAAACCCTCGTCAACAAGTACAACATTATACATACTTTCAAAATCAGTATCCCGCCAAGTATGCTATGAATGTTACAACACCAAAGGAACCCTCTTGGTTTGCAAATATGTGTGAAGCTTTAAGTAGCCAACAATCCATTCATGAAGCTGGATCCCTTGACAGACCTCCAATGCTCACTCCCGGAAACTACGATCAATGGGTGATCAGGTTCTTTAGGTTTTATGATCTAAAGAAGCCACATGGAATTTTTTTGAAGAAGGTCATCCTTGAAGGTCCTTTTCAGATGCCTACTCTCACTGTACCCGGAGATCCGAATGCTAATCCACCAAGAGATGATGTTACCAACGTTGTCGGTCTTGATCAACTTACTACTGACCAACTTCTTCACTTAGAAGCCGATGAAACTGCAATGCAATATATCCTTTTGGGATTACCTAATCCGATTCTTCGTAGTGTTGATGCTCAGAAGACTGCTAAAGCAATGTGGGAGCACATTCATCTTCTAATGGAAGGCACTGAACTCAATCAAGAAGATTTGGAATCCAAAATCTACTTAGCATATGAACACTTCATTATTGAACCTGGGGAGACATTAGAGTCATATCATCATCGGTTCTCAGACATCATCAATGACTTGGATAAACATAATATAATTATGCCAAGGATTGCAATCAACACTAAGTTCCTGAGCTGTCTTGGTCCTGATTAGGAGAAGTATGTTATATTCATCCGTCAAGCGAAGAATCTTCATCAAGATACATACGGATTGTTGTATGACTATTTGAAGCCCCACTAAAAGGAAGTTGACAAAGAAAGAGTCATCCGTGGGGTCCCTACTTCACCTTCACTCCTGGATAATCAAACTCTTGCTTTGTGGGCTCAAGCATGTTATCCTCAATTCCCGACCTTGCAAACTGTCTTCACAAACCCTCCACAACCAACTGCTCAGATTACACTATATGATCCATCACAACAACAATCCCAAGAAACTCAATTGGTTCCATACAACAACAACAATGATCAAGCACTCTACAGTGAATCAAATGAGGATGCAGAAGCCTTCGATGCATTGAATCAAGAATTTGTTATGATTGCAAGAGCCTTCAGACGATTTGCTAACAAATCCAACAACCGCATTCGCACCTCATCAAATACAAGGAATCAAGCTATTGTTAACAATGGAAGGGTTGAGGTTCAGAATCGTGGAAATGGTCGTCAGATGAATAGTGGTCAAGGGTTTAATGTTAATGGAAGGAATAACATGGGTGCTCCACAACAATGGGTTCAAGTGGTTGATCAGGGAAATGCTCAGAATGGGGTTAATGGTCTCTGATGCTATAACTGCAATGAGAAGGGTCATCTAGCTAATGCATGTCCTAAGCCGAGGACAAGAGGCAACGCTTATCACAAAGAGGCCTTACTCTTGGCTCTCAAAGATGAAGCTGGTGGAACTCTTACCAACAAGGAACAGAGCTTCATGGATAATGCAGATTCTGATGATGACATGGAGGACTTGCAGGCTAATGCTGCTGTGATGTTAATGGCAAAATGCAAGAACTCCACATGAGTGACACATGCCAAGTGTATGACACTGACGGCTTGTCTCAGGTACCGGATCGAAACATACTCATTAATGATCTGATATCTCCGGCAACATCTGCATCCGACGAGGCTCAGAGTGTTCAACATGAATCTTCTACATCTCATTCCGATGATAATCAAATGGATCCCTGATTCGCGCAAAACCGTCAAGTTTTCTCACACAAACCAGCCACTTGTGAATGGCTGACCGTAAGAAACTTAAAACAGTTTAAGCACAAATGCAATGAAGTCCAGGAGAGTATAGTGTTTCCCCAGGTCGTTAAGTCCCAACGAGCCGTGCGAGAATAGTCAGACGTTTAGTGATCGAGAAGATTTGAACAGATACAGAGATTTGATTTGATTATTACTACATAAAAAGCCAACAAATTACAACGGCTTAAATGCAAATTAAAGAAAATTAAAAAGATAAAATCTATTAAATAAATGCTATCACTATATTTAAAATGATGTTTTTGTGATTTTATGTTTTTACAAAACTGAAATTAAAATCTACGCGACGTATAAATTAAAAAGTGAAACTTACACAATATTAACCCTAAAAATATGAAAATGATATTTTTATAAACCTAATGATAAAAGAAAATTATTAGAAAAAGAAAATTAATTTTATGACTATTTATCTAATTATTATTAATTAAAAACTATTTTTAACTATTAAATAATTACCTAAAATACAAGAAATGAGGAAACAAAGCTAGAAAAATAAAATTATGAAATGAAAAAGTCTAAAATATCAAACTAGAATTTTCAAAACTATTTTTGTATTTTTCTGATTATTTTTCTATTTTTTATGAATTTTAAACTATTAAAAACTAATTAAATTACTAAAAATTACAAAATAAACTATGAAAAATCTGGAAAATTACTTTTTTTTACTTTTTATATTTATCTAAACCTAAGAAAATTGAAAAATTATTTTTTTGAACTTTTTCTTGATTAATTGCAATAAAACCTATTTAAAAGTGATTAAAATCTATTTTTAATTAAGAAAAATACTAAATGGTGACCAAAATTAATGAAAAATTCAGGAGAACTTTGAAATATATATTTGGTTCTATGAAAAATGAGAAATGTAGTGCTTATGTGACAGAATCAAGAGCTGCAGTGTAATTGAAGCTAAAATAAGCACTTATAAATAAGCAAACAGTTACAATAAGCCACCAAACTTCTACAGACCTTAAGTTATACTCAAATAAGCTAATACAAGCTAAATCTAACTACTCCCTACCTCTGATAAGCAGTTTTACAACTTAATGGATTAACTGATTTAAGACAGCAACAGTGATCAGACCCTCACTTTGAGCTTATGCACTGGCTTATTTAGAGATCTTTAGCCAAAAACAGAAATGAGGTCTTATAGACCACCTGGTAGACTACTTATAGACCAAAAATCAGACCCTACAAACCATTATTGAAACCTGTGCACACTCTGCAAGTTCTGCATAATTCCAATTTTGACACATTTTTGACTTTTGAAAATCAGTTAAACTTTGACTTTGATGAGATTCCAATGCAAATTTAGGATTGATCTTGGTGAAATATGATGTAATGAAAGTTTATCAAACAAACTTAACAAGTTTTAAACCTTTTTGATTGGTTTTGAGTACACTGATCCCAACAGTTAAGTGATACAAGACAGATTCACATCATTTTGACTTTTAATGCTTATTGATGCAATAAAGTGACTAGAATAAGTATGCTAGAGATAATAGAGACTAGAGCAATAATAAGCTTATACCCAAACAGTTTTGAAATCAGTTTAAGCAAGTTATCCAAACACCCCTTATATAACCTGATTTGCAACTTGAGACAAATCCAAACACAGAACCAACTTATTTATGATCAAACTCACTTAATATAACTAAATTACTACTGTTTGAACAGGTTTTAACAAATTTAAACCACAAAAACAGATTGTGCACAGAACTTGTAAATCACTTACAATGTTGCCTAGCCACAATGGCTTGCCATTACTGAAACCCAGAACCACTAACCTATCAGAACCAACCCAATAGCTACTATTCAACCCAATTCCATGCCTGCACCACCCATTTACCAAATCTGCATCATTAGTGCCACCAGTTGACTTTTGTTGACCAGAATACAAAGTAAATTGAAACTTGACTATAAGCTTATAAAAAGCTATGAAAAGCTTATATAAGCTTATATAAACTTGAAAATAACTATATGAAGCTTGAAGTATTGAGATGGAAACTAAAATTTTCAATAGTTAACACAATAAGATGAAATTACATAAAACCTTGGAATCACTGTTTAAAACTTGATTATACTGCAATTATAACTTGAGTTTAACACTTGGAAACAAAAACTTACAGATTTAAGATTAAACTAATACATAAATAATAAAAACGACATAAGGAGATTTTTTATATAAACTAACTACCCTTTGGCTTGCTTCTCTTCCTTCTTTTTATACCCATTCTCTTTGTCTCTCTCTTCTGAGTGAATCCCATCAAAAATCTAGACCATTGGATGACTAGAATGCTTTTTGGCCTTTGGATCAAAAAGTGGCGGGAAAATTGGGATTTGACTTGAGGGACTGATATAGCACTAGGGGGGGGGTGGCATTAAATGTGGAGGTAAGGTGATGATGAGGGGGAGGGATAAGGTGAAAAAGGTGAGGTGATGGTGTTGGGAGAAGCAGTTGCAGAGCAACTTGGAGGGAGGAAGGAGATAAGGGTACAGTGGTGGCGCCTATTTCTCTGCTTTTGACTTTTGTTGACCAGGGGTCCAAAATGGGAGGGTCAAGGGTTATAAGGCAGGGGTCAAAAGGGAAAAGGCAGGGGTCAAAGGATAGTGACAAGTCCAAAAGGGTTTAGGGTTTTTAATTATAACAAGGACTAGTTTTGTAATTCCTGAAAATTGAGGGACCTAAGCTGCCCATTCATCAAAGTTACTCCAAGGGTGAAAAGTGACAAGTATTAATAGTTCAAGGACCAAAGTTGCCATTTTCAGATTTTCCAGGGACCATTTCTGCCAATTCTTAAACTTGAAGGACCAATTTGTAATTTTCTCAAAACTTTTTATATTTTTCACCAAAGGACTAATTTTGACAAGTTATGATATTAAAAAGGACCTTTGGTGATTTTTCTTTTTGAAATAAGGACTCAGGGACTATTTTTGACAATTTTAGAAACTTGGGGGACTGAAACTGCCAATTATGCAAACTTTGCTCATTTTTCATCTGATTTTAAACATTTTGCATCTGAAACATATAAAATGCAGTTTTGGAATATTTTCAGTATTTTGATGCATTTCTGAGCATTTTTAGACGTTTTGCAGTTCAGATTAAACCAAAAATGATGAGTATTTACACACTCATCAATCCCCCACACTAAACTATTGCTAGTCTCTAGCAATCTTTTGAGAAAAACTAATGGATTTCAATCTCTTTACCAAAAGCCATTACTTCTGGAGTAGCCAAATGTTTCAGTTCAAGTAAGAACCATGGTACACTGATAACCATGTGATTTTGAGCAAACCACCAGCTTTCAACGGATTTGATTTTGTCTTTACCAGAAGCCGTTTGCTCTGGACTAGCCAACTCTTAGATAAATTATCAATATTATCTTTGGTGAGCTGATTACCAATTATGGTTTTTCCACTGCCTTTACCACAAGCCATAAACTTGCGGGCTAGCCAACTCTTCACTTTTTAGGATATGGTGAGCTGAATACCATACAATTTTGGGCAAATTGCAAGCCGTCAACGGATTTGATATATCTTTACCAAGAGCCGTTTGCTCCTGTATTAGCCAATTCTTTTGTTTATTAGACAAGGCGGACTGATAACCAAATGAGGAAGTGTAAAACACTTACTCCAAAAAAAATTTTGGCCAAAAATGGGGGAATTGGTATAATTATATGATAAAATTCGTGAGAATTCCCCCCCACACTTAGAAATAAATATTGCCCTCAATATTCAAAGTACCGGCGGTTATGCCGAAACAAAGAACGTAAAAGGGAAATACTACGGCCATTATTTAGCAAGGATTTTTTTTTTTTTTTTTTTTTTTTTTTTTTTTTTTTTTTTTTTTTGAAGATCTTATATACAACAGCGTGGGGCAACTCCCCCACACTAGGGTGGTACACACGGGTGAAAACCCATGTTTAGCTACTGTTTTTGATTACCGAGTCGCTAGCTTGACTCGACCCCGAATTCATTTGTTCATGGGGAAAGTAACGTGGAAAACCAATCTCGATCGGACTTTCGTTCACAATGTTAATAAACATATGAACATCAGAAAGTTCCACACCGACGAGATATAACCGCGGTATTGTTAATAGTAGAAACTATAAGGGATGATACCGGGGTCAAAGATGGTGTCCTCATTCCCGAAAGAGAAAAGGAAAAGAGCAACCACACCATCTGTGAAGAATGGAATAAAGACGTACATGAGAATGCATGTCCATTCCTCAGCAGAGAGAAGCAAATCACCAGTTTTGACATCTTTAAGCTTAAACTTGAAGCTTATATGGTGATTGTCAAGAAGATGTCCGGGAGGGAGGGTGTTAAACGGTTCTTCAATCAACAGACTTTCCAGAAAAAGGATGTCTCCCTCCGGATCAAAGTAAGTGTTATCAATTCCCGTTGGAATTGACTCATCACTAAGAAATGCATCGACTTCATTCCAAAAGTTGTCGTCTTCCTCATCAGGAGTGAGAGAAGGGATGGAAGAGTCGGGAATAAGACTAGGAGATGATGGATCATTTTTGAGCAATTCATCAATGGGAAGAATGTCTCCCATTGGATCACAAAAATCATCATCCAACTCAGATGAAACAGAAGAGAGTTTCGTTTCATCCACAGAGTTAACAAACTCGATGCGACAAACTGATTCCGGAGGTGGGACAAGTGGTGTGCTCTTAGAGCTAGCAGTTTCCACCACTTCCGATGAAGTCTCCGAATCTAGATCATCATCATCATCAAGAATACTCTTGACTTCCCTGGTACAACTTTCAAACCATTTGTTTGAACCAGGGGTGATTTTCAAAGCTTTGAGCTCAGCACGTTTTTGAAAACTCCTCTTAACCGTGAAATTTGAGAGTGTTGCATTGAATCTTTCAGATTTGTGATCAATTGTGGCAACACTCTGTTTGTACAGAGGTTTGGAGTTCTGATTGATATTTAACGTGAGCTCTTCGTTGTCAACCCGTATGGTCAACTCTTCAGCAAACACATCAATCAGAGCACGACTCGTTCTCAAGAAAGCTCTCCCTAAGATGAGGGGAACTCTAGGATCTGCATCGAAGTCTACTACAACAAAGTCAGTAGGAAAGTGAAACTTTCCCACTTTCATCACGACATCCTCGGCTATCCCAAGTGGACGAGTTATGGTACGGTCCGCTAGCTCGAGTGTCATACAAGTGGATGAAAGTTTAGGAAGAGACAGTTTCTTCCATACTGAGAGTGGCATGAGGTTAATGCTAGCGCCAAGATCGGCCAAGGCGGAGCATTGAACCATCCCCAAGAAATCACACGGGATTAAAAACCGGCCAGGGTCTTCAAGCTTTTCGGGAAGCTTATTAAGAATGGCCGCTGAGCATTGCTCATTTAGAGGGGTTTTCGTCATCTCAGACAACTTATCTTTGTTGCTCAGTAAGCCTTTAAGCGTGGATGCAAATTTAGGCATTAGAACGAGAGCATCAACGAAGCTTATATCAAAGTGAAGCTCATTGAAGATTTGGAAAAATTTTTCCATCTGCTCTTTGTTTTTGTCTTTTTGCTTCTCATCATTCATTCTTGATGGGTAAGGAAGCTGACTATACTTTTGAGCCGGGATGGAAGTGTTTTCTGGCTCAAGATTTTTCTTCGGAACTTCGGGTTCCGGACTTAAAGCTTCGACTACCGAAGGTTGGACGTGTGCGGTACTTCGTGGGCTTGAATAATGCACCTTGTCCGTTGTCTCCTTGGTAACTTGACTCATTGCCACAGGAGGAGGGGGCATAGGAGTCGAAGGTCCATTGTGCGTCTTACCACTACGAGTGGTGACGGCTTTCAACTCGGCATTGGGATTAGTAATTGTATTGCTTGGGAGTCCTCCAGAAGATGATGAAGCTTGGTTCATATTCATGTTCATGAAACTGCTCATCATATTCTTCAACTCATTTGTCTGCCGAGACATTGTGGTATCAATTTCCTTCTTTAGCTCAACCCACATGTTATTGATCTGAGTTTGCATTGAACGTATGCTTGACTCAGTAACTTTCATGAAGTCATTTGGTGGGGGAGCATGAGAAGGTTGTTGATAATTTTGCTGATTTGGAGCTTGATATTGTGGGTTGTAATTGTTCCTGTTTTGATTATTGAAATTTTGTCCTTGATTCGGAACAAATCGATTTTGATTGCCATGGTTTTGCACAGGAGGAAAACCAGGTGGTGTCATACCGCTAGATGCACGGTAATGAGGATCAGCTTGTGGTCGGTATTGATTGTGGTTTACCGAAGCTACGGGAGCTTGGTAAAAGGAAGCATCGGTTGCTTGACAATCATAATACGCGTGTGGACCACTACAAGTTTCACACACCTTGTTTACGGCTTTGACTGGTTCCGGTTTATGAATCTCGCTTTTGATTTCCTTAACATCCTTAATCATACAACGGATGGCATCCGTTAGAGCAGCTATCGGAGCTGCTAACTCAGAAGAGTTACTGGATGAAGATGCAGGAGTGTTAGGAGTATTGACTTTGTTGCGAGAAATAGGAACTTTTGATTTTTGCTCGCAAATCTCAATCACATCTTTAGGCTTACGATTCAAGATATTGCTACCGGCGGCTGCATTCAAAGAATCTTGATCGTTACCGTTCAACCCATTATAAAAGATATTGACTTGTTGAAGCTCCGTGAATTCATGATGGGGGCATTTCCTGAGGAGATCCTTGAATCTCTCCCATGCCTCTCCAAAGTTTTCATCGAAATTTTGACGAAATCCAGAAATTTCATTTTTAAGATTAGTCGTCTTTGATGGAGGAAAGAAATGATTGACAAACTTTTGAACAAGTTCCTCCCAAGTTTCGATGGATCGAGGGGGTTCTTTTTCCAGCCAAATCCGGGCTGTCCCCTCAAGTGAGAATGGAAATAGCATCAACTTGATGACTTTTTGTGGCACATCCTTGTAATTGATAGTTGAAGTCAACTTGTTAAACCAACGGATGTGTGCATACGGGTCTTCTCGGTCAAACCCGTGGAATTGATTTGTAGACACAAGTGTGATCAAATGTGTCTTCAATTCAAAGTGATCAGAATTGATTACTGGTAGAATGATGGCATCTCCATAACCCTCGGTGGGTGCTTGGAGCATTTCCGCCATAGTACGTTCGTCTGCCATTTTGTTTGAAATAGTACGAATCTCGGGTTCGACTATTTGGGCAGCACGTCTACGAGAACGTCGTCTAGGAATTTCTGCTAGATCACGAAAAGGGCTCAATGATCTAGAAGAACGAGTGCGCATGCACTAGAGTTAACTCTAGAGGATCTCAGAGTTAAGGAGAGGAATTATGAAATTCTTTCAGATGAGAATGAGAATTATGAAGATGTTTTATAAAAATCGGGGTGAGAAGAATCTTTAGGGTTTTCTGGTTCTGAAACGTCGATATCACAACAAAATCAATTAACACAAGATCGAGGCAAAGCAACAGTGAACTTAACCAATAATCCAAGATGAATGGCTTCTTTGAAAAAGGTACACCAATCACAAGGACACAAAGGCAAGTTTTAAATCTTTGGTTCGGGAACTTATTATGGTCGTACCCCCAGTTAGGTAGTATACTGCCTTGGTTTGCGGTGGTAAGATTTTATGTTGTTATTATTAAATTTAGAAAACGACAAATCTTTTTTGTATTTTTATATTTGATACATATATAGAAACAAAAGCAAAATATTTTTGTGTTTTATACGTTTTTTGGCTGTTTTTGGGTTTTTGGATTTTTTATAGAAATATATATAGATATAGATAGATGGTATGAACAAGGAGTGATTATTCAAATCACTAATCTGCTAGACGTAAGATTATCAGCACAGCTCCCCGGCAGCGGCGCCAAAATTTGATTCGCGCAAAACCGTCAAGTTTTCTCACACAAACCAGCCACTTGTGAATGGTTGACCGTAAGAAACTTAAAACAGTTTAAGCACAAATGCAATGAAGTCCAGGAGAGTATAGTGTTTCCCCAGGTCGTTAAGTCCCAACGAGCCGTGCGAGAATAGTCAGACGTTTAGTGATCGAGAAGATTTGAACAGATACAGAGATTTGATTTGATTATTACTACAGAAAAAGCCAACAAATTACAACGGCTTAAATGCAAATTAAAGAAAATTAAAAAGATAAAATCTATTAAATAAACGCTATCACTATATTTAAAATGATGTTTTTGTGATTTTATGTTTTTACAAAACTGAAATTAAAATCTACGCGACGTATAAATTAAAAAGTGAAACTTACACAATATTAACCCTAAAAATATGAAAATGATATTTTTATAAACCTAATGATAAAAGAAAATTATTAGAAAAAGAAAATTAATTTTATGACTATTTATCTAATTATTATTAATTAAAAACTATTTTTAACTATTAAATAATTACCTAAAATACAAGAAATGAGGAAACAAAGCTAGAAAAATAAAATTATGAAATGAAAAAGTCTAAAATATCAAACTAGAATTTTCAAAACTATTTTTGTATTTTTCTGATTATTTTTCTATTTTTTATGAATTTTAAACTATTAAAAACTAATTAAATTACTAAAAATTACAAAATAAACTATGAAAAATCTGGAAAATTACTTTTTTTTACTTTTTATATTTATCTAAACCTAAGAAAATTGAAAAATTATTTTTTTGAACTTTTTCTTGATTAATTGCAATAAAACCTATTTAAAAGTGATTAAAATCTATTTTTAATTAAGAAAAATACTAAATGGTGACCAAAATTAATGAAAAATTCAGGAGAACTTTGAAATATATATTTGGTTCTATGAAAAATGAGAAATGTAGTGCTTATGTGACAGAATCAAGAGCTGCAGTGTAATTGAAGCTAAAATAAGCACTTATAAATAAGCAAACAGTTACAATAAGCCACCAAACTTCTACAGACCTTAAGTTATACTCAAATAAGCTAATACAAGCTAAATCTAACTACTCCCTACCTCTGATAAGCAGTTTTACAACTTAATGGATTAACTGATTTAAGACAGCAACAGTGATCAGACCCTCACTTTGAGCTTATGCACTGGCTTATTTAGAGATCTTTAGCCAAAAACAGAAATGAGGTCTTATAGACCACCTGGTAGACTACTTATAGACCAAAAATCAGACCCTACAAACCATTATTGAAACCTGTGCACACTCTGCAAGTTCTGCATAATTCCAATTTTGACACATTTTTGACTTTTGAAAATCAGTTAAACTTTGACTTTGATGAGATTCCAATGCAAATTTAGGATTGATCTTGGTGAAATATGATGTAATGAAAGTTTATCAAACAAACTTAACAAGTTTTAAACCTTTTTGATTGGTTTTGAGTACACTGATCCCAACAGTTAAGTGATACAAGACAGATTCACATCATTTTGACTTTTAATGCTTATTGATGCAATAAAGTGACTAGAATAAGTATGCTAGAGATAATAGAGACTAGAGCAATAATAAGCTTATACCCAAACAGTTTTGAAATCAGTTTAAGCAAGTTATCCAAACACCCCTTATATAACCTGATTTGCAACTTGAGACAAATCCAAACACAGAACCAACTTATTTATGATCAAACTCACTTAATATAACTAAATTACTACTGTTTGAACAGGTTTTAACAAATTTAAACCACAAAAACAGATTGTGCATAGAACTTGTAAATCACTTACAATGTTGCCTAGCCACAATGGCTTGCCATTACTGAAACCCAGAACCACTAACCTATCAGAACCAACCCAATAGCTACTATTCAACCCAATTCCATGCCTGCACCACCCATTTACCAAATCTGCATCATTAGAGCCACCAGTTGACTTTTGTTGACCAGAATACAAAGTAAATTGAAACTTGACTATAAGCTTATAAAAAGCTATGAAAAGCTTATATAAGCTTATATAAACTTGAAAATAAGCTATATGAAGCTTGAAGTATTGAGATGGAAACTAAAATTTTCAACAGTTAACACAATAAGATGAAATTACATAAAACCTTGGAATCACTGTTTAAAACTTGATTATACTGCAATTATAACTTGAGTTTAACACTTGGAAACAAAAACTTACAGATTTAAGATTAAACTAATACATAAATAATAAAAACGACATAAGGAGATTTTTTATATAAACTAACTACCCTTTGGCTTGCTTCTCTTCCTTCTTTTTATACCCATTCTCTTTGTCTCTCTCTTCTGAGTGAATCCCATCAAAAATCTAGACCATTGGATGACTAGAATGCTTTTTGGCCTTTGGATCAAAAAGTGGCGGGAAAATTGGGATTTGACTTGAGGGACTGATATAGCACTAGGGGGGGGGGGTGGCATTAAATGTGGAGGTAAGGTGATGATGAGGGGGAGGGATAAGGTGAAAAAGGTGAGGTGATGGTGTTGGGAGAAGCAGTTGCAGAGCAACTTGGAGGGAGGAAGGAGATAAGGGTACAGTGGTGGCGCCTATTTCTCTGCTTTTGACTTTTGTTGACCAGGGGTCCAAAATGGGAGGGTCAAGGGTTATAAGGCAGGGGTCAAAAGGGAAAAGGCAGGGGTCAAAGGATAGTGACAAGTCCAAAAGGGTTTAGGGTTTTTAATTATAACAAGGACTAGTTTTGTAATTCCTGAAAATTGAGGGACCTAAGCTGCCCATTCATCAAAGTTGCTCCAAGGGTGAAAAGTGACAAGTATTAATAGTTCAAGGACCAAAGTTGCCATTTTCAGATTTTCCAGGGACCATTTCTGCCAATTCTTAAACTTGAAGGACCAATTTGTAATTTTCTCAAAACTTTTTATATTTTTCACCAAAGGACTAATTTTGACAAGTTATGATATTAAGAAGGACCTTTGGTGATTTTTCTTTTTGAAATAAGGACTCAGGGACTATTTTTGACAATTTTAGAAACTTGGGGGACTGAAACTGCCAATTATGCAAACTTTGCTCATTTTTCATCTGATTTTAAACATTTTGCATCTGAAACATATAAAATGCAGTTTTGGAATATTTTCAGTATTTTGATGCATTTCTGAGCATTTTTAGACGTTTTGCAGTTCAGATTAAACAAAAAATGATGAGTATTTACACACTCATCAATCCCGTAGTTATATTTGACGATCAAGATAACCTTATGGTTAATATTGATAATCAAGTTGACTCCGTGGTCATATTTGAGGATCTAACTAATGATCATGTTGAGATTCAAGTTGAACAAGATGAACCTTTGTCTAATCCAGATCTTGAGCTCATGACCAACTTATTTAAGACCACCCAATCTCAACTGGAAAAGTGCAATGACATCAATAAGAAATTGCAAGATAAAATTGCACTGTTGACTAAGGATAATGAATGTTATAAGTTCCAACTCAACGATTTTAAAACTAAAGAGAAACGTGAAAAAGGTTTTGAAGTCGCATTTGCTAAATCTTACCAAAATGAAAAATCTTTGGAAAAATAGATATGTGATCTAGTTGCATCCAAGAATGCTTTGTTGTCTCAAATAGAAAAAATAAAATATGATCATAAACAACAACTTAACACTCTCACTTCGGAAACTCAAAAAGCCAAGTCTGAGTTGTTAACTTGTCAAAAACAGTTTTGTGAGTACAAAAAGCATTCGAGGAAACAAATAGATGACTATCTTGAGGAAATTGTCGACTTACAAAACAAAATCAAAGTGTTTCGAAATGTTGTTTACAAACATGGTGAGTCAATCACAACAATTCAAAAGTTTTCCTTTAAACCAAATCCTGATGGATATGGACCAAATCTTGCTGATTACAAACCACGCTTTTCACATAGAGCATTCAAACCAAATCCTCAAGTTTACAGTGCAGAACATAGAATTGATGACTCCATTATGAGTGTTGTTGAATATAATCGTATGGAGGAATTCGATGCTGAGGACGAGAGTCGGTCAAAAATGGAAAATGTTGTTTATTGCAACCCATTTAACTATTCAAAAGCCATAACTTTCGTCACACAATAGGATATTCTAACACACCTTGGGTTATCACGCCTACTCCTGAGTCCTCTACTAATGATGGTCCCCGATCCAATGTTGCACAAATTTATGGTCCTTTACCTTCTTTCAGTGAAATAAAACCATTAGCTGAACGATGTCAGGTTCTAAAATACCTTGACACTTTCATGTTTGACATCAAAATTTTGGAACATGCAATTGAAGTTAATTCTGAAATAAAAGCTGAACATTTTCAATCGCCATTTGCGTGACAACAAAGGGATATTTTTCAGAAAGGGCTTTTACCACATGTTATCTATTGGGAACGGGAACTTCAGAAGGAGATTGGGCTTATAAAAACAGTTTTCGAGAAAACAGAAACATCGATTTCAAATACTAAACGTAAAAAGAAATTGTTAAGAAATCATGTTGACCGACTCTTGGAAGATGTTATCTGTGCTGATACCATAAATGTTGTGTTACTACATTCTGTTGCATATGCATTTTATTATATCGCTGTTGATTCTGTTGAAAATGTTGAGAATACCGATAATGTGTCACAAATCAAGTCTTTAAAAATTGAAAATGAGCGATTGTTAAATGAGCTTTCCAATGCAAAACGTCGTCTTCAATGGTGTAAAAAGATTGTCAAAATTGTGAACTTGCTTTGCAAAACAAGATCAACCAGTTGCGTTCAAAATCTATTGATCCAAAAATAGAACAACTGGATGATGAAAACGTGTCTTTAAAGTGTCAAATTTCAAAATATGAACAAGAAATTGCCAAAGTCAAAACTGAATATGGTGTCATATTTGATTTACTCAATAAGACTCGTGCTCAAGCGTCAAAAGATGCTGATGATCATCTTGCATATACCAAAGAATATTTACGAAATAATGGAAACACTCGCTCTGAAAATCAAGATTTGTTACACACTATCCATGACTTAAAAGCGAAGTTGGTGAAACTTAAACAAGATAGGATTAGTAACACACATGTATTTACCCCAGGTTTGCTTAAAATTGACACTAGAACGCCTAATGACAAACCACATTATACTAATGTGCTTCATTCCACTGAAACAGGAATAGTTGCCTCTTTTCCCAACGTTAGCACTTCACAGCTTAAGAGCAAATCCAAGAAGAATAGGAAGTTTCAACGTAAGAGAAGAACAATAAAGACCTCTGAAGTAGAAGAACACCTTAGGACTTTGAATAAAACTCATGTTGCACCGACTTTAGACATTGCGTTAGCCAAATGTAATAGCCAAAGTGATGTAACGAATGCTGAACCTTTAAGTACTTTGAATATTTTGTTTGATGCATCTTGTGTTGGTTGTCGTAAAAGCATGTTTTCTGGTTGTCATGATAAATGTGTTGCTAATGCTATCTTATCTCGTAAGCGGAACAATAGAAAACGGAATACTTCTAGGCCCACTAATGCTTATAAGTCTGTGCTAGGTAAACCGCCTACTAATGTTTCTGCTACGACCATTGATGTACCCATAGAACCCACTTCACCTCCTAGGAAGAGAATATCACCTAGTGCATTCACTAAGACCAAAGCTAAGACTAGTTGGACTTGGCAGAGATGGTTACAAAACATACCAGGCTTTAAATGGATTCCCAAGATCATTAACATGTGTGTGGCTAATGTAACTGTAACGGAACCTTCTAACTCTTTAGGTTCCAACTCTACTTCTATTCCACCTGTGTCGTCTGTGTGTAATGCAGGTGATACAGATCATCCTCTGGATTGTTGATAGCGGATGTTCCCGACACATGACAGGCAATCTCAAACTGTTATCAAACTTTGTTTCAAAGTTCATTGGCTCTGTCAGATTCGGGAATGATCACTTCGCAGCTATCATGGGATACGGAGATTACATCAATGGGAACATCGAAATTAGCAGAGTTTATTATGTGGAAGGTCTCGGTCACAATCTCTTTTCTGTCGATCAATTTTGTGATGGAGATTTGGAAGTTGCTTTCAGGGAGAAAACTTGTTTCATTCATGATCTACAAGGAAACGATCTTATGTCTGGAAATCGCACATCCAGTCTTTACACAATCTCAATGCAAGACATGATTGCTTCTTCTCCCATCTGTCTACTTTCGAAGGCAACATTGACAAAATCCTGGCTATGGCACCGTCGTCTTTCACACTTAAACTTTCAAACCATAACCAATCTTGCTCGTTACAAACTTGTTGAAGGTCTCTCAAGATTTTGGTATTCTAAAAATCATCTATGCTCAGCTTGTGAACAAGGAAAAAGCACTCGTGCTCACTTTCCTTCAAAGGTGGAACACAGCTCCCAGCATGTGCTTCATCTTCTTCACATGGATTTGTGTGGCCCGATGCGTGTGCAGACGATTAATGGCAAACACTACATTCTAGTAATTGTTGATGACTACTCAAGATGGACTTTGGTTTATTTTCTTCGAAGTAAAGATCAAGCTACACAAATGATCATCACCTTTCTCATGAAAATTCAAGTTCAGCTCTGGAACACAATCAGACAAATCAGAACAAACAAAGGAACTGAATTTGTGAATCAAACTCTTCGTGCATACTATGAGAAAGTAGGAATTGAGCATCAAACATCAATTGCACGCACACCAGAACAAAACGGATTTGTTGAAAGATGCAACCGTACGTTAGTGGAAGCTGCAAGAACGATGTTGATAAATGCAAAACTTCCAGATTACTTGTGGGCTGAAGCTGTATCAACTGCATGATACACTCAGAACCGTTCAAGGATTACCAAACGCCACAACAAAATACCTTATGAGCTTATCCACAACCGCAAACCGAATTTAAAACACTTTCATATATTTGGTTCTCTTTGTTACCCAAATAATGATCGTGATGACTTTGGTAAGCTCAAGGCTAAAGCTGACATTGGAGTATTTGTTGGATACTGTGAAAACTCTAAGGGATACCAGATCTGGAATCGTCGTACAAGGGAGATTATGGAAACGATTCATGCCAATTTCGATGAGCTTACTGAAATGGCTTCTAAGCAAAACAGCTTGGAACCTGGTCATAACCGTCTAAACTTCCCCCAAACCCCATCATCAGCTGAACCAAGCTGTGGAAAACTAGAAGGGGGGTTGAATAGTTTTACCAATTTAAAACTTCCTTTTAAATATTTAGATCGACTTATGTCAATCTATTTGGTTGTTTATGTTGGACGTTGATAGATAGATATATAAACGTGTAATGAAAGATAAAGAGTAAGAAGCACATCACCACGACACAAGTATTTATAGTGGTTCGGCTACAAGGACACCTTCCTTGCCCTACTCCACTCCCCGAGTCACCTACTCGAGAGTTCGTAAACACTACACCAACTCCTTATGGCGGAGAAGCCTTCACAACGTCGCTTAACCTTTTTCCGGTACAAAGCTAAATACCGAGTTCCTTCACACCAAGGCGAACCACACCTAACACAACGTCGCCTACCCTTTATACGGTGCTAGGCTAACCATCGAGTTCTTTCACACCAAGGAGAACTAATCCTATCACAACATCGCCTACCCTTTATTAGGTACTAGGCTAAGCACCTAGTTCCATTACTATGGAGGAACTACTACCCTTCACAACACAACACCTAATATCAAGGAGATCCACTCCTTGTTACAAAACCATCAAGGATATCACCATCCTTGGAAATAAACAATTACTTATATGTATAATGATGCACCTCATCGATTATACGACCTAGGCATTCTTCCCAAATGCGACTTGATTTGATTCTTCGGCATCCTTCACTAATGCCTTAGACACAACGCTTGGCACCCTTCACTAATGCCTTCGTCTTGACACCTTTAGCATTCTTCACTAATGCTTTGACACGGATGATGAGCACCTTTCACTAATGCTTTCATCTTGACACTTTCGGCATTCTTCACTAACGCCTTCAACCCAACATCTATGGAGAAAGGAAGAACTATCAACCAGAGAACCTTAGTTGTCTTGATGATGACGAAGCATGGCAACTCATGGACTTGAGCTTGCACGTCTTCAAGAAGTGGTGATCTTGCCTTTAAGAGGAACCTAGAAGATCACACAAAAACAAAAGATAAACTACATAGATCACTTAGATATGAGGTTAGAGGGTTAGAATACTTGGGGAAGTATGTGTAAAAAGTGATGAATAGAAAGGTAGAAATGGCTCTCTATTTATAGAGAAAATTCTCTACTGTTCCCCGGATCCCACGGATCCCTTCCACTTGGGATCCGGCTAGCACAAAGCCAGGGATCCGTGGAACGCTCCTCTTTGCCCATGGGTATTTTTGGTTATGGGTCATGGGTCATGGGTCTTTAGCTAGATACAATGTATCTCTTGAGTGCTCACCAAGGTTTCAATGTATCTAGACATTCTCTTGAGTGCTCACCAAGGGTTCAATGTATCTAGACATTGGGTATGGGTCAATACCATGGATTATGGATATTATCCAAATATGATATAAGCATGATGTCATGCAATGGGTTATGGGTCAAGCTCCATGGGTCATGGGCTTTGGGTTGTACCCAACTACATTCAATGTATTTGCCCAATGGGTTATGATACTTAAGTTTCTACCCATTTATATTACCCAATATACTACATACTAGTTATGTGTATATTTTACCCAAATATGTAAACACTAGTTGTTGTACATATGTAGTATTAAATCATAAAATCACTTATACTTGTTTTAGTGTTTTATGTGAAAATGTGAATATGTTAGAAACTATTAGTTCAAACCATTTACGTATTTTATTTGTTTCGTTAAAATGATTTTACGTTTGTTATCGACAAAACATTAGAAGATCGTAAAATATAAATAAACGTTTTTACGGCTTATTTGTATTAACAATCTCCCCCTTTTTGTTGATGACAAAACATAAAATTATTTTAAGGAAAAGCTAAAATTCGCAAAATTTTGAATTTGTAGTTTTTACTTTCTTCTCCCCCTTTTTGTCGAAACAAAAAGAGCCTTGAAAGCAAGCAACACATTGTTTTTAAGAAAAACATGTGAAAGAAATAAAAAGAGGTAGAGAGCAAGTAACGGGAAATGATCTCGTCTTTATTCCCCCTTGGTGAGTCTATCCCTAGGTAAGGGCGTCAAGAAAGTAATACTAATCTAGTTTGTTTGCAACTAAGTTTGCAAAAGATTTCGTCTAAGTGACGAATGTGCTCCCCCTTGATGATTGCAATTTTGCAAAGGGATGTCGAGAATTGTAATCCTAATATTGCAAGTAATTTGCAATGTATTGTTTTGACACAAAGCTCCCCCTAGCTTTAGGGTGTCAAAGGCTTCAAGTGTAGATTGAATAACTACAAAACAAAGGTTAGAAAACAAGTATAATGCACAATTTCCTGCATATCTTATCCAAGTTAGTAGAAAAATAGTTTTCTGTCTCACGGATCCCACGGTTCCCTCCTAGTAGGGATCCGTCTAGGCAATTTTTAGGGATCCGTATAGCTGATGATTAAATTCAGCAATGGTGATGTAACAAGTAATGTTAACATCAAAATGAGATATGTATTCAACCAACAAACATATACTCAATGCAATATGTCAAGTAAACTATCATTCAATAAAACATAAGAGATGATCAACAAATCTCTAAAAACTAAGAGAATGATTTTGCCATATTCTACTAATACTATTAAGTGACCAAAGCTTAAGAAGCAACAATTTGCTTGAGTCTAGGGATGAGTAGACTTGTTGATTTGGTCCAATATTTCAAGAAGATGATTAAACATGAAATGCAACTCATTTCGTACTTCTTGAACAAGTCCTTGGGTGATTAGACAATTAGAGCAATTTAGCCATATTCTACTAATACTAATAAGTGACCAAAGCTTAAGAAGCAACAATGTGCTTGAGTCTAGGGATGAGTAGACTTGTTGATTTGGTCCAATATTTCAAGAAGATGATTAAACATGAAATGCAACTCATTTCGTACTTCTTGAACAAGTCCTTGGGTGATTAGACAATTAGAGCAATCATTGTCTTGATTAGGAACAGGATGTTTTGAGAAGGTTCTACAAATGATGGTGGAGGTACATTGAGTAATTTAGGATGAGGTTCTACTAGGAATGAGAGTGGTGGTAATGGAAATTCCTCCATATGATCAAGTCCTTGGTGGTTCCTTGTTTCCAACGATGGACTAGTTGGTGATGTAGGTGGTTCCTATTTTAACGAGAAGGTTGGTGAATGGGAAGTTCTCGGTGGTGAATGCTCTAATGAATAGAGAGAGGCTCGGTAAAGGAGTGTAGTCCATGCTCTAGGAATGAAGGTTTAGACGTTTTGCTAGAACTAGGTACGTTTGGTTTAGAGCTCGATGATCCCTTTTCTAACCTAAGAGGTTTAATGCTAATTATTGCGGTTCTCTTGGCAATTATTGATTGGGTTTGTTGAGGTGAGATTCTAGCACTATTATCTCTTACGGATGATGATTCGGTGGATGGGAAGTCCTACCATTTGTGGGTTTAATCGGAGATGATTCGGTTGAGGAAATTTTGTGTACAACACGAGCAAGTTTCTTGGGTGGTTCTTGGTTGGATGAGTTAGCACTAGGAGCTTTCCTCATGATGAAATGACTAAGCAGAAGGTTTCTAAATGTTGAGAATTATGTTGTGCTTGATGACTAAGGGATTCTAGCAAGATGACTTATAAAGGGAAGGATTTAGCAAGTGCATTCAAGACTTAAGTCTCTAATATCCTTTAGAATGTGATGATTAGCATGCACAAGAGTCAACTTCAGAGATTTAATTAGGATGAGGTGGAGTGTTCAAGTTAGCAAGATGAGCTTGAAATGATTGTTCGAGCAAGAGTTGACATAAATCTGTCACCTGGATCCAACGGTTCCCACCAATGGGGGATCCGTCTAGGCTAATCCTAGGGATCCGGCTCTCAGCAGCTAGGAAAGGATAGAAGTGATGTTTGAAAGGTCTAAAGCCTATACCTTTTTGAATGTTTCAGTTCTCCTAAGTGTCTTTAAATGGAAGGGTACTTAAATGTTCAAGGGCAATGAGTGATGTAGCTAATGATTGCCTTATATGAAAGAAATTGGAACTTTCGTGAGTACCAATGAATGAACAAAGATGACACTAAAATCTTGAGAGTGTCAAATGGAGCTAGATGATCCTAGTGATCAGATAGTGACTTAGGATAATGTCTTGGAGAAGATCCTAAAGGTTTTAAGGTGGAAGAACTAGAATTTGATCCATTTTGACCAATTTTGAGGTAAGGATGATTATGATCAATTTTGCCATAATCGAAAGATTTCTAGGTCTAGATGTGAGGGATCATGTGAGAAATAATGATTGATCTAGAGAGCGGAAGAGTAATGAGTTTAGGTGAAACGATAGATCGAAAGGCACTTTGAGTGTGATCCTTAATGAGCTATGAGTGAGTGTGAAGCTTACTAAGCTTGAGAATGACTTAAGAGATCCTAAGGTATTAAGTTCAGCTAGTGTGAAGTAGTCTAGGAACATGGTTTGAGGTGTAAAGGATTGAAATTCCACTTCTATTCGCCCGTATCCCACGGATCCTTCACTTGAGGGATCCGGATAGTTACAAACTAGGGATCTGGCATCTGGGACAGTTATACTTAACAGTGAGCGTTTGTTCTAAGTATCAAACTTAGAAGCTAGTGATCTCTACAGTAAGTATACATGTATACAAGTAAAACATACTAAGAGCATGAAGAAATAGCACATAAGCAATTAAATGAGATCTAGCTCACAAGTAACACATAGGTATGTCAAACTTAACAACCGTTATTCAAGAAGCTCAAAATAGATTTACGATCTAGATTAGTAAATCGTTTGTATTAACAATGGCGTGCAGAGTAGATGATGGTGTTCAAGACAATTTTTGGCCAACGGAAGCAATGAACTATGTATAGTCATTACGGATGGTGATTAGCATACAATGAACTTCGTCCATGAAGTCATGTAGCTCTTCTCGATCAAAGCAAGATAATCGATTGATGAGGCAAGTGGTTGTGATTAACTAAAAGAAAATTTTATTTTACAACTTGTTTGATTAGTAATCCTAAGACAATGCAAAGTATTTCCATTGTAAAGTTACTTTAGGAAAACATAGGAGTATAAATTTCCCAAGTGAGAGAATGAATATGAGACTGTTACTAGCGGTGCTCAATTACGGCTAAACACGACCATTTTTACGGGTGATTCCACATACCCAACTTCTATCAAGGAAGCAATTCAACCGTTAGGTCAAATTGAGTTTCTAGTGCAATAAGTTCTCCAGTATTCAGTCTCAAGTTAGGAAAATTTATATTCCTACAATGGCCTATCGAAGAGTAACAATGATGATACTTTGCTTCGTTTAATATTATACTTGAGAAAACTAAGGTGACGAAGGCGTCATGTTAAAAATAATTTTAAAAGTTGTCCATATGGTAAACAACAAAAAAGTGGTTGGATGAGCTAGTTCAACATATGTTGTTGGAAAGCTTTGAGTTTGGACTTTCGGATATTAACAATTATATTTGCGTTGCAAAATAATTTACTTGAGTATATCGGATGAAATAATCAAGTTGTCAATCCTACTATGAAGCTTGGAGAGCGATCATGAAAAGGAAAATGGGAGAGTACATCATCAACACAAGTGTAGGTTATGATCCGATGTACATTCTTGTTGTTTTTAGAAAATGATACAAGAACAAAGGAAATCATATAAGCACATATGACAAACTCAATCAAAAATCCATTTAGTGTGTTATATGTTTTAAACATTTTTCAACCTATATGACTTATCTAAATATCTAAACTAACATTTTCGACACAACTAGATGTTATCCCAAACACTCCTTCAAATAGCACATTGATTAGTAGAATATTACTAAATCGACAAATAAGAGAATGAATAGCAAGGTAAGGAAACCACATATGCTATTCAATCAAACAAGCACAAAAGTTATTTGAGATAAGCAAATAATCAAGTAATGCAAAGAAGACAATTTATCATTTAGCATAGCATACGAAAGTTCTTTTCATCGCTTTGTGTTAAATATAAACATGTATACCAAGATTGATTAGTTTATTTTATATTTATAAATATGATCAAAACCTTAATTTCAATAGAGGACACATTGTTATTCAAAAGCGAAAACATCCGTCTCCAATTAGATCAAAAGTTTGTGCAAAAGTTATGACCGAAAAATGACTTTCTATTATAAATCAATGATTCTGTAAATTATTGTTTTGAATCAGTTTATGAAATCATTTTTAAATGAAAGTAGACTCAAATACCTTTAAAACTATAGGTGGCACGACTTCTAATGACTTACGGTTAAAAAGTTATAAAATTTTGAAATTCAGACAAAAACTGTCTTCTGTACCACGGATCCCACGGATCCCTTGCTTGAGGGATCCGTCCAGTGTAACCTGAGGGATCCGCGGATCTGACACAGAATTACAAAAATGTACGTTTTGATCCGACGAAAAGGTTTAGTCTTTGTAGACTTTTTAGTGAAGTTATATTACCCATTTTTACCTTTATTCAAGCTTGATTAACAAGATATCTAACAACAAAACTTCAAAGAAAAAAAATCACTAAAACACTTTTCATATTATGCTTATTATAAGATAGAAGCATATATTACCATTTTGTCTACAAGCAATTTAGCACGTTTTTTTAAAAAAAAATGTAACTAAGAAAACATACCTTTGTTATATCCCCTTTTTATGGTTTTAGAAACCATAGACGCGAAATACTTCATGATCTTCTAAGATACCCCAATCCTTTGCTATATTCCCTTTTTATGGTTTTAGAAACCATAGACGCGAAATACTTCATGATCTTCTAAAATACCCAAATCCTAGTATGAAGACTTCTCAAAGGAAAATGTTAGAATGATCTATCACTATCCAACATACGATGATTTCTAAAAACATGACTTTTTGTTTTAAGAAATTCCTTTCTTTGTAGTTTTCAAACATACACGGATCGTATCAAGTTTTCAAAGTACAATATACAAAAAAAAACTTGGTAACGAAGCTCTGATGCCAATTGTGGAAAACTAGAAGGGGGGGGGGGTTGAATAGTTTTACCAATTTAAAACTTCCTTTTAAATATTTAGATCGACTTATGTCAATCTATTTGGTTGTTTATGTTGGACGTTGATAGATAGATATATAAACGTGTAATCAAAGATAAAGAGTAAGAAGCACATCACCACGACACAAGTATTTATAGTGGTTCGGCTACAAGGACACCTTCCTTGCCCTACTCCACTCCCCGAGTCACCTACTCGAGAGTTCGTAAACACTACACCAACTCCTTATGGCGGAGAAACCTTCACAACGTCGCTTAACCTTCTTCCGGTACAAAGCTAAATACCGAGTTCCTTCACACCAAGGCGAACCACACCTAACACAACGTCGCCTACCCTTTATACGGTGCTAGGTTAACCACCGAGTTCTTTCACACCAAGGAGAACTAATCCTATCACAACGTCGCCTACCCTTTATTAGGTACTAGGCTAAGCACCATTACTATGGAGGAACTACTACCCTTCACAACACAACACCTAATATCAAGGAGGTCCACTCCTTGTTACAAAACCATCAAGGATATCACCATCCTTGGAAATAAACAATTACTTATATGTATAACGATGCACCTCATCGATTATATGACCTAGGCATTCTTCCCAAATGCGACTTGATTTGATTCTTCGGCATCCTTCACTAATGCCTTAGACACAACGCTTGGCACCCTTCACTAATGCCTTCGTCTTGACACCTTTAGCATTATTCACTAATGCTTTGACACGGATGATGAGCACCTTTCACTAATGCTTTCATCTTGACACTTTCGGCATTCTTCACTAATGCCTTCAACCCAACATCTATGGAGAAAGGAAGAACTATCAACAAGAGAACCTTAGTTGTCTTGATGATGACGAAGCATGGCAACTCATGGACTTGAGCTTGCACGTCTTCAAAAAGTGGTGATCTTGCCTTTAAGAGGAACCTAGAAGATCACACAAAAACAAAAGATAAACTACATAGATCACTTAGATATGAGGTTAGAGGGTTAGAATACTTGGGGAAGTATGTGTAAAAAGTGATGAATAGAAAGGTAGAAATGGCTCTCTATTTATAGAGAAAATTCTCTACTGTTACCCGGATCCCACGGATCCCTTCCACTTGGGATCCGGCTAGCACAAAGCCAGGGATCCGTGAAACGCTCCTCTTTGCCCATGGATATTTTTGGTTATGGGTCATGGGTCTTTAGCTAGATACAATGTATCTCTTGAGTGCTCACCAAGGTTCAATGTATCTAGACATTCTCTTGAGTGCTCACCAAGGGTTCAATGTATCTAGACATTGGGTATGGGTCAATACCATGGATTATGGATATTATCCATATATGATATAAGCATGATGTCATGCAATGGGTTATGGGTCAAGCTCCATGGGTCATGGGCTTTGGGTTGTACCCAACTACATTCAATGTATTTGCCCAATGGGTTATGATACTTAAGTTTCTACCCATTTATATTACCCAATATACTACATACTAGTTATGTGTATATTTTACCCAAATATGTAAACACTAGTTGTTGTACATATGTAGTATTAAATCATAAAATTACTTATACTTGTTTTAGTGTTTTATGTGAAAATGTGAATATGTTAGAAACTATTAGTTTAAACCATTTACGTATTTTATTTGTTTCGTTAAAATGATTTTACGTTTGTTATCGACAAAACATTAGAAGATCGTAAAATTTAAATAAACGTTTTTACGGCTTATTTGTATTAACACAAGCCTACAACTTACTCGTCGTCAAATGGAATAACTATTTGATCCTCTGTTTAGTAATGGTATTGATCAACGTGCTCC
Organism: Chrysanthemum seticuspe; assembly: GCA_019973895.1. Lineage (NCBI taxonomy): Eukaryota > Viridiplantae > Streptophyta > Magnoliopsida > Asterales > Asteraceae > Chrysanthemum > Chrysanthemum seticuspe. The sequence goes on from BPTQ01000009.1 coordinate 163,406,378, forward strand.
AGATGTATCAACTGTTTCCGCTGCTCAACCTGATAATAATCCAATACCTGATACACCTGAAACAACAACAACGTTGACGAAGCACCTCCAATTGATTCTACAACAACAGCTGAACATATCGCATCCAATGACGCTGAACCAGCTGATGATCTTCTAAACCAAGAAGTACCTACACCTGCAGATTATGATCCAAATGCGTTCTTCAATCCTTTTGCTAGTGAAACTGCCACTTCTGATGTTGCAGAATCATCCACAAGCCATTTGAATCCTCCTAATCTGCACAATGTATATCAACATTAACCCTCCACACATCGTTGGACTAAATACCATCCTCTTGTGAACATCATTGGAAACCCGAATCAACCAGTCGTAACTCGACAACGCCTTCAGACATTGACGGTGAACATTGCATTATGCACTTACCGTCTGCCAATCTGAACCCAAAAAACATTAAAGAAGCAATGACTTATGACAACTGGATTGAATCTATGCAAGAAGAACTTAATAAGTTTAAACGTCTTGAAGTATGGGAATTGGTTGAAAAACCAACAGGGGTCTATGTTATTGGTCTTAAATGGATTTGGAAAAACAAGTTGGATGCTGAAGGTACGGTTATCAGAAATAAGTCACGACTGGTGGCTAAGGGTTACAGACAAGAAGAGGGGATTGACTTCGAGGAATCATTCGCACCGGTTGCTAGACTTGAGGCTGTACGGATTTTTCTGGCATTCGAGGCTCACATGCACATCACGGTCTATCAGATGGATGTCAAAACTGTTTTTCTGAATGGTTAACTGAAGGAAACAGTATATGTTAGTCAGCCAGAAGGATTTGTTGATCCAGAGTTCCCGAATCACGTCTTCAAATTGAAAAAAGGCTCTATACGGTCTCAAACAAGCCCCTCGGGCGTGGTATGATAAGTTATAATCCTTTCTCATTGCCAATAATTTCACTAAAGGATCGGTCGACCCAACACTTTTCATTCAATATCACGGGGCTCACATTTTAATCGTTCAAATCTATGTGGATGACATCATTTTTGGGTCAACACATAAAAAGTACTCAAACGAATTTTCAAAACTTATGAAAAAACATTTTGAAATGTCCATGATGGGTGAACTTACGTTCTTTCTAGGACTGCAAGTTCATCAATCACCTCGTGGTATTTTCCTAAGTCAATCCAAATATGCTCTTGAAATTTTAAACAAACATGGAATGCAAAGCTGTGATACCTATGTCACACCAATGGCACATACCAAGAAACAGGATGCTGATTTGCATGGGAAATTGGTTGACCCTACCAAATACCGAAGTATTATTGGGTCCCTCATGTATCTAACAACTAGTAGACCTGATATTGTATTTGCTGTATATCTTTGCTCCCGTTAGCAAACGTGACCAACTGAAACTTACCTCTCTGAGGCTAAAAGAATCCTCCGATACATCAAGGGAACCATTAATTTGGGGATCTGGTATCCGAAGGATTCTGGTTTTGAACTAATAGCTTTTTCAGACGCTGATCACGCAGGTTGCTTAGATTCTCGGAAAAGTACTTCAGGTGCTCTACAATTTCTTGGTGATAAACTTGTGTCATGGCAATCGAAGAAGAAGGATTGTACATCGCTGTCATCAACCGAAGCAGAATATGTAGCCATGTCAGCGTGTTGTGCTCAAGTCATTTGGATGAGAACACAACTCAAAGACTATGGTTACATATTTGACAGAATCCCGATGTACTACGACAATCGAAGTGCTATTGCGATCTCATGCAACTCCGTCCAATATTCGAAGTCCAAGCACATCGATCTTCGATATCATTTCATAAAGGAGCATGTGGAAAAGGGTACCGTTGAATTATATTTTGTGGGTACTGAACACCAACTGGCGGACCTTCTCACCAAAGCCTTAGCTCCTGCTAGGTTTACTGAGTTGATCCACCGGATTGGCATGAGGTGTTTGACTCCAGAGGAACTGGACGAACTTTTAACAAAATCTTAAACCAATCAAACACCAAAACCTTTTTTGTAAATATTTTATCAAAAAAAAAAATAGAAAAATATAAAATTCATAAAATACAAAAATATTCTTTTATCTAAATTTCTTTCAACAGTGCAAGTACAAATCTTCCGTCAACACTTTGCTCTTTCAAACAATTTAATATTTTCACGGACAAGTGTTGAGGGGGAGAAAGTAAATATTTTTCTGTTTCATAAAACCTTGTACTTGCATGTTACCTAATATTGGTTGTATCTTTGATAATGGTGGATACGTTTCTTGTTTCAAAACACTCCTCGGACTCTAATTTGTAAAATTTCACTATTTTTTAAAGTCGAGGGGGAGTGTCGTCAAGTTTCTTTCCAAACTTTCACTTCTTGCTTAACCAAAATTGAAGTTATGGGCTGTGGATGAAAATGGTTGAGGTGGAGGGACTATTATTGTCAAAAGTTAAAACTTATTTTAAACTAATAACTTCACCTAACTATCATTTTCTCATTTACTTCTTCATTTAATATCTCCAAGTACCAAATCCACGCCTAATACTCAATCTCTAATCCGTGCTTCAAAAATCAAATTTGTAAGTTGTTTTAGCTCCTAATCGTCATTACAAACATTGGTTTTTAATCCTAAACAATTTCAACGGTTTGATTTTTCACACGAATGATTTATGTGTTTTTGTCTTACGCGTATAAAATAATTCTGGAAAATGTGATGTTTTGATGAAATGGTGTATGTTAAAATGGTTAAAAACATGTTCTATTATCATTTTCATCAAGGTTTTCAACCCAGAATTAGTGTTTATTCATATTCGTGAATTAGGGTTTATGCGTGGTATTTGGGGGTTTTCAATTGGGAGTGTTTTAGGTAATTCATTGCCCGAGATAAGCTTTATACATGTTTAATTAACCAAATACATCCTTGAATCCAACCCAGAAACATTAAATCTGCATAATTAGACTTTAGGGTTTATGAACAAATTGGTTTGTGTATTTTTGATTCATGAGGTATTTGATGTTATAACTTGTTACAAACAACTCATATAGCCTCTATGACCTCCCAGAAATCATTTGGTTGATTTTCCATGGCTTGATTGCTTACTCGTAGGTTTTGAATTGTTAGAGTTTAAACTTACGCATAACCCAATTTTTACGCGTAACTGGAAATAACTTGTAATGACATGTGAGGTTGAAAGAGGTTGAATATATTGTTAATAGAAGTGTTATGATTGATATATTTCAGGTTTTACGCGTTCCAATTCAGAAACAAGGGTAAAATGGATTCTACGCTTATGGAAAACCTTACGCGTAGATGTTACGCATAAGAGTAATCTTACGCGTAAGGGTCTACAAAGGGTCTACGCGTATCCTGTGAAGGATATGCGTAAACTTGGATTCTTACGCATAAGGCTTGCTCTTACGAGTAAACCTTACACGTAAGCTCCCAACCTACGCTTACGCGTAAGCTTTATGCCAAGAGTCTATTCCTACGCGTAAGCTTTCTTACGCGTAAGAGGGAATCCTACGCATAAGCTTAGTTCTACGCGTATGGTTACAATGTTTACGCATAAGCTTACAATCCTTCGCTTAAGCCAGAATTTTAACTTCTCTTATGAAATGTTACGCGTACAAACTTGTAATAAGTTATTCATAACATCACAAGACCAAAATGTCACTAATAAGCAATAATTGTTAAAATGTTGTGTGAATGAGTGAAAAATTTGGACTTTAAAATTCAAAATTAATATACTCACGAAACTTATCACATCAACTTTGGACTATTGGACAACAAGTGACCTTGGACTCGTAACATTCATTAACATAACATATTCAATAAATTGGACAATAAAATCAACTTTTGACTAACATAATGTCTTTCGATATGTTGGTACTTTTGTCTCAATATCTTTCAGATCACGATATGGACATCACCATGGAAAATGTTAACGCACCAAATGAGCTCACAATGGAAGATATCTTCCCAACTGATTACAGCATGAAGATTGGAAAGAACAACCTCAAGGTCGACTTTGAGAACTTCACCTGCTCAGAGTCTTCATGCAGGATTGCTGTGGACATTCTCAAATCTCATCCCTACAACAATATGCTCACCAACTCAGCAACTGTGCCAGAAATTTATATTCATCAATTCTGGCACACAATAAAGAAGGTTGAGGGTCAAGATGCTGTCACGGTGACTCTCAATGACAAGGAAGTCACCGTCACTGTTGCAGATCTGCACACAATTCTTCTTCTGCCCGCTATCCAACCTGCTGCTTATGTACCGATTCCAAGTGAAGAGGCTACACTACAATTAATGGTCGATCTTGGCTATGATGAAGCTGCTGGAATAATTACAAAGCACTCCTCGGTCGATTTAAAGAACATTCCTCAACCGTGGAGGACCTTGTACATCATGATCGCCAAGTCTGTTTCCGGAAGAGACAGCGGTCACGAGCATCCCAAACTAATGCATCTGCAAACCTTCTGGGGCATGGTCAACAAGTAGCACATTGACTTTGCCAGTCTGATATAGGAAGACATGATGTCCCATCTCAAGAAACCCGGGACAAAAGGTTCCTTTTATCAGTTACACTAAGCTGTTGATCCAGAACATTCTCGGGAAAAATCGGGACATTCCCTTAAGACTTAACGACCCCAACAATCATTCTGTGTTGTATGAGCCCACGCTAAACATTGTCAAATTCAAGGACTCATCGACAAAGAAACAAGGTGCAGTACTTATTGACTGCCTTCTCACTGCTGATATCAAAAGTCTTCCGTCGTATTCACGATACCTAGAAGCAGTGAACAAAGGCAAAGTCGGTTTTATGGATGAAAAGTCTTCAGCAATTCCAGTCAAGAAGACCAGAAGATCAGGCAGTGCTGGAAGTGTAGAAAGCACTGGGAGTGCCCTCAAGTATCCTAAGAGGAATCCTCCCCATAAAAGAAAAGTCCCATCTAAGGGTGCCATCCCTAACCCAAAACCGGCACTCAAACTTGAGGACAGGGACATCGATTCTGAAGATACTGAGTCTGAAGAAGTGGTTTATCACTCCGAATCAACTACAGATGATACTACCTTAATAAGGTTAGAAGATAAACCACAAAGTCCATATCAGACAAAGGGAAGACACCCGTTGCTGAAACAGAAGAAGAAAGCTCGGATGATGAACCTAAGGATGAAGAAAGAGAGTACCACAAGACTCTCAAAGAGCTCAGGTTAAAGCATGCTGCTACTGAATTTCATCGTCAACAAACCAGAGGCCCTGGAGGTTCCAGTGGTGGCGCACTATCCATACCAGTTCGTGATGCGGTTAATCAACCCGATAAACGAACTGGTGCCACTGCTAAGGAATCTACAGAATAGCAGCAACAAAACTATGAAGTTCCATTTACCTTTGAAGAAGAAGAGGAACAAGAAAAGGATGTAAAGATCACTGATGAAGATGTTGAGCAAGCAGCCAAGGAAAAGGCTGAAGAGGAGGCTAAGGAAAAGGCTGAAGAAGAAGCCAAAGCTCAAGAAGAAGCTGATAATTATCTTCAAGATAATCTTGAGCCACCAAAAGACCCTGAGCCATCTCATGACTCATCCTCATCAGACTCATCATCTCATTCATCTCCACCACCATCCAAAGATGCTACCACCAGATCCACATCCAAATTAGTCAAGAAACCTGCCGACACTTGGGCATCACGAGCCAAGACCAAAATTGTTAAAGCTGTCAGGCAAGCAAGGAAACGCAACGTAGTTAACAAGAAACTGAATCAGCTTACCGACAGAGTTAATTTAATTCAAAATGTGATAAACGAGTTCTTGGTGGAAAGAGACCAGATCCAACAATTTCTCAACCGAGATATACAGGGTGAAATGGACAAGACGATTAGGGACTACACTCATAAGTTCCTCCTCGACACTATCCCTGGAGTCACAAGAGAGATGTTCGCCAGACAACTCTATCCACATCTCATGGCATTGGTCAAGCACACACTGTCAAATACCCCTGCGGTCATGGAAATCAAACCAGTTCCGTCTCCTGTTGTCACTGATGCAGAATTGATCTCTAAGTTGGTTATGCAAATGTCTCAACGATCTGCAAATTTCACTTCTGACGAAGCAAAACTTTTTGAGGCATTACTGGAATATCAACTCAAGACATCATGTAAAGAGTCGGCTGGTCAGGTTAAGTGACCAAGAGATGATGATGATGCAGATAAGGATTCCAAGCCTAAACGTCAAAAGAAAATAGACGAATCCTCTTCCATGCCTCCACCACCCCAAAAGACCACCACCACCACAAGAACTGCTCAACGTCCTCCTGCTTAAGATAAACCTCGGGACTCTGAGTCTTCACCACCAAAGGAGAAAACTGGTGACTATTTCCAATAAACTGGTGGTGAAGACGAAGAGATTCCTGAGCCTCAACAACAGCCCCCTCTCCGACATCAACCAAGCAGCCTACAGAATCATCCTCCAAGCCTAAGCAGAAAAGGTCAACAATAATTGTATCATGGCTAGATGAAGATGAAACTGAAGAATATGACTGGTTTTCTAAGCTTGTTGATGCCACCTCTCAATTACCGGAAGGCCAAGAACCGGTAGATGGTCGAACCATGGAGCATGTCAAGATTATTCAAGAAAAGTTCAAAGTAAAGAAGATGACGAAGGGAGAATTGCGCCGAATCAAGAACGACGCATTTCAACTGCTTAAGGACAACTCCGATAGTGCTATTGAGAGAACTTAAACAAGAAACTTAAACAAGAAACTACATCTAACCTACAGTAGCAAATAAGCTAGAGTCAATATTGAAATAAGCACTAAAAGTGCCTACTGCTGTAGCAGCAATCCAAAGGGCAGAAAAAGGGCTTTTGACAGGCTAATTTAAGCACCAAAATAATCTCTTAATACTACTTTGTTGGGTTCAGTAAATACCCAAACCCCTTAATCTAGGATTTGAATAGAAAATAACCTAAGTGTTTAATCCGTTAAACACTATCAGGTCACTGAGTGCATAGTCTCTCAGTGAGCCATCTTCAGGTTACTCAGTACGATGCGAAGACGAAGCCTCTCCACTCAGCAAGGCGGAACTTAATGGGTGAAGACTAAGTCAAGACGAAGATGGTGGATTCAATGAGTAATGCCAATAACTCACTGAATCCCTAAGACTCCTCTCCAACTGTTAACTCTGAAGACAAACTGAAGGAAGAGACTGAAGGCTTTGAAGACTGAAGAATGAGCGGGACTAGGCGGGAAAAGTTTACCCAGATAAAACTAAGCCCCCAAGTGCTTTACCCAGATAAAACTAAGTCCCTATCTACTAAAGCCATATATTTCCATTTATAGTAAGCGGCGATACTAAAGGATTCTCTGTTAAGGAAAGAAGCTTCGCCGCCTGACTACAAATAGCAAAGTAAACAGTAATCGAATATATCTATATTCGGGATTACTGTGATCAATGTTTTTGTCTTCTAGGTTAAAGTTAAATATCCATACTTGTATAAATAGCATAAGAGAATGAGTGAAAAGTTTAAGCTTGTGAATTGTAAAAACACACACACTCAAGCCAACTTTTCACTCTTCTAAATACAACTTTATCCTTGAGATAGCTCAGTGGGTTCTAAGAGTTGTGCTCAGACTTAGCCTGAGCTTAGAGAGGAGTCACCCCAAACTTTGTCATTTCAATCCCAAGTACTATTCCACAAGTACTTGGGTAATGTATTCTTTTGATTTATTTCTAATAAGAATATGATGTTGAAAATTACTTTGTGTGTTTTACTTACATTAATTTCAGTCATTATTCACTGTTAAATTGTTTTAAGTACTTAATTGTTTGAAACGATAGTGAATAGGGAACAACAAGTGGTATCAGAGCAAGGCTGATTATAAAACCTTTTAAGCCACTCTAAAACGTTTTTAAATCAGGATTCCTATGGCTGAAACTGATGTACCCCAACTAGTCAATAAAAAGGGTGGAGCTTATTCAGCTGTTGCCCCTAGACTTGAAGTTGGCAAATTTAACAAATGGAAAAAGCGTATGCTTTGCTATTTGATTGGGATGGAACCTTATTATATCAAGTGTATAAATGAAGGTCCATTTATCCCAAAGACTGCTGAAGGTTTGCCCAAACCTGAAACTCAGTGGACTCAGGATGAAAGGAGAGTGGTCAACCAGGACCAAAGACTCAAAAGTATCATCATATCATGTCTTCCTGATGATATAATGGAGTCAGTTATAAGCTGTAATACAGCTAAACAAACCTGGGATGACCTAGTCCATAGCCATGAAGGCCCATCTGATACCAAGGAAAACAGGATTATGGACCTGAAACTTGAGTATAATACCTTCGTGGCTAGGGACTCTGAAACTCTCTCACAAACTTACACCCGATACAAAACTCTTTTAAATGAACTGGCTAATGATGGTGTTAAGTTGTCCAAACATGAGATTAATGTTGGTTTTGTCAATTGTCTCCCTGAGAAGTGGTTGAACTTCTCTCAGGGACTTAGAAATGCAAATCACATTCAAAATCTTGAACTTCCTGAAATTTATGGGAAATTTGTCTATGAGGAAAACCTCATCAACAGACGATACCCTGACTTAAAGAAGTCTCAGGAAGTCAAGAAGTCCCTGACCATCACCTCACCTATATCAACTGCCTTCTTTTATAACAATGTGGTTCAAGATTTTCAAGAAAATCCAGATGATGAGCCTAATGAGAGATCAAGTGAGGAGTACCTAAATGACCTGAACGTTGAATTTCAGGAAAGGGCACTCCTTGCAAACTCTCGAAGGTTTATTAAAAGAAACAAAGGTTTTTCAACTGCTAAAGCAAATGAGGACACTGAATGCTTTAAGTTTCACAAAAGAGGCCATTTTGCAAAGGACTGTTTTTCAAAAACAATTTCTGAACCCTCTTAGACCATCAGGGTCAAATCAGTCCTCAGGCTTTAGCAAATTTCAACCTAAAATCTATCAGTCTCATCAAAAATTTCAGAATAAATCTGACCAGAACAAAACAATAGATTTTGAAGCCAAGTATAGGAGGATCAAAGCTAAGCTTGCATTACTTGAGGCCAGTCCCTCAGAACCAAAAAGTGTTCAATCTGTGCAGGGTAAAAACAAAGCGCACTGATGGCCCTCTCAGAGGAAGACAAGCTAGCTGTTGGAAAGAATCATGCCAGAAATGGAGAATGGGTCAACATCACAATGAAGAAGGTAATTATTCTACTTTCTATGGATGATGATTCTGATTGGCAGTCCTATATGAACTATATCAATGTTGATCTTAAGTTTGTAGAGGAGCAAAGACTAAATCTTTTTTCTAAGTACAACAAGCTAAGTTTTGAATTGAACAAGTGTAGGGATGAGTTACTTGTGTTAAAACAAAACAAGCTTGAGGCTATCACCTTACAAATTCAAAACACTGAATTAGTTAAAAGAAATCAGGCTCTTCAAGATGAACTTAAGAAAGAAAAAGAAATCATTGATAGTTGGACCGCCAAGAATCCAAGAGTCTTTGATGCTGTGGGTGCCCCCAGTAGCAAAAAGAGAGTCATAGGTGAACATCATCTTTCTGACTCTCACAACAAAGACCAGAGTCCTAAACCATTTGTGTCTGGTGGCATGATTACCAATATGTTGTATGTTCCCAAGCCCAGTGATTGGATTGAAAGACTTAATCCTGAGAGTAAGCTTCCTAACTTTGACTCTGGAAGAATTCTAGAGCCTGAAAGTCAAGCTGTAAAGAGCATACTTGGACTCCCAGATGTGCCCAGTAGCACTGAACACATCTCTGAGTCTGAAGATGAATCTCAAGCACCACTTCCACCTTTGGAACCTCTTCAGGGTGCTGATCCTAGATATGAGCTTACTCCATTACAATACAATCCACACTCTCCAAAAGAAAGGTCTGGTCTTGGTAGAACCATCCTGAAAAGACCATCAAAACTAACTCAACAAGAATCCACCCCCACTGAAACTTCCATATCCTCTGTCCCCACTGAAGCTGATCAGATTCAGCAACTGACTGAACTTGTGAGGAAGCTAACTGACAAAATGGAATCCATTGAAAGGTCCCTGAATCAATCAAGGAGACAAAGTCAGCTTCCTCTAGGTCCTCAAAGTCAAAAGCCACCACAAAAAACAAGCAGAAGTGTGATCTGTGCCACTATACCAGTCACACCACTGACAACTGTTAAAGAATCCTTTTTTGCATGATCTGCAAAAAGGATGATCACAGAACTGCTGACCACCTGCAATATGTAAGCTCTCTCAGTCAAGCAAACTACACCAAAGTTGGTCATCAGTATGCTTCTTCATCCAAGTCAGCTCAAAAGTTGAGAGCAAAGCCTTTTCCTCCTTGCCCACACTGTGGCTTTAATGATCATCGCCCTGATGATTGTCTTATGAACATATGCTGTGATATTTGCGGTAACACAGCTCATAAGACATCCCAGCATGACAATGTCATCCATGCAAGGAGAAGTTCAATGCAACCCAAATCCACTGAGTCATCCTCAGTCTCTAAATGCAAAACCTGTGGTAGCTCATTGCACTCCACCACTGACCATGAATCAATTGCACAATTCAAAGAGACCATGAGACCCAAGCCCACTAGTAAGTGGGTCACGAAGAGAAACTAATTCAGTTTACTACTTGTGCAGAGGCATGCCAGGGAGCCTATCTGGCATCTAGACAGTGGATGCTCAAAAAGCATGACTGGTGTGAAGGAATATCTGCACAAGTATGTAAAGGAACCAGGGCCCAAGGTAGTATTTGGTGATAACTCATCATGTCCCACAGAAGGTTATGGTTTAGTAAACTGCAATGGAATAGTTTTCTCTAGAATTGCTTATGTCAATGGTCTCAAATACAATCTCATCAGTGTCAGTCAGCTATGTGATGCTAAGTACATTGTACAATTCAATGACAAACAAGGTACCATTTTCAATGCCAACAAGGAAGTTGTGTTGATTGCTCCTAGGAGAGATGATGTTTATGTCTTAGACATGTCAACTCTCTCTAAAGATGGAACCTGTCTCTTTGCCAAAGCCACTGACACTATCAATTGGCTGTGGCACAAGAGACTCTCACACTTAAACTTCAAAAACATCAACAACTTGGCAAAACAAAACAAGGTCCTTGGCTTACCATCACTGGTTTTTGAAAAAGATAAACCATGCTCAGCCTGTGAAAAAGGCAAACATAAAAGAGCATCTTTCAAAACCAAGCAAAATTTCTCTATCAAAAGCTGCCTTCACCTCTTGCATATGGATCTCTTTGGACCAGTTAGTCCTAGATCAATCCAGCATGAGAAGTATACACTTGTCATTGTTGATGAGTTTTCAAGATACACTTGGGTATACTTTCTTTCCAAAAAGAGTCAGGCAGCTGATACTATAATGTCATTCATCAGAAACATTGAAAACCAGAATGACATTACAGTGAAACAAATCAGAAATGACAATGGTACTGAATTTAGAAATGCTGAGCTTGAGAGTTTCTGTGATGAGAAGGGAATCTCCCAAAATTTCTCATCTCCTTATACCCCTGAACAAAATGGGCTAGCTGAAAGGAAAAACAGAACTCTCATTGAGGCTGTAAGAACCATGTTAAATGGCTCAGCCCTTTCAAAGCATTTCTGGACTGAAGCAGTTAAAACAGCCTGTTACACTCAAAACAGGTCAATCATTGTCAAAAGACATAATAAAACCCCATATGAGATATTCAAAGGTAGACTTCCTGACATCAGCTACTTTATGTGTTTGGATGTCCTGTGTTTATTCATAACCACAAGGATCATCTAGGCAAGTTTGATGCTAAAGCTGATGATGGATACTTTCTAGGTTACTCATTGATCTCCAAAGCCTTCAGGGTATTTAACACAAGGAGACAACAAGTTGAGGAAACTTTTCATGTCACCTTTGATGAAAGTGTAGAAAGCATCAGGTTCACCAACACTTCAATGGAGGATATAGGAATTAACAACTCATCAAGATATCCTCGTGATGAGTACAAAACTGAAACCAATTCCTCATACCAAGCTGATGCTGACATCTCATATTATGTCTTGCCTCACAACCTGTCACAACCAACTGTCAGTGAATTCATTGATAATCAGTCAATCCCTGCTGGGATAGGTAACACTGATCCAAATGATCAGGATCCTGTAACTCAAGAACCTCTACCAGAACAAGACATCTCAACGGATGATCTAAATGATCCTGTGGCTCTTGCACCTGAACTCACACCTGAACTTCCAGTGACTTCCTCAAGCTCAGAACCTAGACCACAAAGTAAGTGGACAAGAACTCAGGACATTGAGCTTGTAAACATCATTGGTGAACCCACTGAGGGCATGCTCACTAGAAGCATGGCTTCTAGGTTAACTGCAGCTTCATCCAATGAATGTCTATATGCTGATTACCTCTCAGATATAGAACCCAAAAGTGTCACTGAGGATCTAAAGTATCCAAGCTGGGTTCAGGCCATGCAAGAAGAACTTCAACAGTTCGACAAAAACAAGGTCATGACCTTGATCAAATGTCCTCAGGATGTCATTGTCATAGGAATGAAGTGGGTTTTCAGAAACAAAACTGTTGAAAACGGCACTGTCATTAAAAACAAAGCCAGACTTGTAGCCAAAGGTTACAGTCAACAAGAAGGCATTGACTATGATGAGACATTTGCTCCTGTTGCAAGAATGGAAGCCATCAGGATCTTCCTTGCATATGCTACCTACATGAACTTCAAAGTTTACCAAATGGATGTAAAAAGTGCATTCCTAAATGGTGAACTCAAGGAAGATGTTTATGTTCAACAACCTCCAGGATTTGAGAGCAGTGAATTCCCTGACTATGTCTGTAAGCTTGACAAATCCCTTTATGGACTGAAACAAGCTCCCAGGGCATGGTATGAAACTCTCTCAGCCTTCCTGATACAAAACAAGTTTGTCAGAGGAAAGATAGACAACACACTGTTTGTCTATAGAACACAGCAGGACGTGATACTGGTCCAAGTATATGTTGATGACATCATCTTTGGCTCAACAAACTATAAACTTTGCAAACAGTTTGAAAAACTGATGACAAAGAAGTTTGAAATGAGCATGATGGGTGAACTCACATACTTTCTTAGACTACAAATCAGGCAAACTGAAAAAGGAATCTCCATCAGTCAAGAGAAGTATACAAGAAATCTCTTGAAGAAATATGAGATATCTGACTGTGCCTCAGTGAAGACTCCAATGGTCCCACCTAACAATCTTGGACCTGATCTCACTGGCAAATTAGTCAATCAAACCCATTTCAGAGGGATTGTTGGCTCACTAATGTATCTAACTGCTTCAAGACCAGACATACAATTCTCAGTCTGTCTAATAGCAAGATATCAGTCTAATCCCAAAGAATCCCACCTCACTGCAGCCAAAAGAATACTCAGATACCTGAAGGGCACACCAAGCCTTGGACTCTATTATCCAAAGTGCTCAGGGTTCGACCTCAAAGGTTACTCTGATTCTGATTATGCTGGCTGCAACATGGACAGAAAAAGTACCTCAGGGTCCTGTCAATTTCTTGGAGGAAAACTAGTTCGTTGGAGTGCTAAAAAGCAGCAATAAGTGGCTATGTCTTCAGCCGAAGCTGAATATGTGGCTGCTGCAGGATGCTGTGCCAATGTCTTATGGATGAAGAGTCAACTCAGTGACTATGACATCCATTACAAAATGGTACCCATCTTCTGTGACAACACCAGTGCAATTGCAATCTCCAACAATCCTGTCCTCCATCAAAGAACCAAACATATTGATATCAGATATCACTTCATCAGAGATCACATAATGAAGGGAGACATAGAACTTCATTTCATCCCTACTGAATATCAACTTGCTGATATCTTCACCAAACCTTTGGACGAACCTACCTTCAAGAGACTGAAAGCTGAATTGGGAATGCTTGACATTGAAAGTCAGGCATCTGAAAACCAATCTCAGTGAGTTCTGTGAACTGGTTCGTCTCCCTGAACATCCAAAATCAACCTCTCACTGAATGAGTAAGACTCACTCAGGGTCCCTGACAGAAAGCATTGAATGAGTAACTAAATGCTCCAAGTATTAGTTACTTAAATGTCCTAGGTTGGTAATCTCACCAATTTAATATAGGAATATATGTCTTACTGTCAGGGGTCTCATCACTTGCCCACTTGGCATTAAATGCCCTCTCACACATAAAATATCCTATGGATATTTTAACACTGCAAAAGTGCACTCTTACTGTGCATTGCAACTGTTCCCTTGAAATAGGGGATTTTACTGCCGGTAGTGGTGGGTGGCATTAAATGTGGAATTTCAAACGTTTTCAAAAATCGTCTTTACATATCTACGTTTATACAAAAACCACCCCTCTCACCACTCTATAAATACCCTCCTCTCAACCAAGAACACACACACAAATTATTTTCTGCAACAAAACTCTGTCAAAATCCTTTCTCAAATCCAGAAAAATTTGTGTGTTCTTAAAAATATTTAAACCTTCTTTTGAAAAACCTTCCTTGTAAACATTTACAAAAGTTTTTCATCACAAACTTGAGAGATTTAAAAAAATTAAAAAAACTTTGATTGTTCTAGTCAAAATATATTTTTCAAACCCTAAAACCCTTTTAAATGGAAATGGCTAGAACACAATCTCTCTAGTTTGCTTCTCAGTGGGTAGGGGATCTTACAAATGTTGAATTTAAAACTAATAATGTCATAGGCAATTTTGAATACCCTGAAACTGTCCCAGCCTACAAAGACATTATGAAATTTTTGTTTAACTGCCCACTGAAAACAACCTTTGTTCAGTGTCCCTCCATTGTTTACCAAAATCTCCTCAGGGAGTTTTGGGCAACAGCCAAGGCCTTTAACCCGACACCCTCTACTGATGAGAACAACCTCAGACCGCTCAGGGAATATCTCATCAGATTCAGTCTTCATGGAGGGCAACAACAATTCACCCTGGACTATAAAACATTTTGTACTTCAACAGGGTTGGATTACAATAAAAGAGTTTATGTCGCCCATCCTGAACCTTCCACAGTGAAGGATGGGTTAAAACAAATCATTTTAGATCCAACTTTTTTGGACAAGACCCCAGTCACCAAAAGCTCTTTTCCCGTGGCTTGGAGGATCCTATTCACTTTCGTGATTCAGGTCCTCGGCGGGAACCACTCATCCACTGAACAAGTTAACTCTATTCAGTTGATGATGGCATACTGCTTGATGAATGGGGTCACTGTCGACATAGGGGAGATCATTTACAGTGATCTCGTGACCAAGCTACAGAGCAAAACTAGGACGAAATACGTTTCGTATCCTAGGTTTGTCTCTTGTGCTTTGCAAGTGTTACTGGGTACAAACTATCCTCAGGAAGAAAAATTTGGTGCTTTACCAGGCATCCTGAGCAAATCAAATTTTCAAAAAGACCCATCCCTTGTCACTCCTATTGAATTGACGACCCACATGATTGCTGTAAACAATCAGAGTGGATCAGTGTCTCCAAACCCTGCTATCAAAAAGAGAAAGGGGAAGTCTCAGACTGGGACTAAGAATAAACCAAAGTCTCAGGGCCCTGAGGCTTCAGGAACACTGCCTAAAAGGCACAAAAAACCCGAGACTAAACAGACACCCACTGACCAGGCAACATCCACCCCCGTGACAACGAAGAACACTGATACATCACAGTCAGTGCCCTTGGTCACATCTACTATAGGATCGAGTATATTATTGTGTTGATGATTCGGGTGTTCTTGGATGATCAAAATACATGTTTACCATTTTAGAGAGAGAAACTAGAGAGAGAGGGTGTTCTTGCTAGAGGTTTACACAAAGAAAAGGTTAGATTGAAATGAAGCACCACCCCTTCCATGGATGGAAGGGGTATTTATACTTACAAATACACGACCTCCTATCGGCCTGTGGATCAGGGATACAGTGGGTAAAGACCCGTCCTTCCTCCACGGTGTTGCACTAAACTATTTTACGCTACTGACTAACTAATTAACTACATAATAACGTAAATAACGACAAGTCTACGAGCTAACTTATGCTAGATAATATTTGGGGTGACCGACTCTTCACTATGGAATTTTCTAATTCCTAACAATCTCCCCCTAAGGGAGGTCACCCCATGTTTTACATTTCGAATCCTAGCATTCTATTATTGACTTTGTTCTTGAGCTCGTAGACTTCAATTCTTCAATTCTGCAATCTTTGTGCTTAAGCAGTGACACTTCATAGTCCGCATATTTTGTACTTTTGGTGGAGGCCTTTAACTGATCCACATCTTTGATGATCTTCGAGCATTCTTTGAGATCATCAGCCACAGTAAATCTCTGGATCACCCTTTAATGTGTTGCCATCATGTGATGTTGTGACTTTCGGACCGACATGCTCACACTTTTGAATCATGACATCTTTCCATCAGAGTAGCGGAAGCCTTACTGGTTCATGATATTTGCAGCAGCGAAGCAGAAGCATAGTATGAAATATAAGAGCCAGGTTATGTAGATATGCACCAGTCATGATTTTTTCAAATTAAGTGTGGATGTTGTGAGCATGCGGCTTTGGATTGACTCCTCAATTCTGATCAGCTGCAACCGTCCAAATGTACCTGCAAACAACAATTATCAATAAAGTGCACGAAAGTGTCTTTGATCACTTTCGTTGAATTGAGGTACATGGCCACGGTTCCCCGTTGATCAGTACAAGTACTGCCTGTGATCAGGTAGGATTCCTAAGAATCTCTTTGACAGGGTTTCGCAGCTGTTCTAGCTGTTCTCAAACCGGAACGTCTCAAAGAAGACAACACGGAGTGAGTGAACCAGCGAATTGAGATTCACTGATTGAAGAAAAATTGATTTGAAAACAATCGCGTATTGCTTAGAATAAAGAGTTTTGCAATACGACGAAGGTTTTATGAGAAAGATCAATTTTCAATCAAAATACTTTTTGTATTAGAGAATGAGTACACATTCAACGTGCTAGCGAAAAGAAGAGATTCGCACATCGAACGGTTTTTCCAAAAGTATTTGTCAATTCCATTCCTGGACCAAGGTTGATTCAAGAATGAATCTACCCATCGTTTCTATCCAGTTGTCACAAGCTTGATCTTTTGCAAGATTTCACATGTCACCCACCAAGAGCTTGTAAGATGTTGGCTCTTGAAGGATTTCCATCTTCATTGTGAATATTTTTACATATCACTCGGATGTTCTGGCAATACCACAAGGATAATGCGTAGGACTCTTAATATATACTTACTTTCCACATTGTGTGAAAAAGCAAGTCTTCAAGAATTTAGTGTCCTAACGAGATATTGTGGATGATCTCTTGGCTCTAGACTCAATTGTGCATATTTGGTTCATGTGCCGGAGACTAGGGAGAGGGTCTCTTTCTTCAATATCAACAATCTCTAAGAGAAAGTCGATAGATTATGTAGGTTCCCCGTGAGAATGAAACAAGCCCTTTTAAGAGGAACTTGAGTAGCTTGGGAAGTTTAGTGCAGTGCGTCACTGGGTCCATGACGTCTTGTCTTCAATACCAGTGTTACCTTAGTAAACACCAGTAGCATATGTATTGAACCCGGTTACTGCCCTAAGGTTGAATTGTTGCAGGGCTATTTCTTTTCACCCTTTTCATATTCATTTTTTTCATTCTTCAACCCCTTCAGTGCTTACCGAGACTTCATAACTAGAACCTTGTTGGGTTTATTCCAGTACTAGCTCTGTCTCAGTCCGCACTCTTCCCATTTCTTATTTTTCTCCTTTTTTTTCATCATACCTAAGGA
This sequence comes from Chrysanthemum seticuspe, assembly GCA_019973895.1. Classification (NCBI taxonomy): domain Eukaryota; kingdom Viridiplantae; phylum Streptophyta; class Magnoliopsida; order Asterales; family Asteraceae; genus Chrysanthemum; species Chrysanthemum seticuspe. Next base: position 163,424,196 of record BPTQ01000009.1, read on the forward strand.
CTCTACACTATCTAGTGGATTGTCCCTGGGTAGATCCGTCCGGTTCTGGCGTATCATGGGAACGAATACCTAACCTAACCATCCTTAGAACACCATGCATAAAGTAAATTTGTCGGTCTTTTGGTATTGTTCTTTCCTTCATGAAACCAATCGAAAAATCATTTGGAAAAACAATCAAGGTACTTGTGATACGAGATCAAAGCATTTTGTACCTTAATAGTTTTGATCATTTAGAAAACCTCCCCCTCAACATGTGCGTATGATTTAGAAATCGTTTAGCACAAGGAGGCAAGAGGATTTTGAAATATTTTCTTTGATCACAATTTTCATACGAAAAAGCCATTTGATTTTCATGGTAAAATTCTCCCCCTCAATATGTGCATAGGATATTTGAAATCATTTTTATCACATAGAGGCAAGAGTTCTTTTGAAGCACATCCACGATTACAAAAGCCATTTAAGAAACCATATGAAAACTCAATCAAGGTACTTTATAAATCACTTTAAAAAGCTTTCGTACCTCGATAGTTTATTTGCTCCCCCTCAATATGTGCTTCAAGATTCGAAAGCGTTTAGCACATATGAGCGAGCAGCGTGTACAATTAAATCAAAATGATCACCTTTTATCAAATTTCATTATTAAATCACAAATTCTCCCCCGATCAAAAATATCAAACCTGTTAATACAAATAAACCGTAAAAACGTTTATTAATATTTTGCGATCTCTTTGTGTTTTGTTGATAACATATATAGTGTTGTCTTAAGTATAATTATAAGGATACATGTTATTTTTGTAAAGCATTTACATATAATCTTTTAAATACAAAAATGTAGTAACTAAAGCATTTGTTGTAATAGTTAATTAGGATGGGTAAAAATCACAACCCATGGATCTTAACCCATACCCAAAGAGACTTGATACAATGTATACTTAGATACATTGAATCTAGATATAACCCATGGACCAACCCATGACCCATAACCAAAAAACCCATGGGCAAAGAGGAGCGTTCCACGGATCCCTAGCTTTGTGCTAGCCGGATCCCAAGTGGAAGGGATCCGTGGGATCCGTGTGAACAGTGAGGAAATTTTCCTATAAATAGAGAGCCATTTCTTCATTCTAACTCACCCCTCTTCTCACTAAATCTCTCACACACTCTCATTCTCTTCTAACATATAGATCACTTGATCTAGAGAGTTGTTCTTCTTTTCTTTCTATTTGTGATCCTCATATAGGTCCTTCTCTAAGGAGAGATCACGAGCATTCTACAAGTCATCCAAGCAAGGGGTCCTTGATTGATTTGTCACTCCGCAAGATTTCTGTAGCGAAGATCTTGTATTTGATATTTCACATATTTGTTGTGTAATAGTTGTGTTGGTTTGGTCCACCGTGCTACGGACTCGGTATCTAGCTTTGTACCGGATAAAGTGTAAGCAACGTTGTGAAGGCTTCTCCGCCAAGTGAAGGAGTTTGTTGACATAGTGCTTGAACTCTCGAGTAGGTGACTCGGGGAGTGGAGTAGGGCAAGGAAGGTGTCCTTGTAGCCGAACCACTATAAATCGGTTGTGTCATTTCTATCCCTTATCTTTGTTTATTTACTTACATTATCATTAGATCTATACGTTCTCAACATCCATACGATTTCACATAATGTCGAATCTAAAGTTTTTGAAATCAACTTAAAATCGGCAAAACTATTCAACCCCCCCTTCTAGTTTTCCACAATTGGCATCAAGAGCTAAGTTTATAAAAGTTTTAAAATAAAATTGTATTTTAAAAACTTTTCGATCACTATGGGTTCTGAAAATTATAAGGAAGGGCAATCTATGCAACGACCACCACTACTTGAAACTAATGGTTTTATATATTGGAAAAATAGATTCGAAACATATGTGAAGTCTAAAGATATTGATCTTTGGTACATTATTGTTGAAGGTGATTTTGAGGCTACCTCAAATGATGATAAAGGAAATTTAGTTCACATACCTCATGATAAACTAAATGATGAAATGAAGAAAAAGCTTTCTAAAAATAGTGAAGCAAAAATGGTTTTATATAATGCTTTACCGAAAAAGGAATTCGAAAGACTTTCTATGCTTAAAACCTCTAAAGAAATTTGGAATTCTTTAGTTGTAACTCATCAAGGCAACCAACAAGTTAAAAATAATAAAATTGATCTATTTGTTCAACAATATGAACAATTTTCAATATCGGATGAGGAAACTATAGATCATTCATTTGCTAACTTTAATACTATTATTACATCTTTACAAACACTTGATGAATCCTTTTCTAGCCGTAACCATGTTAGGAGATATCTAAGGGCACTTCCATCGAAGTGGAGATCCAAGGTGACGGCAATCAAAGAGTCAAAAGATTTGACAATCCTCACCCTCGATGAACTCATAGGCAACCTAAAAGTCTACGAGCTTGTCCTTGCTAAAGATTCCGAAGCCTCAAAGGTGAAAGAGAAACACAAATCTCTTGCCCTTAAAGCCAAAAAGGTTTCGAGCGATGAGGAGAGCTCATCTTCGAGTAGTGACGACGAAGAGTACGCTATGGCGGTAAGGGACTTTAAAAAGTTCTTTAGAAGAAAGGGTAGATACGTCAAACAACCGTATGACGATAAGAAAGGCTTTCGGAAAAACAAAGAGGACGAAAAGCCAAAGGATGATCGTACTTGCTTTAAATGTGGGGACCCAAACCACTTTATTAGTAAGTGTCCCAAACGGGATGATCAAAAGGCATTCGTGAGCGGCACGTGGGGAATGAGCGACGAGGAGGACGAAGAAATTTGTCTCATGGCAAATGACGAGGTATGTCACGAATACTATAGTAGTTCATCACTTGATGACGACTCATTGCATAATGAATATGATAAACTATGCAATATTAGCTTAAAACTAATTAACAAAAACAAGCTTTTAAAGAGTCAAAACCAACGTTTAGATAAAGAAGTCATAGAATTAAAAGCAAAACTAAAACGTTTGGAAAAGGGTAAAATAGCAAGTGGTGAATGTGAACTTTGTGTTCAACTTCAAACACTAGTTGATCATTTAGATTCTAAAATTGCTAGAATGAGTACAAACACCTTAGATACAATACTCGATGGTGTTAAAACCGGCAACAACCAAAAGGGTCTAGGCATACAACAACTTGATCCATCAACTAGTGAAAGTAAAGAAACAAAATTTGTTAAAGAATTAGAAAAACCAGCCACTGTTGTGGCGGATCCCACGGATCCCCTAAAAAGGGAACCGGCTAGTGTACAAACTGGGATCCGTGGATCTGCTGTGACAACTAGTGGTAATAACATAGCTTCATCATCTAGAAACGAGTTCGTTATCGTAAATAGGAAGAAACCAACTCATGTCACCACTAGACATCCACCTCCAAAAATTAATCCTACTTTTGCAAGAAACAAAGCACCATCTTTTCAAAAACATAATGCATCTAGGAGACCTAATAACGTTTATCCAAGAAGTAACCATCAAATGGGATGGAACCCTAATATGCAAAACGGTTTCTCTTTTCAAAACTTTGCTCCATGGAATGCATACTCATCTTATCCATACATGTCTAACATGAATGGAATGTTTAACACTAATGGACCCATGAATAAATGGGGACCAAACTTTTGAGTTTATTATTGTTTTAGGTGTGCTTAAAGGTCGACCTAGACCCCGATGAATGGGTCAAGGATAGCGGGTGCACGAGGCACATGACCGGCAATAGGGATCTATTCTCCACATATGAATCCGTTAATAGAGGTAATGTGGTGTTTGGAAATAGCAAAAGTAGAATCATCGGTAAAGGTACGGTTTCTAACAAATCTCTAACCATTAACGATGTGTGTCACGTAGAAAACCTAAACTTTAATCTCTTAAGTATAGGACAAATATGTGATAAAAAGTGCAATGTACTTTTTACCGAAACCGGTAGTAAGATACTTAAAAATGGCATAACCATAGGAAGAGGAATTAGGAAACATGGAGTCTATGTCATTAAAATCGGTAATGAACCTAAAGACAAACTATGTCTTACCTCTATGGATGATACTTCGACCTTATGGCATCGAAGATTGGGTCACGCCAATATGCGACTTCTTCAATCGCTATCATCCAAAGATCTAGTAAGAGATCTACCTAAGTTAAAATATGAACATCATTTTTGTGATGCTTGTAATATAGGAAAACAAGCTCACTCCAGTCATAAAGCTAAAAACATGGTGTCCACAACTAGGTGTCTAGAATTACTACACATGGATTTATTTGGTCCATCCGCTATCCAAAGTTATGGAGGCAACTACTATACTTTGGTAATAGTGGATGATTACTCTAGGTATACTTGGACAAAATTTTTAAAGAACAAAACGGAAACGTTTAACTATTTTGAAATATTAAGCAAAAAGATCCAAAGACAACTAGGAAAACCCATAGTGTCTATTAGGACGGATCATGGTAGGGAATTCGATAATGAAGTGCAATTCGGAGCTTTTTGTGACGCTAATGGTATTACTCACAACTTCTCGGCTCCACGCACTCCACAATCGAATGGGGTAGTAGAAAGAAAGAACAGAACCCTTCAAGAAATGAGTAGAACCATGCTTAACGAACAATCCATACCTCAAAAATTTTGGTGTAATGCTGTTGATACCTCAACGTACATACTCAATCGAGTCTTAATTAGACCAATCTTAGGTAAAACTCCATATGAGTTACTCCGAGGCAAAAAGCCTACTTTAAATCATTTTAGAGTCTTTGGAAGCAAATGCTTCATTCTTAACACTAAAGATTACCTTACAAAATTTGATCCTAAATCAACCGAAGGTATCTTTTTAGGTTACTCGCCTAATAGCAAAGCTTACGTCATATTAAACAAAGAAACAATGAAGGTAGAAGAGTCATTAAACATAAAATTTGATGAAAGTCCACCCAAACCCTCTCCACCTCTTGTCGATGACGAGATCATAGAAAGTGAAGCTATTGTAATTAAGAAAAAGATAAACGAAGAAGAAGAACCTTCAATTAGTGAAATCACAAACATTAAAGAGTCCAAAGATCACCCCGTAGATAAGGTCATAGGAAAGCTAAACGAACGAACATTAAGGTCTCAAGTTCAAAACCTAAGTAGCTTATTTTGTTTTGTTTCAACTATAGAACCTAAGAACACACAAGAAGCCATAAAAGATGAAAGTTGGGTAATGGCTATGTAAGAAGAATTAAATCAATTTGTTTCTAATGATGTTTGGACACTTGTCCCTCCACCTAGTAATCAAACCGTAATAGGAACAAAATGGGTGTATAAAAACAAATTAGATGCAAACGGAATAGTATCTAGGAACAAGGCTAGACTCGTTGCCCAAGGGTATAACCAACAAGAAGGAATAGACTTTGATGAGACCTATGCCCCCGTGGCTAGATTAGAGTCTATAAGAATACTTCTTGCGTATGCTTGTGCTAATGATCTAAAGCTTTATCAAATGGATGTCAAAAGCGCTTTTCTAAATGGTCTTATTAATGAAGAAGTATATGTAGCTCAACCTCCGGGCTTCATCGATTTTGAAAAACCCAAACACGTTTATAAATTAAAGAAAGCCCTTTATGGTCTTAAACAAGCTCCAAAAGCTTGGTATGATAGACTCAAGTCCTTTTTAATTAAACATAACTATACCATGGGGTTAGTTGACAACACACTTTTTACTAAGAAAAGGGAGTCACACATAATCATAGTACAAATATACGTAGATGATATTATATTCGGATCCACTTGTCAAGACATGTGTGATGATTTCTCTAAAATCATGCATGACGAGTTCGAGATGAGTATGATGGGAGAACTTAGTTTCTTTCTTGGTCTACAAATTAAACAAGTAGAAGATGGTATCTTCTTCAATCAATCTAAATACATCAAGGAGATGTTAAAGAAATTTGGTCTAGAAGAGTCGAAACCAATTAGGACACCCATGTCATCCGACACCAAACTCACAAAAGAAATTTTAGATACATTAAGGGTACAACACAATTAGGATTATGGTATCCTAAGGGCACGGGTGTAGAAACAATTGTATATGCAGATTCTGACCATGCAGGGGATTACGTTGATAGAAAAAGTACAAGTGGGGTGTGTACTTTCATGGGATGTTGTTTAACATCGTGGTTTTCTAAGAAACAAACGGCTCTAGCAATATCAACAACCGAAGCTGAGTACGTCTCCGCCGGCAAAGCATGCCAACAAGCACTATGGATGAAACAAGCGTTAGTAGACTACGACATTCATCTAAGCGACATAGCCATTCTATGTGACAACAAAGGTGCCATCGACTTAAGCAAGAATCCGGTATTGCATTCTCGCACCAAGCATATAGAGATTCGTCATCACTTCTTAAGAGACAATGTTCAAAAGGGGAACATATCTATTGAGAAGGTAGCATCCGAAGATAACATAGCCGACGTCCTCACCAAACCATTGAAGCGGGAACAATTCAACCTACTTCGTCTTGGTCTTGGTTTAATGGAACACACGTCGTAATTTATTTTGACTCTACAAGGTATGTAAACACTAGCCTTCTTCCCTCTGAGTCTAGGATCTCTATTTCACGCACAACTCACAAACAATACGGGAATTTTCAAAACCCAAAGATAAGTTTTTTTTCTTATAGCTCTCCTACTTTTTATATACACATTTTCAAAGAAAACCTACTTTCACAATGTTTTCTAAAAGGATGATACCTTCCCGTATCAATTTCACAAAAGCAATTTCTCACGTCTAGGACAAATCGCTTTTTCATTATTAATACAAAGTAAAAACCCGTTTTCATTGCATCTCATGTCTTTTGAATGCTAAAGGGGACACATAACTAATATGTGTTTTCGGGTACATTCATTTAAGCTACAATGAATTAGGAGCATTGACAACACAAGATTACGTACTTATGTACTAAATATGTGTTTTTGGGTTATCTCAATAGGATACTTTTTATACTTCTAGTTTAGTTTTTATTTCTTTTTAGGGGTCGAGATAACCGCAACTCCAAATAGTTTGCATATAGGCACACAATAGGCAAAAATATTTCCAAAAGGAGAATTTTGTACTGCCTGAAACACCAGACCCACGGATCCCAGCCTTCATGCTGGACGGATCCCTCAAGGGAAGGATCCGTGGGATCCGTGTATACAGAAACTATTTTCAACTTCTATTTTTGTCATTTTGGATGAAAAATCCACATTTGTTTTATTTTTGGGAGTATGTTCTTTAATGCTTGTGTTCTCATGATCACATGCCTTGAATTCATATCTAATCATTAGATTTTAATCCACATTTTGGGTCAAGCATTCATTACAATGTGTTGTTTTTCTATATATATAACTCCCAAAATGCTTGCATACTCCATCTCCTTCTCACAAACACACTTCATCATGTCATCCAAAAACCCTTTAGGAGAATCATCTAGTACAAACAATCATGATATCCAAACCTTTGTACTTCCACCATCCAAAATACCACAATCAAATGCTAGGATACCCGCACGGATTAGTATCCGATCTTGTTGTTTAGCAAAACCAACCTCAAATGATTCATCCTCAAATAACTCACCACAAGATGCTTCCATTATAGCACCACCCTCATCACCAACAAGTACACCAACTTCATCACCACCTAAAATAACTCTCTTGGAACTCCTTAGGACTCCAACAAGATCTACCCAACCTAAAGAAAAAGAAATAGTATTTTCCACACCCCCCACATCACCAAATACTATTTTTCAAGATCTTGAAACATCACCACCTCTAGCTCCCACCACATTACAAGAACATCTAGGTTCTTTTCCACCACCACATACAAACATTCCGGATTTTGATCCATATTTTCCTATTTTTCCACCACAACTTCCACATAACTCAAATCAAAACAACCCGGAAAACTTCCGCACTCATTACCCACATCATTTACATTGTGAACATTGCCAATCCACTAGGGAAATTGCAATAGAAGTTAGGGAAGAAATGCGTTTCATACTCAACCTCATCCTTGATCGCATCAATACCATTACTCATCAAAACCTCCATCCATAACCTTATGCAAGCATGGAAGGAATCTCTACTACTATTTTTCACTTTTAATATCTTTTTGTCATTTTCAAGAACAAGTCTTGTTCTTATTTTTACATGCTTGTAAGTGGCTTAACTACCACTACAATTTGTCGTTTTATTACAAGGCCTTGTTTACATACCTTGGCTCCATATCTTGTTTCTCGACAACCATAAGATCAATTAAGCATGTTACTAACTTTCTTTTGTAGATTTTTTTTCTCTTGACGCCCCAATCTAGGGGGAGCTACCGTCAAGGGGGAGTAAGTAGACTACTTTTTCCTCCAAGGGTTAACTTTTTGTTTCGACAAAAAGGGGGAGAAGAAGTAAAACTTAGGAGCTTTCAAAACTTACATCTATTCTTAAGTTTTACTCACCATAACATGATATTTTGTCATCAACAAAAAGGGGGAGATTGTTAATACAAATAAACCGTAAAAACGTTTATTAATATTTTGCGATCTCTTTGTGTTTTGTTGATAACATATATAATGTTGTCTTAAGTATAATTATAAGGATACATGTTATTTTTGTAAAGCATTTACATATAATCTTTTAAATACAAAAATGTAGTAACTAAAGTATTTGTTGTAATAGTTAATTAGGATGGGTAAAAATCACAACCCATGGATCTTAACCCATACCCAAAGAGACTTGATACAATGTATACTTAGATACATTGAATCTAGATATAACCCATGGACCAACCCATGACCCATAACCAAAAAACCCATGGGCAAAGAGGAGCGTTCCACGGATCCCTAGCTTTGTGCTAGCCGGATCCCAAGTGGAAGGGATCCGTGGGATCCGTGTGAACAGTGAGGAAATTTGCCTATAAATAGAGAGCCATTTCTTCATTCTAACTCACCCCTCTTCTTACTAAATCTCTCACACACTCTCATTCTCTTCTAACATATAGATCACTTGATCTAGAGAGTTGTTCTTCTTTTCTTTCTATTTGTGATCCTCATATAGGTCCTTCTCTAAGGCGAGATCACGAGCATTCTACAAGTCATCCAAGCAAGGGGTCCTTGATTGATTTGTCACTCCACAATATTTCTGTAGCGAAGATCTTGTATTTGATATTTCACATATTTGTTGTGTAATAGTTGTGTTGGTTTGGTCCACCGTGCTACGGACTCGGTATCTAGCTTTGTACCGGATAAAGTGTAAGCAACGTTGTGAAGGCTTCTCCGCCAAGTGAAGGAGTTTGTTGACATAGTGCTTGAACTCTCGAGTAGGTGACTCGGGGAGTGGAGTAGGGCAAGGAAGGTGTCCTTGTAGCCGAACCACTATAAATCGGTTGTGTCATTTCTATCCCTTATCTTTGTTTATTTAGTTACATTATCATTAGATCTATACGTTCTCAACATCCATACGATTTCACATAATATCGAATCTAAAGTTTTTGAAATCAACTTAAAATCGGCAAAACTATTCAACCTCCCCTTCTAGTTTTCCACAAAACCCTTTGAGATTTTGGATCCCAAGTGATTTAATAAGGTTTATAAAACATGGGAGAAAATGTGCCTGATTTAAAAACTCATCTAGTTTTTTGGATAAATGCTCCCCCTCAACATGTGCATTATGTATATTAAAATAGTTTGGCACATGGAGGCAGGAGTGCCTTTGAAGGACTAAAACCAATTCCATTAAAACAGATTTGAGATTTAAATCACGATCTCTCACCCGATCAAAGATTTCAAACCATTTGAGATTAGTGATCCCAAAAGATTTAAATAATTTAGAAAATTTTGGGGAAAGACGTGGCAAGATTTGATTTTGAAAAAATGACAGATAAGGACCATTTTAAGACATTAAAGATTGTTAGTATCAGGTATGATTGTTTTAAGAGATCTTTTAGTAAAATAAAACAATTTCACAATCAAACAAGAACAGAAAAAATTTCATTTTGACAGATCTTTGAGTTTTAAAGAAAATCATACCATGACATAACATTAAATCTTTAGATCACCACTTTGTTTCGTACAAACCGGACCTTTTATGAAGAAATATCGTTTGAAAATATTTTAAATTAAATCACTCTCCCCCTCAATCCATGACAGTAGTCGATGATTGAGTGACTTAAGTTTTGATAAAATAAAGTCCGGTGATTTCCAAAATTTAGTCCAATTAATTTTCAAAACAATATTTTCCATTTTCAAAACAATTTAATCAGATTATTTCAAAATGGTATCATGCACAAAGATACGTTAGGTGGTTGAGAAGCTTATGTTGATGCTGTAGGGCTTGGAAGAAAAACCGTCTGCTGATGCAGTGAGACTTCTTACGTTGCATTTTAATGCCAACTGAGGTCAAATTAAGCTCCGTTTCTTCAATCACTTAGAAGAAAACCATCTACTGATGCAGTGAGACCTCTTACATTGCATTTATGCCAACTCTCCATAGAAGTCCAATTAAGCTCCGTTTCTTCATTTGTCAACCCAAGATATAGTTACCCTTTCCTTTCGGCATCCAATCATCTTCAATTGTGGGATCCGGATTGGGAACATTCTTTTATACCAATATACCTGCATACGTTAGTGAACACACATACAAATATATGGTGGTCGACATCACCCAAACAACAATCGACTAATAAAAGTCAATGCAACATATCAATCAGATCATATAAATGTATGGGAATAATGTGTTCATCAAACTCTAATCATCTAATCCTAGCAATCATATCCTAGGCACCTAGTCCTTCAACATAGGTTAACATCATTTTTAATTAAGCATATTAGGATAATTAAGAAAGCCCGTTAGATGATGTAGATTTGAAAAAAACATTATCCCCCTCAATCCATGACTCATTTTATGAAAAGTTTAAAAGCGCTGAAGTCATTGATTGAGTTTTCAATTTTACAAAAATTCTGAATCTGATTGTTTTAAAAGCAACTCATTTACCACCATTTTTTGAAAACACCAAATATTTTTCTGAAGAATTTTAGACGGAAAAACATTTGTGTAGGAACAGCAGTCCTTCGACATACTTTCCTTGTTTTGTTTTTAGGATAAGTGCACGAAATATTTGAAAAATAGGTTTTAGCGTGGCACTTTCCTTCCATGAAGAACGGGTTGCTATCTGAAATAATAGCAAGCCATGGCTTAAGCGCGGGTTACAGTCAGAAGTAACTGTAAGCCATTATTTGAAGCCCGGGTTACAGTCTGAAATAACTGTAAGCCATTTTATGAAGCACGGGTTACAGCCTGAAATAACTGTAAGCCATATTTTGTGACATGTTTTGGAAAGAATATTTACACCTCCTGCTCGAACTTCATCTATGGTCCCGTGCCATTATTGAATGACATTTCTAAGACCATAGATGTTATCGATACCAGAAGACATGTCTTTGAAAAACAATATTTTTGGTATTTTTCTAATTTTCTGATTTTTTATGGGTTTTTGAAGATTTTATATTTTTCTATTTTGTTTTTGCTGGTTTTATATTTTTGTATTTTGTTTTTGAAAAATATATACAAAGATAGAATATATGATATAATTTAAGAAGATGATGATACGAGTACCGAGATAAGGATATCGAGCAGCATGTCGTAGAAGAAAGAAGTCATCAACTCTTAAACATTCACCACCAAAGCTTCCAGGGCTCTTGAATCGAAGAAAGAAATTGAACCATCTGAAAGTGAGACTTTGGCAGCTTCCCCCCAAATCGAAAATCCTGTAGCTGAGCAGATTCGAAGCTCTATTTTAGGCTTGCCTTAGCCAGGTGCACAGAGAAGCACACCATTATCATAAATCCCGCTGCTCCTTTCAAGAATAATCACCGTGATTCTTCGTTCGAGGTTATATCATCCAATAGAAGAACATCAACGTTTCATCCCACACTTAAATAATCTTCTCAAATTCTTTTTCCACTGAAGTCTGAAGTAATCCATTCCAAAAGGTGTCAAGAGAACAATTCCCCCAAGTAGTTGAATTGATGCAGTAAGTCTCTTTGTATAATGCTCAAGAACTCTCCCGAATACACATCATGAGGGTAATGAAGAACACCTCCCCAATGTTCACATCTTTCGTCCCTGATGATAGTGTATGAAGCTCAAGAACCCGAAGTACACCAATATCCAAGAGCTCTCCCGAATACACATCATGAGGGGAATGAAAACACCTCCCCATGTTCACATTTTTCTTCCCTGATGATCGTGTATGAAGCTCAAGTATCCGAAGTATACCAATACACAAGGAATGAATAACTGATAACATTGAAGAAGCAGGCCAAGTCACTGATTATCTCTGCGGGCGACAATCTCTGCGGATGTCAACTCCGGAATAAGTGATTATATCTCTGAATCACTGATTAAGCCCTCAAGTGAGACAGCTGAGCGCCCCCAATGTACACAATTCTCTCTCCCCTGATGATTGCGATAACATCGAGATCATCACACACCAGTGTACCTCTTTTATCTTCAGAAACTTTCATTTACATCACTTCCCCCATGACGTTGGAATAAGAACACTAAACGCCTTGATGAGTAAAACCTTGAGTTTCTCTTCGGTCATGACATTTGTTTTCCCGGGATATCTTCAATCACTTAGAAGAGTTAAGTTCATCAAGTTTACTCGCCATGAGTCACACCTTGAGTTTCTCTGCGGTAGTAACATTTGTCTTCCCGGGTTATCTTCAATCACTTAGAAGAATTAAGTTCATCAAGTTTACTCGCGTTTAGATGCTTGTCTCCTTCCCCCTTGCTGGTTTTGACACTTCAGAATCAACAAAACAGTATAAGCCCAAATACTTGAAATCTGTTGAGAAGATCGCTTGAAGTCTTTGTGAGAATCAACTTGCTGAAGTATGTGAGCAAGTCTAATTGGGGATTAAATATGGCATTTCACTCTCCCCCAATTAGTGCTCTCCCCTAAACTGACAATATTTTAATAAGTGCCCAGAATAAGAAGAAGTCTTTTGATAATCAAATGCAACTCGTCTTTTAGTCTTCTAACATACAGCAGAAAATGTAGAACAGACTGCTGACTCGACCTTCTTCAAGATTGTCCAATTGGGGAATAGAGTGTTAACATCTTCAACTCACACCAAAAAGCATCCCACCAAAAAGCATCCCAATTAACTTACATCTTGCAAATCCCCTTAACTAAAATCCCTCCCAATCAAACAAGAACAGAAAGATGTTCATCAAGGAAATCAGCAATCAGGCCGCAACAAACACACAAGATGGTAACACCAAACTACCAATCACATCAAACAAGAACATAGAGATTGTTTGGAATCATCATGTTGATGTATACGTGAAGCATTAACCGGAAGCGCTTTGTCGATAAACTCATCAATCCGAGTGAAGATGTCAACCAACGGCTCTTAGAAGAAAAACTCCATGTAAAGATGACCCGATAAGAAGAAGCTCGGTTCTTACATGAGTTAGGAGCCGTATGACCATATATTCTCATATGTAAATCAACCATGCAGAATTATCACACTTCTTCTCCCCCTCAAGAATTGCATACGGAGATGCCATTCTTGATTAAATAAGTGAACATCATCCAAATGTAGTCTATTCACACTTCTCCCCCGTAAAATTAGCACAGGATGTCGCCATCGTCATTATAGTTGAGAAAGTGGAATCAGAAAACAATCAACAGTAGCCCGATTCACTTGATGACTGAAGCGCATGGAAAAAGTATGAAGCATGTTGATGAGAATGGTCATAATTTAGAAGATTTCTCTTCTTCAGAAGATAAAGCGCACTGAAGCGTACACTTTTCTTTTCTTTAGGAACGAGGCATGAACTGTTGTGTTCATACGTCATAATCTCTCTCTTTTCAACTCTCTTAGCAAAACATGTAATCATCACCATTATCATTCAGTAGGCTCTTTGTCGTGACAGTTGATGGAGAAAACCCAATATGATGAATTTGACCCTGAAGTAAACTAACCCGAACTCGTGACTTATACTTGCACATATGTAACAAAGAGCGGTGTCGATTTCCATTAGCATCTCTAAGTACTCTCTATGTACTCTATACTCTTCAACCAACCAACTATCAAGTATAAGACGTACATTACCTCTTGAAAATCCACAATTGAATGTGACACTGAGCACTACAACGTAACTCCTTAAAGTGATAGTTATTTTGTGGTGGTATGAGCCCAATTCCCCCAAGTGATAAAAGAAAAGGTAAAAGACACCCAACAATAACTAGATTTCCAAGTCTTTGTTTTTGATAATAAGCATCGAACAAGGATCATGAAGAATCTTCGTCCAACCATCCCCGATACCTTCAGATACTAAGTACACTCGCCCGTGATATTTCACTTCAACCTCAAATAAATAATAGCAAATTAATCCCGTTGTCACATCTTCTGGTTCAAAGCTCAATTCTAGCCTCCTTTGACGTTTAAAGTGAACTCTGATAATGGTTTCATCCCGACCATGGTTTAATGAGCATAACCCCGTAAAACTTTGAAGTAACCAAAACCGCAATGACGAATATCCAAACACACATCCAATTCATGAAATACACCCTTTTATCCCTTCTTCGAAACAGAAACCGTAGCACAAGCATCAAATAAGATCCCGAAATACACTTTCTTTTCTCCAAGATGGTTCCATCAATACGGGATTTTACAACTCTATGGTTTAAACCGAGAAATAGTTTCTTTCGAGGGATTTTACAAAACCAAGAATAAACCGTAAGATATATCCGAAAATGCACTTTACTATTACCAGGAAGTTTCCATTGTCACGGGATTTTACAAGTCTATGATTTAAACCGAGAAATAGCTTCTTTCGCGGGATTTTACAAAATCAAGACAAAACCGTAAACAATGTAAGTTTGAATGAGTTATGACTACTTTGGTTTTAGTGAATATCTGTTTTAGGGGAACATGCAGCGGTTCATCAAAGGTTCATTATCCAACATCATCAACATCATCAACCATCCCATAAACAATTTAGTAAACACATCATTCATGCATTCTGTCGGCTATTGCAGTGACAACATGGAGAAGTGAACCTGATATGCCAAACTTGATCATGAAGTGAAATTCCCCAGATTTGTTACTTAAGCTTGTACTAATCCTTGTGAAAAAAAGAAACGGTGTACCCAATGTACCAAACCTCTTGACATATCCTCAACAACGTGAGACACCAAAGTGATAGTTACGTTGTGGGTTAAGAGAAAGAGTCACAAACGTAGCTAGATAGCCAAGTCTTTATCACACACTATAAATGCCCAAACAAGTCATCTTCGCTGAAGGGTAGAAAGAAGGAAGACGAAACAAGTAAACGCGCCCAGAAAGTCTCACTTCAAATTCAAATAAGAGATACCGTGCAAAACCCCATAGTCAACTTAGTTCAACCATCAATTCAAGCCGTATCATAATATTCTTCATGAAAGTGTATAAACCAAGGTACCAATCCTCATAACAAAACGAATCACATCACCACATCAATTGCAAATCTTGAGAAGCTCATCAATTGTAACATAAACTCCAAAGTCCATACAATCCACACAAGAACCCGTAGTCATTTTTCATCTAAAATTGTATCACAAGCCGTGAATTTGTATCTTCCGTGAAATTTTAACACCAAAATACCACTCTTAGTCCAAAATTTATTCCAACAACAAGTGTTAATAAAATTTCGGATTTAACTCAAATACACCAAACCCATCTTAATATTGAATCTAAATCAACATCGTGTAAAACGAATAGACCCAATATTAGATCTCCCAAATGTCAGGCCCAAATCGTGCGTCCAGCCATAACAAGCACATGCAAAAGCCCGGAAACAAAAGAATGGCCCGATCCAATCCACATTGCATAACCGGATGTTATTACAAAGCCCACAATCCGGATCCTAACCAGAAGCCCAATCCAATCTCAAACACAATTTAATACTGGGTATAAGAAGTGTGATACCCTAATTTCTAGTCATATTAACCAACCCTAATCACTTGCACGTTTTTGTCCGCCCCTCTCACAAAACATTTTCTCCCAATGAAACTGAGAAAACAAAACAATACACCTCATATCTCCACTCATCTAGATCTCATCTAACATCAATCCCAATCTAATACATCTCTCCTTTAAATTAACATCAACTCTCACAACCCAATCAAGCTTAGATCGCCACAGGGATGGCAAGGTCTATAACGAATAGGCCACAGAGATGGCTAGAATCGAGACAAATTCCAGGTAGGTTTCTTTTGGTAATCATGCTTTTGAATATGAAACGAATCAAGAAAATGGATTAACAAAGTTTTTAACATCATTTCTTAAATTCGAAAATTGTCACAAACAAATTGATCTATGATGTAAGTTTATTTCGTGATAAGGGCTCTTGGAAGTCTTGATATATCGTTTAAGTGCCACGAAATAATTCTGAGATCTCGTAAAGATATGTCATTTTGTTTTTCATTTTAACCGAACAAGAGGAGGGATGAAACCCTTATGGTTTTGATCTTTCATCAATTAATTTCGGATATTGAATGAAGTTTATGCTTCAAAGGGATTGATGACGAGTATAGTTCAAACACACATGATCTTATATAGGTCTATGATATTCGAATGTGTTAATTGAATGATTCTGAGATCTATTTTGTTTTAATTTTTTTTCTTTTGAGATTTGTCACTGTGAGTTGGAGATGTGATTAAGATATGTTGTGATGGTGACTGATGAAGGTGAAAACTGAGGTTCAATGATGTGGTATATTGATTTTGGTATTTGTTGATTGATGATGGTTATAACCTGATGTCATTATGAGTCATGTTGGTATGTGGTCGTGGTCTTCTCTTACTTCATCCTTTCTGTTGTGCCAAGTCGCTACCAATTTTACCTTAAGCAAGTCGCTAGTTTACGAGTCAAGTTGCTAGACACGAGTCAAGTTGCTAGCAGCATGTCAAGTCGCTAGCTAAAGTTTTCAAAACAATTTGCTACTTGGTAAATATCAAGTCGCTACCAAAATCGAATAGCAAGTCGCTAGGTCCATTTCATGACATAAGTCGCCATTTCAGATTAAGACACTAAGTAGCTAACTTGTTGAGTAACAAGTCGCTACGACAAGTTAAATAACAAGTCGCTAGGTTATTTTGTGTCAAGTCGTTAGGAAGCATGCATTAAGACATTTGACTTTTCCGATGAGTTTTCCGGCCAAAATACGACCATATATCCGACTATGTTCATACTTACCCAGAAAAACTCATATTTTTGACAAATTTGACCATGAATATGACTGTTTGACCACAAAAATATCCAGCTTTTGGTAACAAAAAAATGCCAAGAAAAATGTTATATCCTGTGACCAAACGAGACACAAAAACAGATATAAACATTGAAGGGACCAAGACATATTTTGACCAACAGAATACAAAAAAAAAACTTGTTAAACACTGATAACACAAAAGGTAGGAAAAGCATTTTTCCGACAACAATAATGATTTAAAATCAGTATAAACAAGGTTCGAACCACATACAAATCATCAAAACACAACAACCTTGGCTCTGGTACCAATTGTAGGATCGAGTATATTATTGTGTTGATGATTCGGGTGGTCTTGGATGATCAAAATACATGTTTACCATTTTAGAGAGAGAAACTAGAGAGAGAGGGTGTTCTTGCTAGAGGTTTACACAAAGAAAAGGTTAGATTGAAATGAAGCACCACCCCTTCCATGGATGGAAGGGGTATTTATACTTACAAATACACGACCTCCTATCGGCCTGTGGATCAGGGATACAGTGGGTAAAGACCCGTCCTTCCTCCACGGTGTTGCACTAAACTATTTTACGCTACTGACTAACTAATTAACTACATAATAACGTAAATAACGACAAGTCTACGAGCTAACTTATGCTAGATAATATTTGGGGTGACCGACTCTTCACTATGGAATTTTCTAATTCCTAACATCTACTACTCCCCAAGATCCAGAGGGAAACAAACAACCCGCTGGTAGGGGAGCGCCTTCCACTACGCCTGATGATGACATTAACAAATCCAAGTATTTGTCTGAGGGCACACTGATCAATCCCAAAGACTCAGGGGGAAACAAACAACCCACTGATCGGGATACAACAATCACTGACTCCGCCAAAGGCACTGGGAAACACCCACCAGTGTCTCAGGGGTCACTGGGGGACAAAGACTCGGAGGGAAAGAAATAACCCGCCGATACGGAACCCAAAACCAATCCTGACTCCGGAGAAGGCACTGGGAAACTCCCACCAGTGTCTGAGGGGTCAACGGGGGACAAAGAATCAGAGGGATATATACCACCCGCTGATATGGAACCCATCACCAACCCCTTACTCACCATTGCTGATGTCACTGGTATTCTATTCTCAGAGGATGAACTTGCTGAAACTGAAGATGAAATTTTATCAGCTGAAGAAGAAATGGACGCTGAGGTTCAATCTAAACAAGAGCCTCAGATTGATCCAAAGGAGCATACTGAGTCACCATTTCATCCAGAAGATAATGACTCAGACTCCTTATCATCCAGCTCTGGGGAATTTAACCGTTTTGACAACATTCTTCCAATCACTGAAAGACAACTGGTTCAGTGGATCACAAAAGCCTCAAGGAAGCTGTACACTAGGGTTACTGAACAATTTTGGGATCAACACACTGAAGCGGCAGCCAGCTACGCTGATCTTCGATCTGATGTGCTCACCTTCAATGAAAATGTTCATGAGCATAGAGATCTCATGTACCAACACCTTATCAGACTGGATGAAAACCTGGTTAAGTTTCTCAAGCATCTTCAGTCATGTAGAGTTAAAATTGATGAAATCAGGGATGCTGTTAAAGAAGACCCAACACTCAATGCCAAAGTGCTGGAAGCCACTGAGGTGTATGTGAAAAAATCATCTCGACTCACTGAACTGATTGAAATGCTCCAATCTGCAAATGTTCAGGGTCTCCAATCTTCAGTTCAGACTCTTCAAACCTCAGTGGACTCTTTGAACACTCAGGTAGCTGCTATGGCTCAGGCCTCATCTTCTATGGCCTGGAATCTTGGTCCCCGAATGACTGCATTGGAGATCTCTCAGGCTAACCTGGATGCAAAGGTCACTGGTCTTCAAGCAGATACTTCAGAGATTAAGGCCATGATCACCGAAATCTATCAGGCCTTCAAGGGTCAAGCAGCTCCGTCCCCCTCAGCACCAACTCCAACTCTTGCCCTCACTGAAGCTCCAGCAACAGTTGAGGGGGAGAATACTGCTGAAGAAACTCCTCTTCACACTGAGGGGGAGCAAACACCACTGTTAATACAAATAAGCCGTAAAAACGTTTATTTATATTTTACGATCTTCTAATGTTTTGTCGATAACAAAAGTAAAATCATATTAACGAAACAAATAAAATACGTAAATGGTTTGAACTAATAGTTTTATAACACACTTACGTTTTCACATAAAACACTATAACAAGATTAAGTGATTTTTAATTTTAGATACACATGTACAACAACTAGTGTTTACATATTGGCTTAACAAGTTTAAGTAACTCTATGAGTTAGATACATATGTACAACAACTAGTGTTTACATATTGGGTTAATACATACTTATATTAAGTACACTAAAATGGGTAAAAATAAGTATATACTAAAATGGGTAAAAGCAAGTATATACTAAATAGATAAAAACTAGCAAATGGTTTTTGACCCATAACCCATGGTTTTATATATACCACTTACACAAGTTCAATGT
Source organism: Chrysanthemum seticuspe (assembly GCA_019973895.1). Lineage (NCBI taxonomy): Eukaryota > Viridiplantae > Streptophyta > Magnoliopsida > Asterales > Asteraceae > Chrysanthemum > Chrysanthemum seticuspe. Next base: position 163,443,981 of record BPTQ01000009.1, read on the forward strand.
ATCCTTAAGGTACATTGTATCTAGATTGAAAAACCATGGATCAACCCATAACCCATGACCCATGACCCATAACCCAAAATACCCATGGGCAAAGAGGAGCGGACCATGGATCCCTAGCTTTGTGCTAGCCGGATCCCAAGTGGAAGGGATCCGTGGGATCCGGGGAAACAGTAGTGAATTTCCTCTATAAATAGAGAGCCATTTCTTCCTTTCTATTAACCCCTTGACACACATACTTCCCCCCAAGTATTCTAACCCTCTAACCTCAGATCCAAGAGATCTATGTAGCTTTTCTCTTTTGTTTATGTGTGATCTTGTAGGTTCCTCTTAAAGGAAAGATCACCACATCTTGAAGACGTGCAGGCTCAAGTCCATGAGTTGCCATGCTTCGTCATCATCAAGACAACGAAGGTTCTCTTGTTGATAGTTCTTCCTTTCTCCATAGATGTTGGGTTGAAGGCATTAGTGAAGAATGCCGAAAGTGTCAAGATAAAAGCATTAGTGAAAGATGCTAATCATCCGCGTCAAAGCATTAGTGAAGAATGCTTAAGGTGTCAAGACGAAGGCATTAGTGAAGGATGCCAAGCGTTGTGTCAAAGGCATTAGTGAAGGATGCCGAAGAATCAAATCAAGTAGCATTTGGGAAGAATGCTTAGGTCGTATAATCGATGAGGTGCATCGTTATACATATAGGTGTTTATTTATTCACAAGGATGGTGATATCCTTGACGATGTTGTAATAAGGAGTAGATCTCCTTGATAATAGGTGTTGTGTCGTGAAGGGTAGTAGTTCCTCCATAATGGAACTAGGTGCTTAGCCTAGTACCTAATAAAGGGTAGGCGACGTTGTGATAGGATTAGTTCTCCTAAGGTGTGAAAGAACTCGGTGGTTAGCCTAGCACCGTATAAAGGGTAGGAGACGTTGTGATAGGATTAGTTCTCCTAAGGTGTGAAAGAACTCGGTGGTTAGCCTAGCACCGTATAAAGGGTAGGCGACGTTGTGTTAGGTGTGGTTCGCCTTGGTGTGAAAGAACTCGGTATTTAGCTTTGTACCGGAAAAAGGTTAAGCGACGTTGTGAAGGCTTCTCCGCCATAAGGAGTTGGTGTAGTGCTTACGAACTCTCGAGTAGGTGACTCGGGGAGTGGAGTAGGGCAAGGAAGGTGTCCTTGTAGCCGAACCACTATAAATAACTTGTGTCGTGGTGATGTGCTCCTTACTCTTTATCTTTATTATATGTTTACATATCTATCTATCAACGTCCAACATAAACAACCAAATAGATTGACATAAGTCGATCTAAATATTTAAAAGGAAGTTTTAAATTGGTAAAACTATTCAACCCCCCCTTCTAGTTTTCCACAATTGGTACCAGAGCTTCGTAACCAAGTTCCTTAAAGTATATTGTACTTAAAAGACTTGATACGATCCGTGTATGTTTGAAAACTACAAAGAAGGATTTTTCTTTGGATCATATTTTCTGTTAAATCATTTTGTTGGACATTGATAGATGATTCTAACAATATTCCGTTCTCGAGTAATTTTCATGCTAGAATTTTCCAAAATCTTCACTCAAAGATGAAGTCAACATTCAAGGAAGGATTCTTAAAGTAATCACAACTTAAGTACATCAAGTACAAAGGATTACTTTAAAAGCTCATGAAGTATCTTTGGTTTTATACCAAATCAAGAAGCATAAAGGTATGTTCTACTTTTCATTAGATAGGATACTTGAGTTCTACTTATTTTCACAAGTACTACTTTGATTATTATAACACTAAGAGCGTTAGAAGTCTCTTTCGTCACTCTTCCACCTTTCTCGTCATAGGGAATAATATTTTTTTTAACGCCGTCATCACATCCTCGATATGAGATTCATCAAAAGCCGTCATTCAAAAACAATCGTCATCTAAAACCTCCGAACTATTTTTTTTGTAAGCTATTCCATAAGCATACTACAATAAAAAAAAATTATAATGTCAAACAACCTCCTTTATGTTCATTGTAGCCGAATCCCTCTAGTTGTACTAGCCGGATCCCAAATACAAAGGATCCGGGGGAACCGTGGAACAGAACTCAGCCATACGCTTTCAAAAATCACCACTGATCTTTTTCCCTCTATTCTCATAACACAAAAACGACCAAGCTACTGCATCCATCCTCATTGGCTTTCATAACCTCAAAGTATTTCTTCCTAGAACACCATTGTAAGTAATTACATTAACTTGTTCTAATTTTCATCCTCTTCATTCTAGGGTTTATGGTTCCTTAAGTTTTAATCAAATTAATTAGGGTTTTTCAAATTAATCGTGAAAAGGGGCTTTTTAACTAAATCACATTGTGCTCACAACATTGTTAATACAAACCAAAAACCATAAACCCATTTCCAACTAATTTTACCTAATTGGAAAATTTGTATTTCTAGGACCAATCATGCCCAAAGCCACTCAACAAGATCATCATGACACCGTCCACTATCTTACTCACTACTATCGTAAAAGGGGTCTGACCAAAACTAACCGTAAAATTTTCAAAAGCCTCACAAAATGACTTATTCACGAAGGTCGTGTAGTCAAGGAATGTTTCCTTGAAGATACCGACATTCGTCAAGTTTTCTCGACAATCAACTTTGATTGTCTTCTTGACATTGATGAACAAATTTGTCCGGTTTTCATTTTTGAGTTTTACAAAAGCTTTAGGATCATTAGAAACACCGATAATAGCATCTCAATCGCCTTTATCATCAACACACAAAACTCTACTCTTTCTCTCAACACTTTTGCTCAAATTCTTCGCATTCCTTGTGAAGGAATTTGTATGTATTCTTAAGATTGGGCAATTAACGCTCAAAACCTTGCACTTGATCCTAAGCCTCTTTACAACACTCCTCTCGACAATCCCGAAACCATTCGCGATACTATCTTTAAAATTAAGACCGACCAATCCCGTTACGATCGTAACAAAAAGCTAATTCACCGTAATTCCTTTAAAATGGAACTTTTTGAAATGCATCCCATGTTTAGAAAATGGGAAGAAATTCTTAGGGAAAACATCATTAGCCTAGTTGGAAACAAAGATCATCCAAACGCATGCCTTGTGCAAATGATCTATTGTCTTATCCACCAAAAGCCATTTAATCTTGCCTATTACATGGTAAGGAGAATGGCTGGGGTATTCAAAGCTTCCAACATGGTACTCCCATATGGTATGCTCCTAACACGACTTTGTAAGTACGTTAGTGCATTGCAACCATCCCCTATCAACGATGACCATTACCTTTCCGATCACGTCATGGTACCCCTTACCAAACAACCATCCAAACGAGACCGCGGAATACAAACAAATAAGAGGCATGATTCAAAACCTCGCTTACAATCTCACTAAGCCGTTAAAAAGAAAGAGGAAGAATTGACGAAAGAGACAATAGGAATGTGTTTATTTTTATTTATCTTATGTTTGAATGATTTCTTTTTAGCATTGTTGGTTTATGGAATTTTGGATATTGTTTCTGGTGCTATATGATGGATTGCTTGTTTCTGATTGCTTGTTTCTAATTGCTTGTTTCATAGATTTAATAGTGTACAAAATCTGCACATCATTTTTTTTGGTTCTGTGTTGATTCTGATCTGCAGATGCCGGATCCCTAGGATTAGCCTAGCCGGATCCTTCCTTTGAAGGAACCGTGGGATCCGTGACATCAGATCAACAATGCAGCATTCAGCACATCAAAACTGCTTTCTAGATAACATCACATTAGCGTGGCATATAATTTTAGAACCCAACTAAGTCCACGTCAAGGATGAGAGAGGCTTAGACTCACTAAAGGCTTACTTACGATCTTAGTCTGATTCTATCATCACATCTAATACTCACCATACTTCCGCTTCAACTACTCACAAAATAAGTCTCAAAACACTTAGGAAAGCAAGCTAAACAATTTTAGGAAATTGCTTTTAGTCTTTTATATCTCAAGGTAAGACAAAAATTAGTTTTTCAATTCTTGAAATTTTTGAGAATTTTTCTTAATATCACCTCAAGCTAAAATCTGATCACTAGGATCATTTATTATGACTTGTCACCCTCATAACTCTTAGTGTTATCCTTGGACATCCATTGGTAGTCTTCTTGTCCCTTGCTTCTTCCATAAAAAGCAATCATGTGCACAAACACTTATTACTCATGATCATTCAAGTACCCTCTCTTCCTAAAACACTTAGGAGAGCTGAAACACCCAAAACAAGATAGGCTTTAGCTTCTAGAAACCCCATTTAAAATCTGACATAACTGCTGAGAGCCGGATCCCTAGGAATAGCCTAGACGGATCCCTCCAAGGAGGGAACCGTGGGATCCGGGTGACAGTATATGTCTAAACATTGCTAACCCAAACACTCCATCTCATCTTAAATGAGTTCCTAGATCAGTGAAACTCTGAATTTCAACCTTGTGCATGTCAATCATCACATTTCCAAGAACATTAGTGGATTAAGTCTTAAATACTAATTGCCAAGATCTTCTCTTTATAAACCACATTGCCTAGAAACATTTTAGTCATCTCACACCAATATCAGCAATTGCAACCATTTCCCTTAGTCAATTCAATATGAGAAAGGCTCCTAGTGCTCATTCATCCACCCAAGAACCACCCAAGAAACTTGCTAGAATCATACACGAAGTTTCTTCAACCGAATCATCTCCGGTTAAGTCCACCAATGCTAGGATCTCTCCCACATCAAGGAAACCAATCAAACTAATCCCCAAGAATAAGATTCCCACTAGGATATCTTCACCAAATTCTACCATAGCAAACAAACCCCCCACAACTCAACCAACATCATTAGCACCTAGAGATACTTCACAATCATTCTCACACTCTCACAATGTAGAAGACTTACCCTCTTGGCCATCTCATCTTTCACCATTACCATCCAATTCACATGAAAAGATTGAGCCACAAAATCAAAATGTTGAATCAACACCTGATCCAAAAGCAAACTCTATCATCCCTCCCAATAGTCCATTTTGGATTATGAGAAGACATCAAAAGCAACCACTTGACCAAATGGAAGTTGATGTCTCTTTACCTCTAGCCACAAGCATTATAGAGCCACCACTAAATGAGTCTCAACCAAATCCTCCTTTATTTAAAGAACCTCAACCCACTTCACTTGAACTTTCACTTCAAGAAATTCAAAACCATAAGAAGGGTTGCTATCATTGTAAACACGTTGAAAGGTTGATACATGAATTACGCGAAGAGCATTGTTTCATGTTTCATCACCTCCTCGAACGTTTCGAAGAGGTTAACAAGCCTAAACCACAATAACCATAATAGTCATAAGCTCAAACCTAGAACGTTTAGGATATCTTTTAGTAATTAAGCTTTTAGTCGAATCTTAAGTTTGGGTTGACTTATTAGCATTAATAGCATCTATTTGGCTAGTTTATTCTCTTAGTTGTTAGAGATTTGGTTGTGTATCTCTTTGTTTTATTGAATGAATACTTTTATGCCATGACTATTATGTGTGTTGTGCTTGTTATATTGTACTTTTATCTCATTCCCTCAAGTTGCACTCCTTGACATTTCTTCACTGCTGAAGAAATTGGAACAGATAGCCGGATCCCTTCCTGATAACTAGACGGATCCCTTCTTGAAGGGAACCGTGGGATCCGTGGTACAGAAGCACAAATTTCTACTAACTTGAGTCTCTTTTGCAGGAAATTATGCACTATACTCTTGTTTTTCTTCTAACCTTTACTTTGTAGATTTTCAAATTAACACATGAAGATTTTGACACCATAAAAGCTAGGGGGAGCTTTGTGTCAAACAATATTGCAAAATCATTTGCAACTCAATCCATTTTTGGATCACACTTCATGTTACCCCATTGCAACTTTGCAATATTCGAGGGGGAGCACGTTTTCGTCACTTAGACGAACCATTTGCAAACTTAATTGCAAACACAAGTAGCTTATTTTACATTATGTCCTTGACGCCCTTTTTCAAAGGGATGGACTCGTCAAGGGGGAGACCATTCCCGTCACTTGCACTCGTTACATCTTTTATAATTTTTCTTATAAAAATTGTGTTAGTTTCTTCAAACACTTTTTGTTTCGACAAAAAGGGGGAGAAGAAAGTAAAAACTACAAATTCAAACATTTACGAATTTTAGCTTTTCCTTAAAATAATTTTATGTTTTGTCATCAACAAAAAGGGGGAGATTGTTAATACAAATAAGCCGTAAAAACGTTTATTTATATTTTACGATCTTCTAATGTTTTGTCGATAACAAAAGTAAAATCATATTAACGAAACAAATAAAATACGTAAATGGTTTGAACTAATAGTTTTATAACACACTTACGTTTTCACATAAAACACTATAACAAGATTAAGTAATTTTATATTTTAGATACACATGTACAACAACTAGTGTTTACATATTGGCTTAACAAGTTTAAGTAACTCTATGAGTTAGATACATATGTACAACAACTAGTGTTTACATATTGGGTTAATACATACTTATATTAAGTACACTAAAATGGGTAAAAATAAGTATATACTAAAATGGGTAAAAGCAAGTATATACTAAATAGATAAAAACTAGCAAATGGTTTTTGACCCATAACCCATGGTTTTATATATACCACTTACACAAGTTCAATGTATCCTTAAGGTACATTGTATCTAGATTGAAAAACCATGGATCAACCCATAACCCATGACCCATGACCCATAACCCAAAATACCCATGGGCAAAGAGGAGCGGACCACGGATCCCTAGCTTTGTGCTAGCCGGATCCCAAGTGGAAGGGATCCGTGGGATCCGGGGAAACAGTAGTGAATTTCCTCTATAAATAGAGAGCCATTTCTTCCTTTCTATTAACCCCTTGACACACATACTTCCCCCCAAGTATTCTAACCCTCTAACCTCAGATCCAAGAGATCTATGTAGCTTTTCTCTTTTGTTTATGTGTGATCTTGTAGGTTCCTCTTAAAGGAAAGATCACCACATCTTGAAGACGTGCAGGCTCAAGTCCATGAGTTGCCATGCTTCGTCATCATCAAGACAACGAAGGTTCTCTTGTTGATAGTTCTTCCTTTCTCCATAGATGTTGGGTTGAAGGCATTAGTGAAGAATGCCGAAAGTGTCAAGATAAAAGCATTAGTGAAAGATGCTAATCATCCGCGTCAAAGCATTAGTGAAGAATGCTTAAGGTGTCAAGACGAAGGCATTAGTGAAGGATGCCAAGCGTTGTGTCAAAGGCATTAGTGAAGGATGCCGAAGAATCAAATCAAGTAGCATTTGGGAAGAATGCTTAGGTCGTATAATCGATGAGGTGCATCGTTATACATATAGGTGTTTATTTATTCACAAGGATGGTGATATCCTTGACGATGTTGTAACAAGGAGTAGATCTCCTTGATAATAGGTGTTGTGTCGTGAAGGGTAGTAGTTCCTCCATAATGGAACTAGGTGCTTAGCCTAGTACCTAATAAAGGGTAGGCGACGTTGTGATAGGATTAGTTCTCCTAAGGTGTGAAAGAACTCGGTGGTTAGCCTAGCATCGTATAAACGGTAGGCGACGTTGTGATAGGATTAGTTCTCCTAAGGTGTGAAAGAACTCGGTGGTTAGCCTAGCACCGTATAAAGGGTAGGCGACGTTGTGTTAGGTGTGGTTCGCCTTGGTGTGAAAGAACTCGGTATTTAGCTTTGTACCAGAAAAAGGTTAAGCGACGTTGTGAAGGCTTCTCCGCCATAAGGAGTTGGTGTAGTGCTTACGAACTCTCGAGTAGGTGACTCGGGGAGTGGAGTAGGGCAAGGAAGGTGTCCTTGTAGCCGAACCACTATAAATAACTTGTGTCGTGGTGATGTGCTCCTTACTCTTTATCTTTCATTATATGTTTACATATCTATCTATCAACGTCCAACATAAACAACCAAATAGATTGACATAAGTCGATCTAAATATTTAAAAGGAAGTTTTAAATTGGTAAAACTATTCAACCCCCCCTTCTAGTTTTCCACAACCACCAGTCTCAATAGCTCCCACATCATCTGCACCAGTCTCAGCAATACCCATCTCCTCACTACCACCACAAACATCAACAACAACAACACTGACGGTCACAACATCAATCATGATAAAACAACACCACCCTTAGTTGCATCATCTTCCTCAGGCCAGGACAAAGGCAAAGGCATAATGACAACTGCTGAGCCTGGGAAGATTCCCTATAAAATCGGTGACACTGAATACCTGCTCACACCACAACAGCTGAGTAAACATCTTGCTAAAGAAGAAAGAAGATTGAAACTAGCTGAGGAAGAGAAAAGGAACAGAGAAGCACTAGCAAAGGTTGTCGCCGAAGAAGCTGAGAACATGGGATTAGATGCAAGCAAGCTCCAAAAGGGTCAGGCAGGTCAAAAGTTCAAGGATGCTCAGGCTGCTCCGATGGCTGCTATGAGAAAGCAGTTTGAAGAAAAGAAAAAGAAAGCTGAAGCTGTTAGGCAAGAACGAATTGATCATTACAACTGGACAATGACAAGCCGAAGGCAACCTGAAAGGATAACTGATGTCAAAATCATCCCCAACTCCAAACCACTGTCTATGAATGTATACAGGGGGGCTGATAAGAGACATTTCGAGATTCATGATCCCTTTACCTTTGTTGACTTTGGGATCACTGAACTCGATGAGCTAGGTCCAATCATTGAGTCTTAAAGGAATGCAGTTGTTAAGGACCTGATGAAAATGCTCAGCAAAAGATATGAAAGGCTGAGAGATGCACCAACCCAACTGGGAATTCAACCTGCTTTGACTGCTCCTCAAGGATCTCAACCACAAGCATCCACTGGCAAAAGGAAGAGAGTTGAGTTCCAGCCTGAAATCAAAGTGCCTGGCTTAGAATGCAACAAAGAGCTGCCTGAGGGTGTGAAATTTGTGAACTGTCTAGTGATTGAAAAGCCTGAAAGAGGGCTATTTTTCATTGATGTCTACGGGAACCCAACATTCCAAAGGTGGAGTGATATCGATCAGGCAGGAGTAGCTACTATGATCAGCTATATTCCAGTGGCCTCTCAGATCCAATCCCCAGCAAACATCAGGTTTTGTCAAGACCTGAATGCTAAGATAAGAGACCATCCTGACAGGGAAACACTCATCACCAAGAAAGTGAAGCTTGAAGCACTGGGAATCCATGTAAGATGATTAATAAAGATGTATGTTTTTGTTAAAATACTCAGTGTTCCATATTGTATTCATTAGTACATTCAGTGTAAGAAGAAGCCATTTGCTCACTTACACTGATCAAACACTTAGGCTATTTGTATATCCAAATAGGGGGAGACTGTTGGGTTCAGTAAATACCCAAACCCCTTAATCTAGGATTTGAATAGAAAATAACCTAAGTGTTTAATCCGTTAAACACTATCAGGTCACTGAGTGCATAGTCTCTCAGTGAGCCATCTTCAGGTTACTCAGTACGAGGCGAAGAAGAAGCCTCTCCACTCAGCAAGGCGGAACTTAATGGGTGAAGACTAAGTCAAGAAGAAGATGGTGGATTCAGTGAGTAATGACAATAACTCACTGAATCCCTAAGACTCCTCTCCAACTGTTAGCACTGAAGACAAACTGAAGGAAGAGACTGAAGGCTTTGAAGACTGAAGAATGAGCGGGACTAGGCGGGAAAAGTTTACCCAGATAAAACTAAGCCCCCAAGTGCTTTACCCAGATAAAACTAAGTCCCTATCTACTAAAGCCGTATCTTCCCATTTATAGTAAGCGGCGATACTAAAGGATTCTCTGTTAAGGAAAGAAGCTTCGCCGCCTGACTACAAATAGCAAAGTAAACAGTAATCGAATATATCTATATTCGGGATTACTGTGATCAATGTTTTTGTCTTCTAGGTTAAAGTTAAATATCCATACTTGTATAAATAGCATAAGAGAATGAGTGAAAAGTTTAAGCTTGTGAATTGTAAAAACACACACACTCAAACCAACTTTTCACTCTTCCAAATACAACTTTATCCTTGAGATAGCTGAGTGGGTTCTAAGAGTTGTGCTCAGACTTAGCCTGAGCTTAGAGAGGAGTCACCCTAAACTTTGTCATTTCAATCCCAAGTACTATTCCGCAAGTACTTGGGTAACGTATTCTTTTGATTTATTTCTAATAAGAATATGATGTTGAAAATTACTTTGTGTGTTTTACTTACATTAATTTCAGTCATTATTCACTGTTAAATTGTTTTAAGTACTTAATTGTTTTTAAACGATAGTGAATAGGGAACAACATACTTAAAGGCAAATCAGATAAACTTGGGACATTAGACTACTATAGTGAACAAAAATCAAGTACTAAACTACACTAAATAAGCAGATTGATCAGCAAAGACAGACCTTACTTGGGACAGAACATGTGGTGCAGGGCAGAAACATAGCAACTCACCAACTTTGAGCTCATAGCAGCACTATCATTTGAATTTTATGATTTTTTTCCTTTTGTGAGAAGTTAAACAATGAGGTGAAATTGCTGTTTTTATTATTTAAATTTTTTTATAACAAACTAAAATGGACTAAAACTGCTTATGAAAACCAAGTAAAACCACTATCTAGGATAGTTTGAAAATTTTGAACAAACAAATGAAATCTCAAATCTGGACTTGAAAACTTAAAACCTTAATTGAACTAACTTTAAAAACAGTTTTAGAACTCAGGAAACTCAAATTTAACTAACACAAATCATTAGAACTCAAAAAACCTTGCTACATCAAAACACTCCTACTTATGATCAAATGAAATAAAACTTTCAAAATTTAGAATAAACTTTATCAAAAATGAATTGAAATGGACAATTAAACATAAAACTTACTCATTTAACAAATTAAATACAGAAATGAATCTAAACTATTTTGACTTTTGAACTTTGACTTCTGTTGACTTTTGCAATAAAATGAAATTCAGAACAAGTGAACCAATAATTAGGTCACATAAGCTCATAAAAGCTTATGTGAGCTCTCATGAACAGGAATTAAACTTATAAACTCAGATAAAACTCGATCTCAATTTAAAGTGACAAAGTAATTAAAATAGAAAAGGAAATTGTATTAATTCAAATGAGTACACCAAACTTAAATGTAAAATTAAAATTTAAAACAATTACACTACTGAAAAATTTTAAATGACAGAAACTAAAGATGGTAACATTCTTCTAATACATGAAAATTAGACGATTTCTTCAACTGTGATGAGAGGGTATAAATAGCTGAGCACAGGAGGTTGGGGTCTTGATTTGAGAAGCTTCTAGGACTCTTAATCTTGGCCATTGATCAACTCTTGTGTCATCAAATCATATCACAGCCTTTGGATCAATTGGAATGATGTGGCTTAACCAATGATATGCTTCCATACTGCCATGTTGGCAATCCTGAGGTCATAAATTCTGACACGTTGTCAGAAGGATCTAGAGGTGTACTTAAGTTGGGGTAAATAGGGTGGGAGCAGGGTAAAGTGGGGAAGAAGGGGTAATAGTAATTATATGGGTTTAGGCGCGTTTCATTTTGGGTGTTATCTTATTAATGTTTGACTTGGTTTTTGATTCTTTGACTGGGAAATAAAAGGGAGGGTCAAAAGGTTTATATGACAAGGGGTTTATGGAATATTTGGCTAGGGTTCAGAAATGGGAAAGGGGTTAATAAGTGGGAAAGGGTTCTTTTGGTTTTTATTTATTTTAGGTGTTAAAAGGATAATCTTTTTAATTTGAAAAAGTGTAAGGATGATTTTAGGAATTTGGTTAAATGAGGGTACAAGGGTGTAAACGGTAGATGTGGTCAATTGAGGGTAGAAATTGTAAGTTGTGGAAAGTTGGGGGGTAAATTGTGAAAACTTGGTAAAGTGAAAGGTGAGGTGTGAAAACTTCCAAAACATGCCTCGTGATTCGTAATTTGACTTTTAAAGCATCTAAAACCCATACAATAGCATCCCGGCATCGGCTTTTGCATTCTTCTCATTCTCGTGCTCGATTTTCCTCGGTTTTGGCTTACTTTAGTCTGTTTTGTCATATCCGTACATGCACATGCATAAACTCTAGAAACACGCAAATATTAGACATTAACGGCTTGTTTCCGGTTATTTTGTGTCTGATTTGATAAAGAAAAGGTATGTGTTTTTGCACATACCAAAATACCCCAGACTAGAAGTGTTAGGAATTGGAAATTCCATAGTGAAGTATCGGTCACCCCAAATATAATCTAGCATAAGTTAGCTCGTAGACATATCGTTAGTTACGTTATTTGTTGGTTTATTAGTTAGTCATTAGCGTAGTTTAGTTTAGTGCAACACCATGGAGGAAGGACGGGTCTTTACCCACTGTATGCCTGATCCACAGCCCGACATGAGGGCGTTTAGTTTGTAACTATAAATACCCTTCCCACTAAGGGAAGGGTGGTGCTTCTTATAATCTAACCTTCTCTTTTTGATATTTCTCTCTCTAGAACACCCTCTCTACTCTCTTTATCTCTCTAATATGGCTCTCTTGTTTAATCATAATCCTAGACCACCCGAATCATCTAAACAACATAAAATATACGATCCTACAAATGGTACCAGAGCCAAGGTTGTGTTGTTTTGTTGATTCGTATGGTTTTTGACTCGTTTGTTTTATGCGATTTGTTAGGTTCTGGTATGCGGTTTGATTCATGTTTTTGATGCGTCTTGTTTGTAAGGTCTGGTGATGTGGTGGTTTTATAAATGGTACATCTGTTGGTTTGATTTTGATTATTGATTATGGTTTATGCTGCTGTCGTGGTCATACTAAGTTTACATGTTTTACATGAAGTTTTGAGCAGTTTCTTATATAATGATTAAATCTGGTCTAAGTTGTTGTAGGATCTTAAATATTGTGTTTGATGATTCGGGTGGCCTTGGATGGTGATGAATCAAGTATGTCATAGTTTAGAGAGATAAAGAGAGTAGAGAGGATGCTCTTGAAAGAGAGTTGTAAAATAACAAATGAAAGGCTAGATTCAAGAAGCAACACCCTTCCCTTAGTGGGAAGGGTATTTATAGTTACAAACTAATACGTCCTCCTGACGGACTGTGGATCAGGCATACAGTGGGTAAAGACCCGTCCTTCCTCCACGGTGTTGCACTAAACTAAACTACGCTAATAACTAACTAATAAACTAACAAATAACGTAGCTAACGATATGTCTACGAGCTAACTTATGCTAGATAATATTTGGGGTGACCGATACTTCACTATAGAATTTCTAATTCCTAACAATCTCCCCCTAGGGGAGGTCACCCCATGTTTTACATTTCAAATCCTAGCATTCTATTTAACTTCAGTCTTGAGCTCGTAGACATTAATTCTTCAACATCTGCATCTTTGTGCTGTAGCAGTGATTCTTTAAAGTCCGCATAGTTTTGTACTTTTAGTGGAGGCCTTTAACTGATCCACATCTTTGATGATCTTCGAGCTTTCATTGAGATCATCAGCCACAGTAGATCTAAGGATCACCCTTTGTAGTGTTTCCTTCATGTGATGTTGTGACTTTTGGACCGACATGCTCACACTTTCTGGATCATGACATCTTTTTATCAGAGTAGCGGAAGCTTTACAGGCTCATGATATTTGCAGCAGCGTAGTAGAAACAAAGTATAAAAATATCAGAGCCAGGTTCTGTAGATATGCACAAGTCATGATTTCTTCAATTAAGTGTGGATGCTGTGAGCATGCGGCTTTGGATTGACTTCTCAATTCTGATCAGCTGCAACCGTCCAAATGTACCTGCAAACAACAGTTAGCAATAAAACACACGAAAGTGTCTTTGATCACTTTCGTTGAATGGAGGTACACGGCCCACGGTTCCCCGTTGATCAGTACAAGTACTGCCTATGATCATGTACAATTTCGAAGAATTTCCTTGACAGGGTTTCGCAGCTGTTCTAGCCATTCTCAAACCGGAACATCTCAAAGAAGACAACACGGAGTAAGTGAACCAGCGAATTGAGATTCACTGATTGATGAAAAATTGATTTGAAAACAATACGACGAAGGTTTTATGAGAAATATCAATTTTCAATCAAAAATACTTTTTGTATTTGAAAGAGAATACACATTCGATGTGCTAAAGAAAAGAAGAGATTTGCACATCGAACGTTTTTTCCAAAAGTATTTTTTTCAATCAGAGATACTTTTTGTGTTTGAAATATGAATACACATTCGATGTGCTAGAGAAAAGAAGATTTGCACATCGAACGGTGTTTCCAAAAGTATTCGTCAATTCATTTCCTAGACCAAGGTTGATTCAAGAATTAATCGCCCCATTGTTTCTATCCAGTTGTCACAAGCTTGATCTTTTACAAGATCTCACATGTCACCCACCAAGAGCTTGTTTGATGTTGGCTCTAGAAGGATTTCCATCTTCATCGTGAATACTTTTACATATCACTCGGATGTTCTAGAAATACCAAAAGGATAATGCGTAGGACTTTTAATATATATACTTACTTTTCACATTGTGTGAAACAGCAAGTCTTCATTAATTTTGTGTCCTAATGAGATATTGTGGATGATCTCTTGGCTCTAGACTCAATTGTGCACATTTGGTTTCCTATGCCGGAGACTAGGGAGAGGGTCTCCTTCTTCAATATAACCTATCTCTAAAAGAAAGTCGATAGATTATGTAGGTTTCCCGTGAGAATGAAACAAGCCCTTTTAAGAGGAACTTGAGTAGCTTGGGAAGTTGTAGTGCAGTGCGTCACTGGGTCCATGACGTCTTGTCTTCAATACCAGTGTTACCTTAGTTACCACCAGTAGCATATGAATTGAACCCGGTTTCTGCCCTAAGGTTGAATTATTGGAGGGCTATTTCTTTTCACCCTTTTCACATTTAATTCTTTTTCATTCTTCAACCCCTTCAGTGCTTACCGAGACTTCATAACTAGAACCTTGTTGGGTTTATTCCAGTACTAGTTCAAACTCAGTAGGTACTCTTCCCATATCTCACTTTTCTCCTTTTTTCATCATACCTAAGGACTTCTATACTAACTAGTGGATTGTCCCTGGGTAGATCCCTCCGGTTCTGGCGGGATCGTGGGAACGAATACCTAACCTAACCATCCTTATAACACCATGCATAAAGTAAATTGGTCGGTGTTTTGGTATTGTTCTTTCCTTCTTGAAACCAATTGAAAAATCATTTGGAAAATCAATCAAGGTACTTGTGATATAATATCAAAGCATTTTGTACCTTAATTGTTTTTTGATCTTTTAGAAATGCTCCCCCTCAACATGTGCGTATGATTTTGGAAATTGATTAGCACATGGAGGCAAGAGTTCTTTGAAACAATTTCTTGATCACAATTTCCTTAGAAAAAGCCATTTGAATTTCTTTGGTAAATTCTCCCCCTCAATATGTGTGTAGGATATTTGAAATAATTTTATCACATAGAGGAAAGAGTTCTTTGAAGTACTTTCACGGTCACATTGCCATACATAAAACCATTAGAAAATCAATCAAGGTACTTTATGTTGAAACATAGAAATCATTGTACCTTGATAGTTTATTTTCTTTTGAAATGCTCCCCCTCAATATGTGCTTCGAGATTCGAAAGCGTTTAGCACGTATGGGAGAGCAGCACGCACATTTGAATCAAATCGATCATCATTTATCAGATTTTATAATTAAATCACAAATTCTCCCCCGATAAAAAATATCAAACCATTTGAGATTTTGGATCCCAAGTGATTTAATTTTTAGAAAACATGGGAGAATATGTGCCTGATTTAAAAGCTCTTCTGGTTTATGGTTATATGCTCCTCCACAATCATGTGCATTATGTATTTCAAAATCGTTTGACACATGAAGGAAGGAGTGCTTTTGAAACAATCACCCTTTAAAACCGATTTGAGATTTAAATCACGATCTCTCCCCCGATAAAAAATTTCAAACCTTTTGAGATTTGTGAGCCCAATTGATTTAAATCATTTAAAAATTTTAGGGGAAAGACGTGGCAAGATTTAATTTTTTTGAAATTGACTGATAAGGACCAATTATAGACATTAAAGATTGTTAGTGTCAGGTATGATAGTTTTTAAGAGATCTTTAAGTAAAATAAAACAATTTCACAATCAAACAAGAACAAAAAAATTTCATTTTGAAAGATCTTTGGGTTTTAAAGAAAATCATACCATGACATACCATTAAATCTTTAGATCACCAATTATTTTGTACAAACGGACTTGATAGATAAAATATCGTTTGAAAATATTTTTATTTTAAATCACTCTCCCACTCAATCGATGACCGTAGTCGTTGATTGAGTGACTTAAGTTTTGATAAAATGAAGTCCGGTGATTTCCAAAATTAAGTCCAATTTATTTTCAAAACAATATTTTTCCCATTTTCAAAACAATTTTGTCAAATTTGTTGACAAATGGTATTATTCACTACTTGTCCTGCACAAAGATATGTTAGGTGGTTGAGAAGCTTTTGTTGTTGTTGTTGTTGTAGGGCTGGAAGAAAACCATCTGCTGATGCAGTGAGACCTCTTAAGTTGCATCTATCGTGCCAACTATCCATAGAGAGATCTAATTAAGCTCCGTTTCTTCTTTTGTCGACCTACGAAATAGTTACCCTTTCCTTTCGGCATCCAATCATCTGCATTTGTGGGATCCGGATTGGGAACATTCTTATAAACCATCTATCTGCATACGTTAGTGGACATACAAACAGATATATGGTGGTCGACATCACCCAAACAACAATTGACTAATAAAAGTCAATTCAACATATCAATCAGATCATGTAAGGCATGAGAATAATGTGTTTATCAAACTCTAATAATCTAATCCTAACAATCATATCCTAGGCACCTAGTCCTTAAACGTAGGTTAACATTTTTTCATTTAAGTATGTAGGATAATTGGATAAGCCTGTTAGATGATATAGATTTGAAAACATTCTCCCCCTCAATCAATGACTCATTTTTTGAAAAGTTTAAAAAGCGCTGAAGTCATTGATTGAGTTTACAAATTTATGAAACTTCTGATTCTGATTGATTTTCAGGCAACTTAATTTCCACCATTTTTGATTACAACAATTGTTTTTCTGAAGAATTTTAGACGGAAAAATATTTGTGTAGGAACAGCAGTCCTTCGACATACTTTCCTCATTTTGATTTAGGATAAGTGCACGAATTTTGTGAAAATCGTTTAAGCGTAGCACTTTCCTTCTTTGAAAAGAGTAGGTTGCTATCAGAAATAATAGCAAACCATAGTTAAGCACGGGTTACAGTCTGAAATAACCGCAAGCCATATTTTAAGACATGTTTTGGAAAAGAATATTTACACCTCCTGCTCGAACTTCATCTATGGTCCCGTAACATTATTGAATGACATTTCTAAGACCGTAGATGTTATCGATATCAGAAGACATGTCTTTGAAAAACAATATTTTTGGTATTTTTCAAATTTTCTAATTTTTATGGGTTTTTGTTGGTTTTATATTTTTGTATTTGGTTTTTGATAAATATTTACACAGATAGTATAGATGATATAGTTTAAGAAGGATGACGATACGAGTACCGAGATAAGGATATCGAACAGCCCCGTTGTAGAAGATAGAAATTGCCATCTCTTAAACTTTCACCACTAAAGCTTCCAAGGCTCTTGAAAAGAAGAAATTGAGCCTTTTAAGAATGCAAGACTTTGGCAGCTTTCCCCCAAACCGAAAATCCTTTAGATGAGCAGATTTGAAGCTCTATTTTAAGCTTGCCTTAGCCAGGTGCACAGAGAAGCACACCACTATCATAAATCCCGCTGCTCCTTTTAAGAACGATAATCGAGATTCTCCATTCGGGGTTATATCATCAAAATAGATCAGCAACGTATCATCCCACGCATGAATGAATCTTCTCATATTTCTTTTCAACTAAAGTCTGAAGCGATCCATACCCAAAAAGTTGTCAAGAGTCCACTTTCCCCCAAGTAGATGAATTGATGCAGTCAGTCTCTTAGACTAGAGCTCACGAACCCGAATACACATATATCCAAAGACAGAGAAACTTATATCATCGAAGTAGCAGATTAAGTCCGATAGCCAAAGAATAACCCCGATGTATACTTTTCTCTCCCCTGATGATAGTTTATGAAGCTCAAGAACCTGAAGTACCCGAATGCCCAAAGAGAAAATAACCGATAACATTGAAGAAGCAGGCCGAATCACTGATTATCTCTGCGGATGACTATCTCTGCGGATGTCAACTCCGGAATAAGTGATTATATCTCTGAATCACTGATTAAGCACTCAAGTGAAACAATTGAGCGCCTCTAATGTACACAATTCTCTCTCCCCTGATGATTGCGATAACATCGAAATCATCACACACTTGTGTACCTCTTTTATCATCAGAAAATAACTCTTCCATATCTTCCCCCACATAGTTGGAATAAGAACACTAAACGCCATGAGTCAAACCTTGAGTTTCTCTGCGGTAATGACATTAGTCTTCCCGGGATATCTTCGATCACTTAGAAGTATTAAGTTCATCAATGTTTTACTCACATTTAGATGCGTGTCTCCTTCCCCCTTGCTGGTTTTGATACTTCAGAATCAGCAACTCTTTGTAAGTCCATATACTCGAAATCTATTGAGAAGAACATCATAAGCTCAGATATATCTGTGAGAATCAACTTGCTGAAGAAATACGTGAGCAAATCTAATTAGGGATTGAATCATGACATTTCACTCTCCTCCAATTAGTGCTCTTTGCTAAACTGACAATCTTTCAAATAAATGCCCGAAATAAGAAGAAGTCTTTAGATCGTCAAATGCAATTCGTCTTTTAGTCTTCTAACATGTAGCAGAGAATGTAGAACCGACTGTAGACTCGACCTTCTTCAAGATTGTCCAATTGGGGAATAGATAGTTAACATCTCCATCTCACCAAAAAAAAAAAAACATCCCAATTAACTTACATCTTGCAATTCTCCTTAACTAAAATCCCTCCCAATCAAACAAGAACAGAAAGATGTTCATCAAGGAAATTAGCAATCAGCCCGCAACGAACACACGAAATGGTAACACCAAGCAAACAATCACATCAAACAAGAACAGAAGGTTGTTTGGAATCATCATGTTGATGTGCACGTGAAGCATTAACCGGAAGCACTTGTCGTTAAACTCATCAGTCCGTGAGAAAATGTCAACCAACGACTCTTATAAGAAAAACTCCATGTGAAGATGACCCGATAAGAAGAAGCCCGGTTCTTACATGAGTTTGGATCCGTTTGACCATTTATTCTCATACATCAATCAATCATGCAGAACATTCACACTTCTTCTCCCCCTCAAGAATTGCATACAGAAATGCCATTCTTGATTGAATAAGTGAACATCATCCAAATGTAGTCATTTCACACTTCTCCCCCCAAAGGTTGCATATGATGTCGCCATCGTCATTATAATTGAGCAAGTGGAATAAGAGAACAATCTACAGTAGTTCGGTTCACTTGATGACTGAAGCGCATGGAAAAAGCATGAAGCATGTTGTTGAGAATGGTCATAATAAGAAGATTTCTCTTCTTCCGAAGATAATGTGCACTGAAGTGTACACATTTCTTTTCTTTAGAGAACGAGGCATGAACTGTTGTGTTCAAATTTCATAATCTCTCTCTTTTCAACATCTCTTGGGAAAACTTGTAATCACCCCATTATCGTTCTGTAGGCTCTTTGTCGTGACAACCAATGGAGAAAACCCAATATGATGAATTTGACCTTGAAGTAAAACAACCCGAACTCGTGACTTAATGTAACATATTGGATTTCACAAACACATCAAATCATGCTTAAGTGGGGCGTATAACTTGAGGTTTTAGAGAGAGAAAGTTTAGAGGTTTGGGAACTAAGTGAGAGAAAGTAAAAGTATTATTATGAGCTCCAACCCTCTACCTTGGGAGGTAGAGGGTATTTATAGTTTCTTACATAAACGCCATCTACGGGCTGTGGATCAGGCATACAGTGGGTAAAGACCCGTCCGTCCTCCACGGTGTTACTAAACTAAATACTAACTAATATTAAATAACTACGACTACGAGCTTTCTAACGATTACATATACTTGAGGTGAACGACACTTTAATAACTGGATTTACTAAATCCTAACAATCTCCCCCTAAGGGAGGTCACCTCAAATTACATTGAATACAAACATATACAACATTAAGATTGTTCTTGGATTCTTGGTAAAGTTCTTTGCTCACTAGCTCGTAGTCTTTGATTCTTCATGTTTTGCATGTTTGGTTAATCCAAGTGGAGGTCTTTAACTGATCCACGTGATAATGAGTTTTGAGCCAGCTTTGAGATCATCAGCTACCATAAATCTCTGACTTTTCCTTTATAGTGTTGACATTATGTGATGTTGTGACTTTTGGACCGACATGCTCACATTCTGGATCATGAAATCTTCTCATCAGAGTAGCGGAAGCTTTAGTTGATTCATGATATTTGCAGCAGCGTAGCAGAAGCATGGAGTGAAAATATCAGAGTCGTTGATGCACTTATCACGATTTCTCTAGAAATGAATGTGTTGTGTGAGCATGCGGTGGATTGACCTCTCCATTCTGATCAGCTGCAAACTTCGGGTGTACCTGCATACAACAATTAGCAATAAAGCGCACGAAACTGTCTTTGATCACTTTCGTTGAATTGAGGTACACGGCCCACGGTTCCCCGTTGATCAGTACAAGTACTGCCTGTGATCAGGTATTATTCTGAAGAATCTCCTTGATAGGGTTTCGCAGCTGCTCTAGCCGTTCTCAAACCGGAACATCTCAAAGAAGACAACACGGAGTGAGTGAACCAGCGAATTTGAGATTCACTGATTGATGAAAAATGATTTGAAAATCAATCGTGTACTGCTCAATAAAATGTTTTTTCAATAAAACGAAGGTTTTAAGGAAAACCAGTTATCAATCATAAACACCTTTTATTTTTGAAATCTTAATACACAGTCGATGCGCTAGAGAAAATAATTTTAAGGACAACGACCGGTTTTTCAAAGGTATCCGTCAATCCATAACCTGAACCAGGATTGATTCATAGTTATGAATCGCCCCATTGTTTCTGTTCAGTTGTCACATGGTTGATCTATTGGATAGATCTCACATGCCACCTACCAAGAGCTTGTTTGATGTTGGCTCTAGAAGGCTTTCCATCTTCATTGTGAATATGTTTGCATATCACTCAGATGTTTTGGCAATACCACAAGGATAATGCGTAGGACTCTTAAAATATATTCTCTCTTTTCACATTGTGTGAAACAGAGAGTCTTCATTGACAGTGTCCTAATGAGATTTATTTGATGATCTCGTGGGTCTAGACTCAATAGTGCACATTTGGTTCCTATGCCGGAGACTAGGGAGAGGGTCTCCTTCTTCAATATCAACAATCTCTAAGAGAAAGTCGATAGATTATGTAGGTTCCCCGTGAGAATGAAACAAGTCCTTTTAAGAGGAACTTGAGTGGCTTGTGAGGTTGTAGTGCAGTGCGTCACTGGGTCCATGACGTCTTATCTTCAATACCGGTGTTACCATAGTAACAATCAGTAGCATATGTATTGAACCCGTTTTCTGCCCTAAGGTTGAAATATTGGAGGGCTATTTATTTTCACCATTTTCACATTTATTTCTTTTTCATTCTTCAACCCCTTCAGTGCTAACCGAGACTTCATAACTAGAACCTTGTTGGGTTTATTCCAGTTCTAGCTCTATCTCAGTCTGCACTCTTCCCATATCTCACTTTTCTCCTTTTTTTCATTATACCTAAGGACTTCTACACCATCTAGTGGATTGTCCCTGAGTAGATCCCTCCGGTTCTGGCAGGATCTTGGGAATGAATACCTAACCTAACCATCCTTATATCACCATACATAAAGTAAATTTGGCTGGTCTTTTTGGTATTGTTCATCAGCCATTGGAACCAATTGAAAACCATTTGAAAATCAATCCAGATACTTGTGATATATTATCAAAGCATTTTGTACCTGAATTATTTTTGATATTTTTGAAAAAGAGCTCCCCCTCAGCATGTGCATCGTGTATTTGAAATCGTTTTGGCACACGGAGGCAAGAGGAAGAATTCACTTCTTTGATTACCATTTTATAAAAGATATCAACATCACTATCCTGATTAAAATTAGTATTTTTCATACTTTGTTAAGGATATTTTTGGAAAGGATGTAGTTTTCAAAAAGTTGCTCCCCCTCAATATGTAGGATCGTTATTTTTATTGTGTTGATGATTCGGGTGGTCTTGGGAGATCAAAATACATGTTAGCCATTAGAGAGAGAAAGTTAGAGAGAGAGAGGGTGTTCTTGGTAGAGAGTTACTTCACAAAAGTTGAATATTAGATTAGAAAGCACCACCCCTTCCATGGATGGAAGGGGTATTTATAGTTACAAGAAATACGACCTCCTATCGGCCTGTGGATCAGGGATACAGTGGGTAAAGACCCGTCCTTCCTCCACGGTGTTGCACTACGCTAAACTAAAACTAATAACTAAGTAATAAACTGATAAATAACGTAAACAACGACAAATCTACGAGCTAACTTAAGCTAGATAACATTTGGGGTGACCGACTCTTCACTAAGAAATTTTCCAATTCCTAACAATCTCCCCCTAAGGGAGGTCACCCCATGTTTTACATTTTGAATCCTAGCATTCTATTCTTGACATTGTTCTTGAGCTCGTAGACTTGAATTCTTCATTTCCGCAATCTTTGTGCTTTTGTAGTGCAACTTCAAAGTCCGCATAGTTTTGTACTTTGAGTGGAGGTCTTTGAACTGATCCACATCTTTGATGATCTTCGAGCTTTCATTGAGATCATCAGCCACAGTAAATCTCTCTGGATCATCCATAGTTGTGTTGCCTTCATGTGATGTTGTGACATTCGGACCGACATGCTCACACTTTTGAATCATGACATCTTTCCATCAGAGTAGCGGAAGCCTTACTAGTTCATGATATTTTCAGCAGCGTAGCAGAAGCATAGTATAAAAATATCAGAACTAGGTTATGTAGATGTGCACCAGTCATGATTTCTTCAATTAAGTGTGGTTGCTGTGAACATGCGGCTTTGGATTGACTCCTCAATTCTGATCAGCTGCAATCGCCGGGGTGTACCTGCATACGACAGTTAGCAATAAAGCGCACGAAAGTGTCTTTGATCACTTTCGTTGAATTGAGGTACATGGCCCACGGTTCCCCGTTGATCAGTACAAGTACTGCCTGTGATCAGGTAGGATTCCTAAGAATCTCCTTGACAGGGTTTCGCAGCTGTTCTAGCTGTTCTCAAACCGGAACGTCTCAAAGAAGACAACACGGAGTGAGTGAACCAGCGAATTGAGATTCACTGATTGATGAAAAATTGATTTGAAAACAGTCGCGTATTGCTTAGAATAAAGAGTTTTGCAATACGACGAAGGTTTTATGAGAAAGATCAATTTTCAATCAAAACACTTTTTGTATTTGAAAATAGTACACAATCGACGTGCTAGAGAAAAGAAGAGATTCGCACATCGACCGGTTTTTCTAAAAGTATTTTTCAATCAGAGATACTTTTTGAATCTTGAAATGAATACACATTCAACGTGCTAGAGAAAGAAGGTTTGCACATCGAACGGTTTTTCCAAAAGTATTCGTCAATTCCATTCCTGGACCAAGGTTGATTCACGAAAGAATCTCCCCATTGTTTCTATCCAGTTGTCACAAGCTTGATATTTTGCAAGATTTCACATGTCACCCACCAAGAGCTTGTTTGATGTTGGCTCTAGAAGGATTTCCATCTTCATTGTGAATATTTTCATATCACTCGGATGTTCTGGCAATACCACAAGGATAATGCGTAGGACTCTAAATATATACTTACTTTCCACATTGTGTGAAACAGCAAGTCTTCATTAATATAGTGTCCTAACGAGATATTGTGGATGATCTCTTGGCTCTAGACTCAATAGTGCATTTTTGGTTCTTGTGTCGGAGACTAGGGAGAGGGTCTCCTTCTTCAATATCAACAATCTCGAAGAGAAAGTCGATAGATAATGTGGGTTCCCCGTGAGAATGAAACAAGCCCTTTAAAGAGGAACTTGAGTGGTTTGGGAAGTTTAGTGCAGTGCATCACTGGGTCCATGATGTCTTGTCTTCAATGCCAGTGTTACCTTAGTAACCACCAGTAGCATATGAATTGAACCCGGTTTCTGCCCTAAGGTTGAATTGATGGAGGGCTATTTCTTTTCACCCTTTTTCACATTCAGTTCTTTTTCATTCTTCAACCCCTTCAGTGCTTACCGAGACTTCATAACTAGAACCTTGTTGGGTTTATTCCAGTACTAGCTCTGTCTCAGTCCGCACTCTTCCCATTTCTCATTTTTCTCCTTTTTTTTCAATAATCCTAAGGACTCTACACTATCTAGTGGATTGTCCCTGGGAAGATCCCTCCGGTTCTGGCGGATCGTGGGAACAAATACCTAACCTAACCATCCTTATAACTCCATGCAAAAATTAAATTGGTCGGTCTTTTGGTATTGTTCTTTCCTTCATGAAACCAATTGAAAAATCATTTGGAAAAACAATCAAGGTACTTGTGATACGAGATCAAAGCATTATGTACCTTAATAGTTTTGATCATTTTAGAAATGCTCCCCCTCAACATATGCATATGATATAAAATTGTTTGGCACATGGAGGCAAGAGTTCTTTGAAATAATTTCTTTGAAATAATTTCTTGATCACAATTTCCTTAGAAAAAGCCATTTGAATTTCTTTGGTAAAATTCTCCCCCTCAATATGTGCATAGGATTTTTGAAATCATTTTTATCACATAGAGGCAAGAGTTCTTTTGAAGCACATCCACAATCACAAAATCCATTAAGAAAACCATTTGAAAACACAATCAAGGTACTTTATAATCTCTTTTAAAAAAACTTTTGTACCTCGATGGTTTTGCTCCCCCTCAATATGTGCTTCGAGATTCGAAAGCGTTTAGCACATATGAGAGAGCAGCCTGCACAACTGAATCAAAACGATCAACTTTTTATCAAATTTCATTATTAAATCACAAATTCTCCCCCGATCAAAAATATCAAACCCCTTTGAGATTTTGGATCTCAAGTGATTTAATTAGGTTTAGAAAACATGGGAGAAAATGTGGCCTTGTTTAAATACTCGTCTGGTTTTTGGATAAATCCTCCTCCTCAACATGTGCATTATGTATATTGAAATCGTTTGGCACATGGAGGCAGGAGTGCCTTTAAAGGACTAAAACCAATTCCATTTAAAACAGATTTGAGATTTAAAACACGATCTTTACCCCGATCAGAAATATCAAACCATTTGAGATTTGTGATCCCAACTGATTTAAATCATTTAGAAAAATTTGGGGAAAGACGTGGCAAGATTCAATTTTGAAAGATGACAGATACGGACCATTTTAAGACATTAAAGATTGTTAGTGTCAGGTATGATAGTTTTTAAGAGATCTTTTAAGTAAAACAAAACAATTTCACAATCAAACAAGAACAGAAAAAATTTCATTTTGAAAGACCTTGATTCTAAAGAAAAAATCATACCATGACATAACATTAAATCTTTAGATCACCACTTATTTTGTACAAACGGACTTTTTGTGAAGAAATATCATTTGAAAATATTTTATATAAAATCACTCTCCCCCTCAATCCATGACAGAAGTCAATAATTGAGTGACTTAGGTTTTGATAACAAGAAGTCCGGTGATTTTTTAAAAACTTAGTCCAATATATTTTCAAAACAATATTTTCCGTTTTCAAAACAATTTAATCAAATTATTCAAAATTGTTTTTAAAAATGATATCCTGCACAAAGATACGTTAGATGGTTGAGAGGCTTCTGTTGTTGTTGCTGTAGGGTTTGGAAGAAAAACCGTCTGCAGATGCAGTGAGACTTCTTCTTACGTTGCATTTTGAATGCCAACTGAGGTCAAATTAAGCTCCGTTTCTTCAATCTCTTAGAAGAAAACCATCTGCTGATGCAGTAAGACCTCTTACGTTGCATTTCATGCCAACTCTCCATTTGAAGTCCAATTAAGCTCCGTTTCTTCATTTGTCAACCCAAGACATAGTTACCCTTTCCTTTCGGCATCCAATCATCTTCAATTGTGGGATCCGGATCGGGAACATTCTTTTATACCAATATACCTGCATACGTTAGTGAACACACATACAAATATATGGTGGTCGACATCACCCAAACAACAATCGACTAATTAAAGTCAATTCATCATAACAATCAGATCATATAAGGCATGGGGTTTATGTGTTAATCAAACTCTAATCATCTAAACCTAACAATCATATCCTAAATTCCTAGTCCTTCGACACAGGCAAATATCATTTTTAATAAAGCACGTAGGATAATTAAGAAAGCTCGTTAGATGATATAGATTTGAAATCATTCTCCCCCTCAATCAATGACTCAATTTGTGAAAAGTTTAAGAGTGCTGAAGTCATCGACTGAGTTTTTGCGAATTAATACGAAAAACTCTGATCCTGATTGATTTTTTCAAGCAACTCATTATACCACCATTTTTGAAATACAACAAATATTTTTCTGAAGAATTATAGACGGAAAAACATTTGTGTAGGAACAGCAGTCCTTCGACATACTTTCCTCAAATTGTTTTAGGATAAGTGCACGAAATATTTGAAAATTGTTTAAGCGTAGCACTTTCCTTCCTTTTAAGAGCGGGTCGCTATCTGAAATGATAGCAAGCCATTGTTTAAGCACGGGTTACAGTCTGAAATAACTGTAAGCCATTTTTTTTTTTTTGAAGCCCGGGTTACAGTCTGAAATAACTGTAAACCATAGTTTTGAGACATGTTTAGAAAAGAATATTTACACCTTCTGCTCGAACTTCATCTAAAGTCCCGTGCCATTATTGAATGACATTTCTAAGACCGCAGATGTTATCGATACCAGAAGACATGTCTTGAAAAACATATTTTTGGTCTTTTTCAAATTTTCTGATTTTTATGGGTTTTTGAAGGTTTTATATTTTTCTATTTTCTTTTTGTTGGTTTTATATTTTTCTATTTTCTTTTTGTTGGTTTTCTATTTTTGTATTTGGTTTTTCTGAAAAATATATACAAGGATAGAATAGATGATATAGTTAAGAAGATGATGATACGAGTACCGAGATAAGGATATCGAGCAGCACGTCGTAGAAGATAGAAGTCATCAACTCTTAAACATTCACCACCAAAGCTTCCAGGGCTCTTGAATCGAAGAAAGAAATTGAGCCATCTGAAAGTGAGACTCTGGCAGCTTCCCCCCAAACCGAAAATCCTTTGGATGAGCAGATTCGAAGCTCTATTTCAAGCTTTCCTTAGCCAGGTGCACAGAGATGCACACCATAATCATAAATCCTGTTGCTCCATTTAAGAACGATAATCGAGGATCTCCATTCGGGGTTATATCATCAACAAGAAGAATAGCAACGTATCATCCCACTCATAAATAATCTTCTCAAATTTCTTTTCCACTGAAGTCAGAAGCAATCTATTCCAAAAGGTGTCAAGAGAACAATTCCCCCAAGTAGTTGAATTGATGCAGTCAGCCTCTTTGTATAATGCTCAAGAACTCTCCCGAATACACTTCATGAGGGGAATGAAGAACACCTTCCCATGTTTACATTTTTCTTCCGAGATGAACGTGTATGAAGCTCAAGAACCCGAAGTACACCAATATCCAAGAACTCTCCCGAATACACATCAAGAGGGTAATGTAGAACACCTCCCCTATGTTCACATCTTTCGTCCCTGATGAATGTGTATGAAGCTCAAGTATCCGAAGTATACCAATACACAAGGAATGAATAACTGATAACATTGAAGAAGCAGACCAAGTCACTGATTATCTCTGCGGGTGACAATCAATGCGGATGTCAACACCGGAATAAGTGATTATATCTCTGAATCACTGATTAAGCACTCAAGTGAAACAGCTGAGCATCCCCAATGTACACAATCTCTCTCCCCTGATCCTTGAGACACCATCGAAATCACCTCATACTAGTGTACCTCTGTTATCTTCAGAAACTTTCTCTAACATCACTTCCCCCACGTAGTTGGAATAATAACACAAAAAGCCTTGATGAGTAAAACCTTGAGTTTCTCTGCGGTCATGACAATTGTTTTCCCGGGATATCTTCAATCACTTAGAAGTATTAAGCTCATCAAGTTTACTCGCCATGAGTCAAACCTTGAGTTTCTCTGCGGTACTAACATTTGTCTTCCCGGGATGTCTTCAGTTACTTAGAAGAGTTAAGTTCATCAAGTTTACTCGCTTTGTGTTTATATGTGAGTCTCCTTACGCCTTGCTGGTTTTTTGACACTTCTGAATCAGCAACTCTTTGTAAGCCCAAATACTTGAAATTTGTTGAGAAGATTGCATGAAGTCTTTGTGAGAATCAACATGCTGAAGACTCTCTCTGACTATTTATATCAACCCTTCTGTAGACATTTTGAAGTGACCACTGAAGAAGAAAACCCGCTATACCATACTTGAAACTGAAGTCAACTTCCCCACATTTGTATCTTAAGCTTGCACCTAATGATGGAAGAACGGTGTAGAGAATTTATGCTTCAAGCAAATCTCTAAGTACTCACTACCCAAACAAAGTATGAGACATTAACACCTCTTGATTATCCACACCGTCATATGCGTGTGACACTGAGTAAAACAAAGTAACTCCTAATTGTGATAGTTAACCAGGTCTTCAACCATCCACTTCGACTGCTGGTAACTAGATAAACCAAGTCTTCAACTCAAATTCTTAAGCCCGAGCAAGTTATCAAATAAGAACACGCCTTTGTGAACGTCAACTTCAATCTCAAATAAGTGATAAATGATTAACTCTGAAGTAATCACCTTGTGTCAAATGTCCAACAATAGTCAATATCAACGTCTCGAGTAGTCACTGCTAAAGAATTTGAGCAAGTCTAATTGGGAATTAAATCTGACTTATAACTTTCTCCCAATTAGTGCTCTCCCCTAAACCGACAATCTGTTTGATAAATGCCCAGATTAAGAAGAAGTCTTTAGATCGTTAAATGCAACTCGTCTTTAGTCTTCTAACATGTAGCAGAAAATGTAGAACAGACTGTAGACTCGACCTTCTTCAAGATTGTGCAGTTGGGGAATAGAAAGTTAACATCTTCAACTCACCAAAGACAAGAACATCACCAAACAGCATCCCAATCAACTTACATCTTGCAAATCCCCTTAACTAAAATCCCTCCCAATCAAACAAGAACAGAAAGATGTTCATCAAGGAAATCAGCAATCAGGCCGCAACGAACACACAAGATGGTAACACCAAACTACCAATCACATCAAACAAGAACAGAGAGATTGTTCGGAATCATCATGTTGTTGTATACGTGAAGCATTAACCGGAAGCACTTTGTCGATAAACTCATCAATCCGAGTGAAGATGTCAACCAACGGCTCTTAGAAGAGAGAAACTCCATGTGAAGATTACCCGATAATAAGAAGCTCGGTTCTTACATGAGTTTCGAGCCGTATGACCATTTAAATTCTCAAATATCAATCAGCAATGCAAAAAATTCACACTTCTTCTCCCCCTCAAGAATTGCATACGGAGATGCCATTCTTGACTAAATAAGTGAAAATCATCCGAAAGTTCTATTCACACTTCTCTCCCGCAAAATCAGCACGAGATGTCGCCATCTTCATTATAATTGAGCAAGTGGAATGAGAAAACAATCAGTGGTAGCCCGGTTCACTTTATGACTGAAGCGCATGGAAAAAGCATGAAGCATGTTGATGAGAATGGTCATTAATTAGAAGATTTCTCTTCTTCAGAAGATAAAGCGCACTGAAACGTACACTTTTCTTTTCTTTAGAGAACGAGGCATGAACTGTTGTGTTCATACGTCATAAGAAGATTTCTCTTCTTTTGAAGATAAAGCGCACTGAAACGTACACTTTTCTTTTCTTTAGAGTACGAGGCATGAACTGTTGTGTTCATACGTCATAATCTCTCTCTTTTCAACTCTCTTGGCAAAACATGTAATCAACCCCATTATCATTCTGTAGGCTCTTTGTTGTGACAACTGATGGAGAAAATCCGATATGATGAATTTGACCCTGAAGTAAACTACCCCGAACTCGTGACTTAAACTTGCACATATGAAACAAAGAGCGGTGCCGATTTCCATTAGCATCTCTAAGTACTCTCTATGTACTCTATACTCTTCAACCAACCAACCATCAAGTAATAGACGTACATTACCTCTTGAAAATCCACAATTGAATGTGACACTGAGCACTACAATGTAACTCCTTTAAGTGATAGTTATTTTGTGGTGATAAGAGCCCAATTCCCCCAAGTGGTAAAAGAAAAGGTAAAAGTCACCCAACAATAACTAGATTTCCAAGTCTTCGCTTTAGATAATAAGCTCGAACAAGGATCTCGAAGAATCTTCATCCAACCATCCCCGATACCTTCAGATACTAAGTACACTTGCCCGTGATAATTCACTTCAACCTCAAATAAATAATACTGAATTAACGCCGTTGTCACATCTTCTGAACTGCTCAAATCTAGCCTTCTTAGACGTTTGAAGTGAACTTTGATAATGGTTTTCATCCCGACCATGGTTAGAAGCACATAACCCCGTAAAACCATGTAATAACCAAACTGCCATGACGAAAACCCAAACACACACCCAATTCATAAAGTACACCCTTTTATCCTTTCTTTGAAGCAGAAACTGTAGCATCAGCATCAAGTAAGATCCAAAATTACACTTTCTCTTCTCCAAGATGGTTCCATCATTACGGGATTTTACAACTCTATGGTTTAAACCGAGAAATAGTTTCTTTCGCGGGATTTTACAAAACCAAGAATAAACCGTAAGATAGATCCGGAAATGCACTTTACTAATACCAGGATGTTTCCATTGTCACGGGATTTTGCAAGTCTATGATTTAAACCGAGAAATAGGTTCTTTCGCGGGATTTTACAAAATCAAGACAAAACCGTAAACAATGTCAGCTTGAGTGTGTAATGACAACTTTGGTTTCAGTGAATATATGTTTTAGGAGAACATGCAGCGGTTCATCAACAAATCCTTATCCAACATCATCAACCATCCAATTAACACTTTGGTAAACACATCATTCACGCAATCAGTCGGCTATTGTAGTGACCACATGGAGAAGTAAACCCGATATACCAATCTTGATCATGAAGTAGAAATCCCCAGATTTGTTACTTAACCTTGTACTAATTCTTGTGAAGAAGAAACGGTGTACCCAATGTACAAAACCTCTTGACATATCCTCCACTGCGTGAGACACTGAAGTGATAGCTACGTTGTGGGTTAATCGAGAAAGAATCACAACCGTAACTAAATAGCCAAGTCTTTATCACACTCAATAAATGCCCAAACAAGTCATCTTCGTGGAAGGGTAGAAAGAAAGAAGATGAAATAAGTAAACGTGCCCGGAAACCTTACTTCAGATCCATATAAGAAATACCGAACACAAGCGACCCCGAAATCAACTTTGTTCAACCATTAATTCAAGCCGCAACGCAGTATCCCTCATGAAAATGTAGAAACCAAAATAACAAGCCTCATCACAACAAGTCTCAACATCAGCTCTTATCATCGAATAGCATCACCCAAATCTTATATTTGAATCTCATAGCCAACAAAACTCATTCTCAAATCTCATCTTATCCAAGTTACAACTCGAAGTCCATGAATTATTATAATCATAATTCCAAATTCACGAGTGTGTAGTAATATCCAACGAAAACCCCGGACCATAGATGTATCCAATATCACATATTACCTGATACAATCTAGCACCGTGGCTTAATTGATCACAAAAAAATGTAAGACCCTTGTTCATTATATACGGTAGACACAAAGCCCATGTGCAGCCCCTAAATGAAATCATCGTCACATGCCCATTCAATCCAAATACACATTCAGCCCATTTCACACACCGGATCAAAATATGAGGTGCCCTAATTAACGGGGTGTATAAAAGCCACTTTAACACATCTTCTAACCCAAATCTCCAACATATCCGCCCCTCACCAAAAAATCCTCTCTCAAATCCACAGACCCTAAACAGCTCTAACCATCAGTCCGCCCATCTCATTTTTAGCTCGCCACAGGGTTGGCTTGAGCGACTAGTAACAGCCACAGGGATGGCTTTAGACGTCGTAGGCTTACCAAATCAAACTCAGGGCTCAAGATAGGTAATGATTTTTTAATGTTTTTGTTTAGAGTATTAGTCAACGAACGAATCAGAGAAATGGATGTAACATGCTTGTTAACATCATTTCTTTATACTCGTATAGTAACAAAAACAAAAAAATATTAGATCTATGATGTGTATCTCCTTTGGATATGTTCTTGAGAATGACATGAGATAGGCTGAGATCTTTGTTCAATATAATCTTTTTGAGTTAGACCTTATGATATAACGAAACAAACAAAAAATTTCTAACAATCGTATTAGAAAAACTTTTAACGTTTCGTATATTGTCAAACCCTTTTTGATCAATGATGGTATTGTGGGTGTGGATTAAAAAAATCTTTGAGATTTCAAGAGAGATTCATTAACCCACAAGGCTGAGGTCATTTTTAATTTTTTTTGATATCATACTTGATTTTCGTATATGTTGACTGAGTTAAGATCGATGATGTAAACTTCTTGTGTGTATAGATCTTGTATGGTCTAAGCGTTTTGAGAACCACACACAAAATAGAAGTGATGCTGAGAACTACACACAGAATAGAAGTGATTTGATTTGATATACGTATATCTTTGATTGAGATTAGGAATGTTTTTCGACTTTGTTTTGAGTCAAGATGTTGAGAAGATGTGAAGTTGGATATAGATGTATGGTTGTTTGCAAGTGGGTTTCCATATAGGCATCTTCTCGTGTCTTGCTTGTTCATTTTGTTTTCAAATATGGATTCTAGTCTTGACTGATGAAGATAAATGGTACTGAGGTCTCACGATCTTTTGGTTTTGATGATAGCATTTGTGTTGAGTCGTTTGATATATGGTTTAAAGTCTTTTTGTGGTTGTAGTCTTGGTTCAGTCACTCTTCTTCTTCATTTCTGTCTGTCAAGTCGCTAGCAATGTTTGTGGTCATGAGTCAATTAGCCAAACCAAGTCGCTAGCTTATTCGCTAAGCCAACTCGCTAGCCAACTCGCTAGCCAAGTTGCTAGCCAAGTCGCTAAGCTAACTCGCTAGCCAAGTCGCTAAGCTAACTCGCTAGCCAAGTAGCTACTTCAATAAGTCGCCACATCAATATACAAATCGCTAACTTGTTAATACAAGTCGCTACAAGATTCATTGTATCTGGACAGATTGACAAGTCGCTAACAAGAATTGGTATTTTCCGATGACTTTTCCGACCATTTTCCGACCACCTTCATAATAAACCCAGAAAAATGTCATAAAAATTGCAACTTTTACCCGTTTGACCACAGTTTTGACCTCGTATAAACAGACTTATGACCATTTTACTACCAAACAACAACTGCATAAATATTTGTAAATGTTTGAGACCATGTTAGTACCAAAAATTCTAAACAAAAACTGTTTCAATTAATGACCAGATGACACAAAACAGTATACGAATTTGACCAAAACCAAATAACCAGAAACTGTTTACCCAAAATAATTGTAGAAACACTTTTCGAACCAAAAAATGGTACAAACACAGTTAACACGGAATTAAACACCACAATAAATCATCAAAACACAACAACCTGTCTCTGGTACCAATTGTAGGATCGTTATTTTTATTGTGTTGATGATTCGGGTGGTCTTGGGAGATCAAAATACATGTTAGCCATTAGAGAGAGAAAGTTAGAGAGAGAGAGGGTGTTCTTGGTAGAGAGTTACTTCACAAAAGTTGAATATTAGATTAGAAAGCACCACCCCTTCCATGGATGGAAGGGGTATTTATAGTTACAAGAAATACGACCTCCTATCGGCCTGTGGATCAGGGATACAGTGGGTAAAGACCCGTCCTTCCTCCACGGTGTTGCACTACGCTAAACTAAAACTAATAACTAAGTAATAAACTGATAAATAACGTAAACAACGGCAAATCTACGAGCTAACTTAAGCTAGATAACATTTGGGGTGACCGACTCTTCACTAAGAAATTTTCCAATTCCTAACACAATATGTGCATCAAGATTCGAAAGTGTTTTGCACATATTAGGGAAAAACTGCACTTTGGAACAAATCAATCACGTTTTAATCCTTCATAGTTTGATATAGATGCTCCCCCTTAACATGTGCATGAAAAATTTGAAATCGTTTGGCACATGAAGGGAGGAGAGCTTGCTAAACACTTATAAAACCATTTATCGAATTATCAGTTTAAATCCAATTTAAATCACAAATTCTCCCCCGATCACAATTTTCAAATCATTTGAGATTTGTGATCTCTATAGATTTAAATTGATTTTGAAAGCTTTTGAGGAGAATTGTGACTTGCTTATGAAAACATATAACCGATAAGGATCAAATCTGAGACTTTAAACTCCAAAGATTAAACATGCTTAAATATCTTTTGAAAACATGACATAAACCTTGGTCTGAACCAATTGTAAGACAAATAACCTTTTGATTTAAATGAAATCATTCTCCCTCTCAATCAATGACATAAGTTGTTGATTGAGAGATAGAGATTTTGACAAATGTCAAGTTCAGATGATTTTCAAAAATTGAGTCCGAGTTATTTTTATTAGTTTTCATTTAGATAACAAATATTTTTCAGAAGAATTTATAGAAGGGAAAGTATTTGTGAGGAAAACATTTGTCTTTTTAGTGACAAACATTTGTTTTTAGAATCAAAGCATGAGATTTGAAAAATAAGATAAAGCATGGCTCTGTTCTTTCTTTAAAAACGGGTTATAGACTGAAATGACTATAAGCCTTAGTCTTACATTCTCTCATTTTTTTTTAATTTATGGACATTCGAACAATATCTAAAGACCCGTGTCACTCTTTGAGTGACAACACAAAGACCGTAGATATTATCGAATCAAGAAAAACATGACAAAATGACAATATTTTTGAATTTTTTTGAGTTTTTCAAATTTTTATGTTTTTTTTTTTTTTTTTTTTTTTTTTTTTTTTTTATTTATTTAATTTTTTTGAAAGTTTTATATTTTTCTATTTGCTTTTTGTTGGTTTTCTAATTTTGTATTTTGCTTTTTGAAAAAAATATTTACAAGAGATGGATGAAGAAAAACTTTTACTCCTCGTCTTCCTCTTGAAGACGTTTGAGTGTTTCCGGTTGTAGACTCTTTAGACCAAGTCGTGGAAGGATAAACTCAAAACGTTCTCTAGGAAGAGCTTTGGTGAAGATGTCTGCTAACTGGTATTCAGTCCTTACAAAATAAAGTTCCACCACACCGTTCTCCACTTGCTCCCTGATGAAATGATGTCGAATGTCAATATGCTTTGCTCTTGAATGTTGAACGTTGTTGCATGAGAGAGCAATGGCACTTTTGTTATCACAATACAGAGGGGTTTTATTGAATTCAAAGCCATAGTCAGATAATTGGGATCTCATCCATAGGATTTGAGCACAACAAGATGACATGGCTATGTATTCAGCCTCTGTAGAGGATATAGAAGTACTCATTTGTTTCTTTGAAGACCAGCTCACAAGCTTATAACCCAAAAACTGAGCACCTCCTGACGTGCTTCGACGTGTATCTTGACATCCTGCATGGTCAGCATCTGCATAGGCTGTTAGTGACATACCGGTGTCCTTCGGGGTACCAAAGTCCCATATTGATGGTTCCTTGGAGATACTGAAAGACCCGTTTAACCGCTTCAAGGTGCTTTTTGGTAGGCTTAGCCTGATATCTAGCACACATGCATACAGCGAACAGAATATCAGGTCTACTGGCTGTGAGGTACATCAGGGATCCAATCATACTACGATATTTTGTTTGATCTACCATGATCCTTGAGTGGTCCTCATCCAGTTTAGTACGCTCTATCATGGGAGTGTCAACAGAGTCACAAGAATCAAATCCAAATTTCTTTAAAATCTCATTTGTATATTTAGATTGATTGATAAAAATGCCTCCGGGACTTTGTGAAATTTGTAATCCCAAGAAAAATGACATTTGTCCCATCATTGACATTTGAAATTTGGAGCCCATCTCCTTAGAAAAACGGTCACATTCATTGGGGTCAGTCGAGGCAAAAATAATATCATCAACATAGATTTGCATGTGAATTAAATGTTTGTTTGACTTTCTGGTGAACAATGTCGGATCAACTGCTCCTTTGCACATCCCTATGCTCATCAAGTTTTACTTTGAAGATCCACTTTAGAGCAATGATCATAGCACGGTTAGGAGCAGGTACTAATTCCCATACATCTAGTCGATCAAACTCATGAATTTCTTCTTGCATGGCATTGAACCAGATGTCTTCATTCATGGCAGTTTTAACGTCTTTTGGTTCGATCTTAGAGAGTACGGAGTTGAAGAAGCACCATAAGGCATAAGTTGCAAGTTGTTTACGAGTGGATACTCGATGGGAGGGGTTTCCAATGATGTTGTCCAATGGATGGTCATGTGTCCATTTTCTAAGGTGTTCATCTGGTTGTTGTTGAGGAACTGAAGCAGCAGAGTCGTTTTCTCCTGATGAAGATGGTTCTGATGATGATTCAGGAGCAAATATATTCTCAAAGGGAGCATCTTCAGGAGTAGCAAAGGGATTATCTCCATCATAGGTGCCAGAAACAATTCCATGATGTACACTTGATGATTGAGGATTTGATGATGAGACAGAGTGATCAGCAACAGGCGCTTCTTGACTCAATGACATAGACACTGAAGGGTTATCTACGTTGACAGGGATATGAGCAGCCTCTGTTGATGGATTTGACTGATCATTATCAATTGGCTCATAGTGTTCATCAAACATTGGATCAAATAATTTCTTCAATTCATCTTCTAAAGGAGGTACATAAGGAGTTGCTGGTGAGAGATTTTGTACAAGAGAAGAACTAATGGGACTACTTGATGAAGGTTGTGATACGGGTCAAGAACTTGATTGTCCTGGAGCCATTTGCCCAGACAACTCATCGAACGTGACGTGAATAGTTTCAATGATATCTCGGGTTCTTTTGTTGTAGATTCGATAACCCTTCTTGTTTGATGCATAACCCACAAAAACTCCAATGTCCGCCTTAGCTCTTAATTTTTCTAAATCTTGACCGTCATTTGTTGGATAGCACAAAGCACCAAATACACGGAGGTAGGAGAGATCAGGTTTTTGTTTATGAACAAGTTCGTATGGAGTTTTTGCATGAGTGGTGTGTATGAGGGAACGATTTTGGGTGTAGCAAGAAGTGGCTATGGCTTCAGCCCAAAGAAACATTGGAACCTTTGAATAAATTAGCATAGTTCTTGCTGCGTTAACAAGGGTCCGATTTCGTCTTTCAACTACACCATTCTGTTGAGGCATGCGTGGAACACTTCTTTGATGACTGATTCCAATGCTTTCATAAAATTGACTTAGGTGTTTGTTAACAAACTCAGTGCCATTGTCTGTTCGAATAATTCTAACTGTCTTGTTAAGTCGAACTTGAAGCTGCTTGATAAGTTTGATGATGACATCTGGAGTTTCATCCTTTGTCCTCAAAAACTTTACCCAAGTAAATCGAGAGTAGTCATCGACAACGACTAAAATATATTTCTTCCCATTAATCGTTTGCACTCTCATTGGTCCGCCCAAATCCATATGAAGGGTATGAAGAATTTCCATAACTGAGTTTGCAGGTTTGGGTTTGTTTTTCCCAATTGGCATGATGAACAAAGATGATCTTTTTCATATTTTAATCTAGGTAAGCCTCTTACAAGGTCCTTTATGGAAAGATCATTAATGGTGCCGAAGTTCAAGTGATTGAGACGACGATGCCATAACCATGACTTTGTTTTCGAAGCCTTTGACAACAATTAGATTGGAGAAGACTTCATCATGTCTTCGATAGAGATAGTGTATAGATTTGAACCCCGTGTTCCTCTTAAAAGTTCCACACCATCAAGTTCTCTAACGAAACAAGTATGTTTTCTAAAAGCCACCTCTAGATCGGAATCACTGAATTGACCAACAGAAAACAGATTATGACCAAGACCTTCTACATAATATACCCTGGAGATTACACTATCACCAAAAACATAGTCTCCATAACCCATAATTGCACCAAAATGGTCATGAGCCGCGAGCGATCTCCAGTCATATGCTTGGAACAGCCTGAGTCCAAGTACCACAGAACGATTTGAACGACCTATAGTTGAACACAGACAAAAATGGATAACTGGATAATTGGGATCCCCATGCAAGAATGGGTTCCATTTGGTTAGTAGCAGTGATTGAAACATCCACATCGGAAGAAGAAACAATGGAATCATCAGGGATAGATGCAGTGCTAGTGTCCGTATTTGACCTATTCAAAGTATGTTCACTTCTTAAAGGAATAGTTCTACCAGTAGGTATCCATTTCCTAATGGGCATTGACTTAGATAATTTAGGGCACAACTCATTAAGACTAAGCTTGCGGCCAGCAGGTATCCACTGATAACCTACATTACTAAATTTTCTTCCTGTGGGTTTCCAATGTTTTCTAGCCTTCTTCCACCATTGCTTTCTAGCCTTCTTAACATGATTGTTGGCATTAACGATTTTGACTGGGTGTTTGACAGAATTAATCAAATAATTCACGCCACATACAGGATTAGTAACAGAAACCAAGCAATCATCATTACATGTTTTGCAGATAGTAGCAAAATTCGAATTAATTATAGTACGCTTATAGCTAATACTAGAATCAACACGATTCGTTTTATTCAACTCAAACTTAATGTTCCTAGGGTGATCTTCTACTCTCTTCCATTGCACACTCTTAGCTTGCGAGGTCCTATCTTGCTTTGTATTGCCTGGAGGCTTTGACCCGCTTGCTTTTGTGTCACTGATTACTCCTGTAGAGGGAATTATGGGAACATTAGTTGGTTGGGCTACCTTTTGCATTCTTGAACTAGAAGTGCAGGGATCTGAACTACTTGAAGGCACTTTAGAGTTCACTCTCTTAACACTGGGCATAGAATGGGTTGCATACTTAGCACTAGGCATAGAACAAGGCATCACAGCTTTATCTTTCTCACATAAGGATTTAGGACATGTTGCTCTTAAACATTATAACAGCTCCTGAGATCATTTGGCCTGAATGCACGCAAACCTAATTTCACTATCAAGGGGCTTATTTATGAAACCCTCTTCTACAATCTCACGGAGACATTCTAGACTATCCTTAAGGTGAAAGAAATAGTTATGAAACACAAGTTCGTTATTCCTTAGATGAGGAGGAATGTATTTAACAGTCACAGTATATTTGCAGTCTGTAGATGACTTAGAGGCAACATTCTCATTAAAGACAAGTGGCATTTTCTCTTTTTCCTGACTCTTCAGATTCTCAATTTCCTTTTGTAAAGAAGTTATTTTTCGTTGTTCTTGTCACGAGTGACTTTCATTGAATCATATAACTCTTTAAAGTGTCGTTTAACTTTTTCATTTTCTTCTAAAAAACTCTCATTTTCCTTTTGTAAAACATTAACCAAGTTTTGAAGATGAAAAGTTTGAGAGCACTGAGAATCTAAAGGAGGAGGCATTTGGGAGCCAGTCACATTGTTCTTTTCACCCTTTAATTGTGAAATTTGGGCTTTGAACTTTCTGATCGTGTTACAGTGAGCTTGAATCTGTTCGTCACGTTTGTTTATTTCAAAAACTGCATCAAACTCTGGAACATTTGAGGATGTCTTGATGTTTGAGGTTTTGACATTTTCTTTGAGATGTTGATATTTTAGTTGCAAATCAAAATGTTCAACTTCTAGCTTAGAAAGATGTTTTATCAAATTATCGTGATCATCATGGTCAATTTTCTCATTTAGTTTTGAGTTTTTGTTTTCAAGCTCAATGACACGATCATGGGAAACTTTCAAAGCAACAGATTATTCATGAATATGAGAAGCAGTAATAGAATGCTTAGTAACAGTATAAAACACATCTTGAGCCACACAACTCAATATTAAGTTCTCATTTAAGATATGCAGATTCTTCCTTTCAATTTCATTATATTTGAGTTCCCGTTCATAATCAATGACCTCAACGATCATTGCATCAAATTCCTTTTCCATTTCTTTAATATCTGAGTTAATCCCTTTTTGAAGACTCTCAAATTGAACTTTTAATTGTCTAAAGAAAGGTATGACCTCAGTTAAATAGCATTCTTTAGTTTGCTCAAAACCCTTTTCCCCTTCAGTTATCCCTGTAGGTGTGATTCTCTTCTTACATGTCTTCTTAAAATCAACGAATAGTTGATAAACAACATACAGGTTGATTAAGGTCTTGCTATTAGTGGAAATTGTTCTAGTGACTAAATGCATTGGTGTATTCGGAGGATACACAGTAGCTGCAGACACTTTCCTAAGGGGAATGTTTGTTTCAACAAGTATATTTGCTTTTTGCTTATCCATGTCTTTCTTCCAAAAAATTCGTTTAGGGGTTAATTGAGTTTGAGGCTTAAACATGTTCAGGGAGATCCAATTTTCTTTTGTGTAATCATGGGGTTTGATCGTTATGTTTTTCTTTTTACACTCAGGATCTTTTAGTTTCTTATCCATTTTCTCCCTATTGACTTCTTCTAATTCCATATCTTCCTCAGTGCACTCAGCGCAACTAGGTTTCTGCCTAGGCTTAAGGATTTCATTACCATCATTAATTACCTTCTGAGCTTTTCTAGCCACTTTACCATATTTAGGATTGGGTTCCTTTACGAGGGGAATGCTATGCTTATCGCTGAGAACTCTATGCTTAGTGATCAAGTGATCAGTCTGAATGGTATTCCCTTGTACGTACAACTTATTTTCAAGCTTGTTTTTCAAAGTTTTTAGATTAGAAAAATCATTCAAATGTTTTGATTCCTTAGCATTAAATTCTTGTTTAAGTACTTAACATTATCTTGGAGTTCTTGCTTTTGCTTAACAGTTTTTGAAAGCTTGTCTTTCAAGGAATCTAGCTCTTGTTTTAATATTTCTTCCCTAAAATTACTTTTTCTAATAATTGTACGCATTTGCTCATCCATTTCCTGCTCACGGGTAGTTAACTCAAACTTAGCACGTTGTTCATAAATGGCAACTTGTTCTTTATAGGCATTAAGTTCAGAGATAACAGAATCATCAGGGGCACATGCAATGTATTCATCAAAGACATAGTCATCATTGACTGCAGAAGATGCATCTCTTGGTACAATTTCACTTTCACTTTGTATCACATATTGATCATATGGGACAATATTACTATTATCTACATTATCAATATCTGATTCATAAGTTTCATGAGATTGTACTTCGTTATGTATCTTTTGCTCATCAACTTCATCGTATAGTTTTAATACCTCTGAAATGATTGAATTTTTGGATGGACCAGCCTGTTGTGGTGATGAGACATTTGGAGAGACCATTGGAGAAATGCTAGCCATGAAGATTGTCTGGGCAGTAGGTTCATCATCGACATCAGAGTCAAATGCATCACAGTCAGCAACTTGAAAGGAATTTTGATGATTGTGACCTATTTCCTGAATTGGCTGCTCATCCACATCTGCATAATAGGTTTTGGCATTTCCCTCAGCAAGAAACAGCAACTCTTCTTCATCCAAAACAGCTCCACTGTCCTGAGCTTGCACCAGCAGCATCTTGTCTCTGAAATACTCTGCATTTTGAGGGCGTTTTGGAGATGTGTAGTTCCTTGCAATGTGTCCTTCACCACCACAGTTGAAGCACTTGATTGGCTTTCCTTGTCCTTGATTTGCATTCCTTCCACGATTCTGATTATCCATATATCTACCACCACCCCCAGCATTCCCATATTCAGCTCCAACATTACCTTGTCTAGCTCCAACATTCCCTTGCTCATTATGTGGAAGGTACGCATTTTGTCTTCCTTGCACATTTTGCACCACTACCTTTCCTTCTCTTATGGTGGCATGATTGTAGAGATTAGAAGCTATTTTGAGTTGATTGTTGGAAGGTGGGGTAAAGTTCAGGTTTTGTTTCACCATTAGAGCCACTTGATGAGCAACTTGTTCCAAGAATCTGTCTGAGGGTTGATACCTTGGATCAGGAATGAGTTTGTGGTTACTTTTACCCATTGTTATGACTTGAGAAGCTTTGGTGGTAATTCCTACATTGGTGTAAAAGGCTGTTGAATCATTTGACGAACTTGCTTCTCCCTGTTTAGATTTGAACTGTTCAAGAATCATTCGTTCAAACATAGCATGTCTCTCATTCTGAAGCAGGAACGCATACAATTGCTCATAGTTAGTGTTCCTCAAACCCTTAGTTAACTTGATTGAAGTGACAAATTTGTGCCATTCGGGATTCATGTTGTTCACAAACTTTGAGTTAAGCTGAATATTTGGCATAGTCATTTTAATATTCCTCATGTCATTCACAAGCTTGTGAAACCTCACGTAATGTTCAGTGACACTTTCCCCTGGTATCATCTTAAAGTGCTCAAAGTTATCATACAGTTGTGATTCTCTGTCTTCTTTAGTTAGTTCAGAACCAGAGAGAAGCATCTTGACATTATCCCAAACTGCCTTGGCTTTAGTGTTGTGATTGATTAACTTGTAGATGTCTTTTGGAAGACCCTGAAGTATAATGTTTGAAGCCCTGATATCAGCATCATATCTCTTTTTCTCCTTATCACTGAGCTCATCATACGTCTTTGGTCTGTCCAATCCTAAGATCACTATACCATCCGCAGCAGTTTCAAGTATGTCTCTTGTTGTCTCTATCTGATAAGGTCCTCCATCAATTGATTTGAGAATGTTGACCCCATTTTCCTTTCCCAAACAATACAACCTAATTCGTTGAGCCCATGAGTCATAGTCAGTTCTATCAAGCAAAGGTGGACGAGTATCTGATCCAGTTGCTTGAACGTCCTCAGCTACAGAAGAGATGATTGTAGGTACGTTGGTAGTCATGATTACAGATTTCAAGGGATTTTATAACTCTATGATTAAACCGGGAAATAGATTCTTTCACGGGATTTTACTAAATCAAGAGAAAACCGTATCAGAAACAATAATCAACCAAGTCGCTATAAACTTTGAGGACAAGTCGCTAAGTAACAACTCGCTAAAAGCACAAGTCGTTGTGATACAAGTCGCTAAAGTAACAACTCGCTAAGTAGACAAGTCGCTAAAGAACAACTCGCTAAGTGGGCAAGTCGCTAAAGAACAACTCGCTAGACTGAACAGTACGGCCACTACTTTGTACTATATGTCTCTTTGTCTCAAAAGACAAGTCACTAGAGTACAAGTCGCTACCCACAACAAAGTCAAGTCGCTGAAAATCGTAAAGACAAGTCGCTACGTTGACAAGTCGCTAGCCGAAATGGTACAGCCACTACTTTGTACTATTTGTCGCTTTGTCTCAAAAGACAAGTCGCTAGTGCTCAAGTCGCTACCACTACAACTGCAAGTCGCTGAATACTATAACTACAAGTCGCTACAAAGAACACAACT
Source organism: Chrysanthemum seticuspe (assembly GCA_019973895.1). Lineage (NCBI taxonomy): Eukaryota > Viridiplantae > Streptophyta > Magnoliopsida > Asterales > Asteraceae > Chrysanthemum > Chrysanthemum seticuspe. The sequence continues at coordinate 163,487,707 of BPTQ01000009.1, forward strand.
CCGAGACCCAAGTCGCTAGCTAGAAAAGTTCAAACACAACACTTTTCAATCCAAAACTAACCCAACCACAGTGATTCAAGCTTTCCAAATCAAAACCCAAGCACTTACAATGATTCCAAACACGAAAGTACAATCAAAATTCAAACTTTAACTCAAGAAATGATCCAAATGATGCAAATACCACTAAAATTTTTCAAACTCAAAAACCATATAAAACCACTAGAAATCCAAGAATATGTAAGAGAGATGATCTGTAACATATTGGATTTCACAAACACATCAAATCATGATCAAATACAATAAGGTTTTTAGAGAGAGAAATAGTTAGAGGTTTGGGAACTTAGTGATAGAAAATGAAAGTATTATTATGAGCTCCAACTCTCTACCTTGGGAGGTAGAGAGTATTTATAGTCTTACATAAAACGCCACCTACGGACTATGGATCAGGCATACAGTGGGTAAAGACCCGTCCGTCCTCCATGGTGTTACATAACTAAATACTACTTAACTTTAAATAACTACGACTACGAGCTTTCTAACGATTACATATACTTGAGGTGACCGACACTTTAATAACTGGATTTACTAAATCCTAACAATCTCCCCTTAAGGGAGGTCACCTCAAATTTCATTGAATACAAACAGATATTACATTAATATTGTTCTTGGATTCTTGTTCCTGTTCTTTGCTCAGTAGCTCGTAGTCTTTGAGTCTTCATTTTTGCATGTTTGGATAATCCAAGTGGAGGTCTTTAAATGATCCACGTGATAATGAGTGTTGAGCCAGCTTTGAGATCATCAGCTACCATAAATCTCTAACTCTTCCTTTGTAGTGTTGGTATTATGTGATGTTGTGACATTTTGGACCGACATGCTCACATTCTGGATCATGATTTCTTCTTATCAGAGTAGCTGAAGCTTTAGTTGATTCATGATATTTGCAGCAGCGTAGCAGAAGCATGGAGTGAAAATATCAGAGTCGTTGATGCACTTCATCATGATTTCTTTAGAAATGAATCTGTTGTGTGAGCATGCGGCTATGGATTGATCTCTCCATTCTGATCAGCTGCAAACGTCGGGTGTACCTGCATACAACAATTAGCAATAAAACGCACGAAAGTATCTTTGATCACTTTCGTTGAATTGAGGTACACAGCCCACGGTTACCCGTTGATCAGTACAAGTACTGCCTGTGATCAAGTATAATTCCGAAGAATTTCCTTGACAGGGTTTCGCAGCTGCTCTAGCCATTCTCAAACCGGAACGTCTCAAAGAAGACAACACATAATGAGTGAACCAGCGAATTGAGATTCACTGATTGATGAAAAGAGATTTGAAAAACAATCGAGTACTGCTCAATAAAGTGTTTTTGCAATACAACGAGGGTTTTTGGGAAAAATCAATTATCAATCATAAACACCTTTTATTTTTGAAATATTAGTACACAGTCGATGTACTAAAGAAAAGAATTTTTAAGCACGACGACCGGTTTTTCAAAGGTATCCGTCAATCCATAACCTGAATCAAGATTGATTCATAAGTTTTAATCGCCCCATTGTTTCTGTTCAGTTGTCACATGGTTGATCTATTAGATAGATCTCACATGCCACCTACCAAGAACTTGTTTGATATTGGCTCTAGAAGGCTTTCCATCTTCATTGTAAATATGATTGCATATCACTCAGATGTTCTGACAATACCACAAGGATAATGCGTAGGACTCATAAGATATAATCTCTCTTTCCACATTGTGTGAAACAGAGAGTCTTCATTGACATTATCCTAAAGAGATTTATTTGATGATCTCGTGGCTACAGACTCAATTGTGCACATTTGGTTCCTATGCCGGAGACTAGGGAGAGGGTCTCCGTCTTCAATATAAAAAATATCTAAGAGAGAGTTGATAGATTATGTAGGTTCCCCGTGAGAATGAAACAAGCCCTTTTAAGAGTAACTTGAGTGGCTTGGGAAGTTGTAGTGCAGTGCATCACTGGGTCCATGATATCTTGTCTTCAATACCAGTGTTACCTTAGTAACCACCAGTAGCATTTGAATTGAACCCGGTTTCTGCCCTAAGGTTGAATTATTGGAGGGCTATTTCTTTTCACCTTTTTCTCGTTTCATTTCTTTTTCATTCTTCAACCCCTTCAGTGCTTACCGAGACTTCATAAGTAGAACCTGGTTGGGTTTATTCCAGTACTAGCTCTGTCTCAGTCCGCACTCTTCCCATATCTCACTTTTCTTCTTTTTTCATCATACCTACGGACTTCTACACTATCTAGTGGATTGTCCCTGGGTAGATACCTCCGGTTCTGGCGGATCATGGGAACAAATACCTAACCTTATCATCCTTATATCACCATACATAAAGTAAATTTGGTCGGTCTATTTGGTATTGTTCATCTGCCATTGGAACCAATTAAAAACCATTTGAAACTCAATCCATATACTTGTGATATATTATCAAAGCATTTTGTACCTGAATTGTTTTTTTGATATTTTTAGAAAAAGAGCTCCCCCTCAACATGTGCATCATGTATTTGAAATCGTTTTTGTACACGGAGGCAAGAGGAAGAATTAACTTCTTTGATTACCATTTTCTAAAAGATATCAACATCACTTCCCTGATCAAATCAAGTAGATAAAGCATATTGGGGAAGGATGAGGTTTTCATAAGTTTTCTCCCCCTCAATATGTGCCTCAAGGTTTGAAAGAGTTTTGCACATATTAGAAGAAACCTGCACTTAGAGATAAATCAATCACGTTTCAATTTTTTGTGGTTTAAAAAGATGCTCCCCCTCAACATGTGCATGGACAATTTGAAATCGTTTGGCACATGTGGGGAGGAAAGCTTGCTAAACACTTATGAAACCATTTATCAAATTATCAGTTTAAATCCAATTTAAATCACAAATTCTCCCCCGATCACAATTTTCAAATCATTTGAGATTTGTGATCTCTGTAGATTTAAATTGATTTTGAAAGCTTTCGAGGGGAGATGTGACTTGATTATGAGAAACATTTATCCGATAAGGATCAATTTTGAGACTTTAGACTCCAAAGATTAAACATGCTTGAGTATCTTTTGAAAACATAATAATAACAAAGGTCTTGTACCAATTGTATATAATATTGTAAAACATTGTTCTTTTTGATTATTCAAGAGTAGACCTTTCTCGATTACCTGCCAATTGTTTGAAAAATACTCTTTTTGATTGAAATCATTCTCCCCCTCAATCAATGACATATGTTGTTGATTGAAGGATAGAGATTTTGACAAATGAAAAGCCCGGATGATTTTCAAAAGTAGAGTCCGAAGTATTTTCAAAGCAATTTTGTTTTCATTAGATGACAAATATTTTTCAGAAGAATCATTTGAAGGAAAAATATTTGAAAGGAAACATTTGTCTTTTTAACGACAAATATTTGTTTTTAGAATCAGAGCATGAGGTTTGAAGATTTAAGATAAAGCATGGCTCTGTTCTTTCTTTGAAAAACGGGTTACGGCCTGAAATGACAATAAACCATAGTTTCACTCTCCCAAAAAAATATATATATATATATATAAATATATATATATATATATATATATATATATATATATATATATATATATATATATATATATATACTAGTTTTTGAAGCCCGCCCAATGGGCGGGCATGACTTATAATTATTTGTTTGTTGTTTTTTGTTAACTGAAATACATTTTTTAGAATTGTCAAACAATATTATAAAACAATTGAAGCAATTGACTCCAATATATAAACTGTATGATGAACATACAAAATTAGTCACTTTGTAAACTGTATGGCCGGCAATATAAGGTACCAAATATGAAGCAATTGACTCCAACCGACTCACTGTTTAGACTCAGTTGAGCCAAATGTTTCATCGTTGAAAGAGTCGTGTGTGTTAGGCCGCACATGCGGCACAACTTGAAAAAGGTATCAAATTTAAATATTTGGAAAGAACTTTATACTGATGAAATAAAACAATCACACTGTCTCGATTATTCGCATTTTTGTTATAAATCTAAATTTTTTTGTTTGGTTTTTTTGTTAATTATTGTTTGTAATTTTTAAGTATTGTGTATTGTTGCTAGAACATTCCCTCTTTGTTTCATATTCATCAAATGAATGTTAGTCATCGCGAGGCATGGGTAATAGCCGTTGCCAGATCGTTGTATATGTCGGTTAAGAACCATGTTGATAAAAAGGTTTAAAAGAGGTCGTAATACGCGTGTTTACTCTTATGTATTCTACCTTTTATATTTTTTGCATCATATTTTTTGCATCGGTAATTTAGTTATACGAATAGTTTACTCTTATGTATTCTACCTTTTATATGAATTATATTTTTGTTGTGATAATGTATATAAATAAAACATAAGCAACACCGGTAAACAACTATTTATCTTTTACAACTTCACACAACAAAAGCTCCGATGTGCGGGTCAAACCCATCTGGGCCCGCCTATTTTGACCCGTGGTAAAAGTTACCTGTCACGACTTGGTCAGTTTGACCTGTTAGTAGCAAAAACTTTAAGATTCGTTTATTCATCTTTCTTCGTTGAACAAATATGCAATAGCTACAACATTATTTTACCAATGTACGTCCATTTGCAAGATGGTGCTGAGCAAATACGTTTAGCATCATTTCAGTTGCATGTTTCCTGATAATTAAATTAATAAAAAGGTATATATAACTGAACAATTTAAGAAGATATAATAATCAAAGGAAAGTAGTTACCTATCCATTGTATAGCCACTGACATAACCAAAATACTTGTTTTTATCTATCACAAAATGAAGTTGAACATCCGTGTACGGCTTCATCGTCTGGTTTGGTCAACACATTAATAAGTTGACTGCAACAGTAATGCTTTGGCCCGCTTTCCGTGTTCCTAAAGGGAATATCTCGCTTGGCCCACACATATAGTTTATGTATGGTACTAAAGGTGAGAGCATCTAATTGTTATTAGTATTTATAAATTTGTACATACACTTTAATAATTCTCCAAGTATATCATATTTGTGGTATCACACAATCTGTACATACATGATTGTGTCATTTAAACTTACATATCATTATTCAAATACTTGTAACATTACTAACCTGTAAGGATGCGAGCATAACAACACGCATATCTTTACTTTTCAATATTTTCCTAATTGACTGAGCATGAGATATCCGTCCACAAACGATACTCCTATTATGATAGTTCTTGTCAAACTCCATCGCACTTGCATTTAAACTCTTTAGGAACATGTCCTCACACTGACTATAAGATTGGAAATGGGCAGTATTGGGCACACAGTTCAAAACCACATAAGAAAGATGCTATAGCAACCAATTTTATTAAATAAAGAAAAAAAAAGAAAAAACGTATATTTGCTAAAAATATACCAACTTTGGAGGTCATAATTAATTTCGTGGCCAAAGCCAGGTATTTAGATTTTCCTGTGTACTCGTGGTAGAGAATCCCAGCACCCAGACTGTGATGGATAGTTTTGCACCAATAGCTGATCCATAGCGTAAGCACACAGCTTGTGGTATAATATGTAGCTTAAAACAACATAACTTCTCAATATTGGAACGTTAGCGAATAGCGATATATTTAGTGCTGATTAGAGGGAAAAAAAGGAAGAGCAACAACTTACCTCACCACAAGAGTTATAGAAATCAATATAGCAGTCCAAGGTAGCAAAATCGAGTAAAAAAATTGGCTAGGAAGAATGCTTGAGGGAATAACACTACTATGATCCCTGCATAACAGAGGATTTACTTGAGGAATTCTTTTCACTCGAGCTTTATATGAGATCAGAGAGGCAAAAGTAGCTAGCTTTCCTCAAATATTAAATACAAAAGTGAATAAGATTGAGGTTCTCCTAACAGAAGCTGAACCATAGATCTTTTTTGTAGATTTTAGACGACCTTATTAGATAAGGGGTGTTTGGGTAAGTCTATTTGAAATTATACTAAAGAAAGTGTAAACAGTCCCACCCACCCCTTATATTAGCTAATGATAGTCATAAACACATCTTAGTTCAATTGTAAAAGCAGTCCCAAACGCCCCTTAATTCAGAAGTAAAACAGTCCCAAATATTCTAGACCGAGCGTAGACTTGATAACTCTCCGCCTAAGCTACTCAGGGTGGCATATTGATAGATATAGATGCTCATTATCTTGTTTCTTACTCACCTTGTTATTCTTCAACCTCTTTAATAATTTACAGATTCTTTAGTGATCGAGAGTCCGATTGGCTAGTCCATATATAGTGGCATGACCAATGTGGCAACTTGAACATTTTTTTTTCTTTCTAGAAAATATAGTATGAAGTAAACAGTATAAGCGCATTTTATATACTATATACAATATGCTTAGATATATTATGGCAAGGAATGATGATAATATTAGATTAAATAGAAAATTGATAACTTCTTATGACTCATTTAGTTTTGCGTTGCTTCTCTGATATAGTAAATAGTAATATATATTTATCCAGAAAACATTTACAGCAGGGTGAAAAGAGCATATCATATTTTTAATTCAACATATAGCTAGGCAGTTGGTTATATTTCAAGATATAGAGTGGAGATCAAAGAATTTAACTATCTATTGTTATATATCTGCATGATCTAATATTCTAATGCACTATCTTCCCAATTCCATAAACGGAAATGTGTTATCTGTGATCATATGTGATAAGATCTAGGCTCATTTTGATTGTATAGTTGAGTTTAATGTTCAATGGAATTTCTTAAATCCTTTTTTTCAAACAGAAAATTGGATTAAAGACTCTAGCAAAGTGCAAGGAACCATTACAATTGAAAGAAAATAATTTTACATCATTAAAAGAAGCTCCTTTCTTGGTCGTTTAGATACAAAGATCGAGTCATTTCTAAAGCGCCATAGGATCCACAAGCTGGTTTGTACCACCACATCAAAGGACGTACCTTTTGTTAGACTCCAATAAAGGAACACGAAGGTTGATATTATCCAGGTTCCTTGTATCGTAAAAAGAAACAAAACAGAAGAGTACACATAAGTATAGTTGTGAGAGTTTTAAGTTATCTTAAAATGATGCTTTAAGTTAACTGGAATGTGAAAAATATGTATGAGCTTTTTGGTATCACAACACTAACCGCATAACTTTATCGGGGTATGACTGAGGTTATAATGACATTAAGTTGCATAGAATTGGAAAACATAAGTTCTTAAGTGTGTTGAATAGATGCTACTTGGAGACTGAGAAGGTGACTAATATTTTTTCTTTTCAATAGTTTAAAGAAAACCGTCATGGTTGACCTTGCTTACGACCGCCTATGGATCTTTGTTGCATACTTTTTATTTTATTTTTTATATCACATAATTACTTCCAAAATTCAATGTCGCACTCTTTGTTTTTTAAAGAGATTACTTGAAGGGGTGTTTGGGTAAAAGGTGATTTCGGCAGCTTATTGCTAATTGCAGGTTCAAAACAAAACAAATAGTTTTGAGTACCCAAACAGCCTATTACTGGAGATGTTGAGCTAAAAGAACTTATTGAAAGCATTGTAGCAAAATAACGTAACATAAATTATAGAACAATATTACATTGGTGTAAAGAGTGTAAGGACGTGTCCCAGTTAGCCCATCCATTGTTCCAGCATTGTTTACAACTTTTCGGGAGTCCTGAAAAAACATCAGACAACAGGAAGCAATCAGAAAACAGATTCCAAATAACTTAACGATAAACAATATTGCAGGCCCATTCTCAAGAATCCAATAATTCCTCAATATACATGTATCGAAAAAATGTCTATTTACGACTAAATCTACTGAGTTGGTGTCTGGTTGTGTTCTTTGTTCAAGATTGCATTCCATGTGGTAGACTGTTCTACACAATGACATTCACTAAAACTTTTGATGCGTGCCAAACAGTCAAGCTAAATCACTCCAGCCGGCCACTTGTGAATGGCCGACCGTAATCAGCTTAAAACTGCTTAAGCACGAATGCAATGAAGATCTGAGGAGTATAGGATTTCCCCGGGTCGTTATGTCCCAGCGAGCTATGCAATGGATCACCCAACGTATAGTGATCGAGGAATTTGAATGGAAAAGAGATCTGAATTAATTATAACTACAGAAAAAGCCAACAAATTACAACGGCTTAAATGCAAATTAAAGGAAATTAAAAAGATAAAAAATATTAAATAAATGCTATCACTATTTTTACAATGATGTTTTTGTTTTTATGTTTTTATAAAACTGAATTTAAAAACTACGTGACGTACAAATAAAAACGTGAAACTAAATCAATATTAACCCTAAAAATATGAAAATGATGTTTTTACAAACCTAATGATAAAAGAAAATTTTTAGAAAAAGAAAATTATTTTTATAACTGATTACCTAATTATTATTAATTAAAAACTATTTTTAACTATTAAATAATTACCTAAAATACAAGAAAATGTGAAATAAAGCTAGAAAAATAAAATTTTGACTTAGAAAAATCTAAAATATCAAAGTAGAATTTTCAAAACTATTTTTGTATTTTTCTGATTATTTTTCTATTTTCTAGGAATTAAAAACTATTAAAAACTAATTAAATTATTAAAAATTACAAAATAAACTATGAAAAATCTGGAAAATTACTTTTTTTTACTTTTTATATTTATCTAAACCTATGAAAAATGAAAAATTATTTTTTTGAAGCTTTTCTTAATTAATGGTATTTAAAGCTAATTAAAAAGGCCTAAAAATTAATTTAAATGCAGAAAAATAGCAAACCAACTTAGAAAAATCTGAAAATTTCAAGATAATCTTAAAATAATGTACTGAATCTAGGAAAAATGGAAAAACAAGTGCTTATGTGGAGAATTATGCAACTGCTATGATAAGTGCTTATAGATAAGCACTTTGAATAAGCCAAACACCACAATAAGCCACCAACTGTTTACAGAAGTTATGAAATACTAAAAGAACCAAAATGCAACTTAAATCAACAAGCTATAGCCTCTGAATTACAAACTAGCACAGATTTGATGATTTGAGAATAAGCTAAAAACAGTTTCTAGGTGCCTACTTTGGGCACAAGCACAAGCTACAAATTAAGCTCAAACTGAAAACTAGCAATTGGAACTTGGAAAGGACCTGGCTAAGAACTAGCAAACCAAAAATCAGACCTAGAGTAGCTCTAATGAGCCCTGTGCAAGCCTGCACAAAACTGAGGAAAACTCAGTTTAAGCTGAGCTTTTGAACAGGGCAGTTAGGGCCTAAAAGACAAGCAGTTATGGAGCTTATAAAAAATTGGTAAAATTTCACAAAAATGATGATAAGAAAGGACACCAGCTGAAGTTTATGAAGCCACAAATTTTACTTGATAAGACCCAGAGATGTGCTTATGAAAAATCCTCCTAATCTAGCTCAAATCCACTTTTTAGTTTTTTGACTTTTTAAAGCAGTTGAGAACTTTGACCAAAATGAAATTTGAAACCAATTTTATGACTGATTATGATGTTTATGAATGAAATGAGGCTAGTACAAGCTATGTTTATGAATTTGAAACACAAAACAGAACTTTGATTTTCCAAAATTACAACAGATTTGTCCTTAAGACAGATTTAAGCTAAGCTTGACTTTTATGGTTTGCAGGGTCAATTTAATGACTCAAATGAGTATATATGGACTAAACAAACATGAGCTAACAGATTTCAACTCATGAATACACCTATAGTACAGATTTAAGCTATAAACCAAACACACCTTTATCCACTGTTTTGCAGTTTTGATTTAGCTAAACTACTGACCCAACTTAAGTAGATACTAACACTAATTCTAATGAGCTTGATAACACTTAAGCAACAGATAAAAATCCAAAATAAACCATGAGTACAGATTATGCTAAAAATTATAGAAAATTACTCACAAATGGTCCTAGCCACAATGGCTTGAATTCAAGTAACCAGAGCCACTACCTATTCTAAACCAACCCAATGAGTGCTAAATCACCCCAATTCTACCTCTGCATCACCCATTTCCATTTCCATTGCCATTTTTGCCCCGTTTTGACTTTTGTTGACCAAGAACCACTTTTGCTTAAAACTGAAATGTAAGCTTATAGAAAGCTATTAGAAGCTTGTATAAGCTTATTGGAACTGAGTAATGAGCTGTTTGAAGCTTTTGAATGGAAGTTTGAAATGGAAAATTTCAACAGTGAACCAAATAACATAAACTTATAGTGCAACTTGAATTAATCACTTGAAAATGATTTATAATGATCCAATAACTTATAATGAGTACATTCAAACAAAAGATTACAGGTTTTTTAACTTAACTAGAACTTTATATAAAAAACGACATTAATAGAAATTTAAAAACTAGTTGACTCCTTCTTTTGCTTCCTCCTTGACTCTTTTATATTCCAAACTCTTTGTCTCTTTCTTCTGAATAGTTCCCACCATTTCTCAGCCATTGGATGGCTTAAAACTGATCCTGGCCGTTTAAATGGTTTTTGGCGCCAAATCTGTTTTTAACAGATGGAGAGCTGAGTGAAATGGGGGAGAGGCATTAATTGCATTTGGAGTTTGGTGGAGGTGGGGGGACATGGGAAGGAGATTGTGAGCTGAGTGGTTGTGTTGGTGGCTGGAATGGTGGGCAGACAAGGGGAGGGAAATGGGGGAAAGGAGATGGGCGGGGTGGTTTGTTTGACTGCCATTTGACCAAGGCAGTATTAATAATCAAGGGTCCAAAATTGGTATTTGACAGGGGTCACATGTGGATTGGCAAGGGACCAAGGGTCAAAAAGGTGTAAAGGGTCTTAATTACACAAGGACTAAATGTGTAAATTCTGGAATTAGAAGGACCTAGGCTGCCAATTCAATAAAGTTGATCCAAGGGCTGAAAGTGACAATCTCAAAAAGTACAAGGACCAAACTTGCCATTTTCAAATTTCCAGGGGCCATTTTTGCCAAATTTCAAAGTTGGAGGACCAAACTTGTAATTTTCTCAAACTTTTGACATTTTTCACCAAAGGACTAATTTTTACAACTTATGATTTTAAAAGGACCTTTGGTGATTTTTCTTTTGAAATTATGTGCTCAGGGACTGTTTTTGACAACTTTTGAAACTTGGGGGACTGAAACTGCCAATTATGCAAACTTAGCTCATTTTTCATCTGATTTTGAACATTTTGCATCTGAAACATATAAAATGCAATTTTGGAATATTTTCAGTATTTTGATGCATTTCTGAGCATTTTTAGACGTTTTGCAGTTCAGATTTGACTAAAAATGATGAGTATTTACACACTCATCAACTTTCCACTATGCTCATGTATGTTCGCAAAAATTATAGGACTTTAGAGTAAGTGTTTCGAGTTCCATTAGATGTTTAATTGATAGCAAGTATTCTACTAATTTACATGCCACGTTGGTAACTTATCAGTTATAAGTGTGTAAATTATATTACAAAAAGTATAATAAATAGTATGTAAATAGGATGGATAACATGGTTTAAATTCTCTACTAATGGCTATAACTATAAGCTATACCCTTGTTTTACTTCTTCATTAACAGCTTCTGATCTCAATGCTTGCCTTCCTTCCACATTTACTGTTTAACAGCCAAATAAATAAGATCAAACATAGTTATCTTTAGGGTTTTGAGGGAAAAGAGGCATACCTTTTTTCTGTACGTGAGAAAAAAAATATTAGGCCTTGTTGCATACAAAGAGATAGAGAATAAATTAGCAGTCTTACCCTTGCGGCCAAAGCGCCCCTATGAAGTTGATTGAGAACTCAACCTACATCATACTTTGATGCCTGGTTTTGAAGCGGTTGCTTGGGCTCGAATATTTGTTCTAAGGAACGGGGTCATAGTCCTTTGTCGTCATACTTTCCAGGCGTCCCCATCATCGTATGCATTTCTCCAGACCCTGTTTAGCAAAGAAGTGCCCAATACACCGGCTCATGCCATCATATGAAATGGGTACGTTCACCGAACCTAATCAGGTTTTTGCCCGCTGCTCTTGTGTACATGGTCCAAATATGGTGGATGGTGGTTTAGCCTGAAGACCGTGTCGACCTTGTCATCGCTTAACATCCTGCTTAATACACTTGTTGGCTTTATCTAGAGCGTATATGCCATTAACTCGACTATTTCACAACCCAAGTTCTTTACTTCTTCCACATACCATTTTTGTTCGGCGTTGACTTTTCCCGTTGTTATCCTTTTATTACCACTTAATTGTCACACTCTATGAAACAAATACATACCTTGGTGACAAAGTAGCAACATACGAACACCACCAATCGGGCGAAGGCGTTGTTCTACTTCTAAAGCATGCTTAAGTCAAAATATGTGCATTCTTGAAGAGGCTCCATCACATGTTGAGTTCATAGGCATGTTCTTAATTTGTTGTACAACCTTCTGGGACTCATGTGCACTAAAGGAATCTACCCCGTTTTCAAAGTTACCCCTTGAACAGTTAACCTCCTTTAGGCTTTCATTTTATTCAAAACTGCCCCTTGAATAGTTCGTGTCCTTTGTATCACCTCTTGCAAGATCACAATCATCATCATCAGAATCTGAAGAATCACCATAGGCTAAAGCCAAGAGAATCCACCTTCGTATTCTATCACATCCTTCCAACAGGTTTGTCTTTAGACTTTATCATCTGTTCATTATGTTGGCAGCACATGTATATTACCAAATGTATATCTTCATTAAGAGTCGAGTACGAAAACACTTGGTTATGCTTTAAGTGGTTTCCTTGCTTACCATATCTGATTGAGACATCCAAAAGTCTTTGTTGTGCATTTATGCATGAACAAAGTTGTTTGAAGTTTTCAACTTTGACCTCACTTGTAATATCGATATTTGTGGACTTACCTCCTGTGCTTGCAAAAAGGATTTGCTTTGCAAGATGAACATGTTTCTCCTCAGGAACATGCTTGCATATACACCACAATAGGGGACGTATATATTCATATGGAGTGCACCTTAGAAGTCTATAACCTAATTTTTCCAGCACAAACCCTTCAAATGACGTTACTTGGTAATTCTCATAGCTATAATTCCCGAGGGTTGCAATGCCATTCACCAACTCCACTTGGTTGTATATTGTTTCTCTCATCTTTATCGCTTCTAATAACCACACAACCGTTGTCAACCGAAACTCATACTCACCAAATATCGAAACCTCCTGAACATTTTCAAAACGTTAATTAAACAAATAACTTAGTTTTATAGATAACTAAAAAGTTGTTGTAGATAACTTACACCCGCCAGGTAGTGGTCCAAGTAATGTACGCCCATAAACGCAGTTTGTAACTCAAATTGTAGGTTTGGTTGCATCTATCATTCAATAATCAAAAATCAGTATTAAAAGGCAAAAACAAAAAATAATTGAGTATTAACAAAAGCTTATAGATAATGAAGACAATATCTCACATTGATTATTTGTTGTATGGCTACCATCCTACCGTCGGCCCATCCACCAACATCCAACTCGAAATACAATTGATCTAAATGCGGCTGCAGGAGTATCCGAAGATCTTCCTCTTGTTTGCGGATCACGCCCATGTATTCTTTTACTGGATGGAGTCCTCGCATCCGAGTGTAACACGTATAAACATCCCTCTGTTTATACCAATTCCAAAAATACAAAATTACATTTATAGTCTTGCTGTAACACAAAAGGCAAAGAGGAACTTCTAGTCTTGGTCAATATGTATTAAGTATCCCCCACAATGCCACTTGCTCACGTGTACCGGTTGTGGATAATGGACATTGTGGATGAACTCCGGAAATTGAGACTCGAGTGAACAGAGTTGCAAAGAATATCTACCCTTAACCATGGATTGACTTATTTATCAACATACAAATAACTAACAATAACGTCCTTTCAGGGCCTTTTTTCTAGTTGTTAAATAAAACTACTTACTGCATCTAAAATAAGCAGTTTGGAACTACTTATTCAGAACAGCTAATTTCACTCATGTAAATAGTATGGTTCAAAAATTCCTAAAAAAAGCAATCAAATAAGCAGTATCTGGGATTGCTTCTGAGATGTCTCATTTAAAGTTTAAAAGTGCTTATCCAGTTACCGCGTTAGAAACATGCACTCTGGAACTACTTATGCAAACCAACTTATTGCATTAACAAACATATCATATAAATTGTTTCTTAAAAAAAGAATCACTCATAAGGAATCACATTAAGCAGTTTAAATATAACAAACACCTTCGAAGATGTAATAAACAGATTTACAGATCTAATACACAATCGTAAGCAACAGGAACATGGTATATTTTCACTTTAGACCATAAATGAACTACAAAGATTGAACTTTACCATTATTACAGCTATCATAACATATTAACATCACCTTTTAATTACAATAACAACAAATAAATAACCAAGAAAATAAAAAATACTAATAAACACAGAATTAATCAGATAAGAAAACAATGACCAAAACAGTAGTTTCACTATAGAGTATAGACGGCTCAACACAGTGCAAACAGATTATAAACCACTGTACTTGGACGTTCGCTTGAACTTCACTTAACTTAAAGGGTGGGAAATCCACACTTAGATGACCAGCTACATGGACATAATCTTTTTCCTTCAGATGGCACATCGCAATATGTGCCAGGTCACCTTCAAATATAACTGGAATCCTGTATTATAGAAGAAAGTAGTAACAAATTATTAGCAGACAAAATCACAAAATTATTAGAAAATGTCAATGATAAACACCAGTGTAATATACCATACATAACTTATATGAGATCGGTATCATGCGAATGCTGGAACTCAGGAAAGAATCATGATTTTGCGCTGCAAGAAATTGACAACAATTACCGTATACATTCAAAGATATGGCATTACGAAAAAATTAAAAATTAAAAAAAAAGAGAGAGAGAGAGAGAGATAAATGTACATGGATTTTCATGAATGGCACCGGCGATAATATCAACCGTACAAACCTCTGGAAATGGAATTGTCTGAGCGCTGGAAGTAGTCGCAAAAAGGTTCACACTCTGTCGATGACTTTAAAGCGGGATGCGTATTTCTTAGAGTTTTCTTGAATCAAGAGACCATGAGATTTAGAGAGCCTGCAACATAAATAGCTGAGTGAATTACATATTTTTGTAGCTATCCAACATTCCAACTGTTATTTTGAAGATTCGAATGCATAAAAATAAAAACACAAACGAATATGATTGGCACTGTACACATCGTTGTTTCTTAGGTATCCCTACATATACAAAAAATATTTGTTAAAGTGGAAAATGCGAATCAATAAGCAATATTAAATGTTGAGAGGATGCGAAGATAATAAACCAATTCCTGAGTTAAGAGGATTCGAAAAAAAGATTTTCATGTCGACACATAACTTCATCAGATGACATCTAACAACAAAAATTATCCACCTTCAGAATTCACTATTGTATCAGTTGCTAAAACTCTTTTGTTATGAAATCGATACTCAAGAAGTTCGGATAAGATCATTCACTACCACAATTTCCAGATACACCTCAAAAGTTAGCACAATTGCATATAAATATTACACAATATTTTGTTGAGCTAGAGCTAACTACATTCCATACAATTAACTCATACGAAGATAAGGTTATTGCTTCAGAAAACAAATTAAACATTTACCCCCAAATTCCTAAGAATTGCGATTAAGCTTGGTACCTTATCGCCCAATCTTTGAGCATCTGCTAGTACCTGAGCCCGCTCAGCTTGTACAGGGTTGAGAGTAATTCCACGATATTTAGCTCCGTACTTTTTAGCTAGAAACCTTGAGCTACCACCTATTCCACAACCAACATCAACTATACTTTTTGGTTTCTTTTCTGGATCATCTGCAACAAAATTCATACAAAACATCAATTAAGAAAAAATGATATCAAAAGCATACGTCAGGTACATTGGTTTCTTTTGTTCAGTGCTACATAATATTTACCTTTAGCCATGCAAGATTAGGTTTTCTTCATGGTGAGAGTTTTGATGATTAGGGATTAAGGTGCCTGTAAAAAAAGGGACCTATTAAACTCAAATAGAGTTTTTGCATGAGAATAACAAAGCTTCAGTATACGTTATCAAAGCTTCAAGAACTGCAAAACAAACAGTTATTTTTATTATAACATGCAAAAATCAGATTAAAATCATTAAAACCTTAAAATTGTGATGGAGTTTTGGAGAGAATTTTGATGATTAGGGTTTTTTTTTTATTTTGTGAAAAAATATACATCCGGATATTTTAATAAGGGATAAAATGTTTTGTATGAGATTATTATTGTAAAAGATTTGATACTTATCTCATTAAGATGGTCAATATTTCATATTTCTAAGAATTGTATTTAGTATAGGATTCCAATATAATTATAGGCATTTATAGATTATAATATGCAACATAATTATCTAAATAACTTGTTGCCTAAGTGGTAAACACACTTGTTATTTATCCAAATAACCAAGGTTCAATCCTTGCAAGGCCCCTTTTTTATAAATACTTTTCAAAAATATTTAATAAAAATCCGAAAAATTCAAAAATAATTATTAAAAATCCGAAATTCACAATTATTGCTTAGGTGGATAAAAAATTGCTTAGTTGGACAACAAATGATTATGTGGCATGAAATTTGATTATTTGGCATTGAGGTGACATTAATGCCAAATGCCTCCTGTTATATATAATATAGAGATATATATATTTTTTGAACATTCGAACAACATCTAAAGGCCGTAGATATTATCAAATCGAGAGAAACATGACAAAATGACAATATTTTTTGAAAATTTTCAAGATTTTCAAATTTTTATGGATTTTTGAAAGTTTTATATTTTTCTATTTGCTTTTTGTAGGTTTTGTAATTTTGTATTTTGCTTCTCGAATAAATATTTACAAGAGATGGATGAAGAAAGACCTTTACTCCTCGTCTTCCTATTGAAGACGTTTGAGTGTTTCCGGTTGTAGACTCTTTAGACCAAGTCGTGGAAGGATAAACTCAAAACGTTTTCTAGGAAGAGCTTTGGTGAAGATGTCTGCTAATTGGTATTCAGTCCTCACAAAATAGAGTTCCACCACACCGTTCTCCACTTGCTCCCTGATGAAATGATGTTGAATGTCGATGTGCTTTGCTCTTGAGAGTTGAACGTTGTTGCATGAGAGAGCAATAGCGCTTTTATTATCACAGTACAAAGGGATTTTGTTGAATTCAAAGCCATAGTCAGATAATTGGGATCTCATCCATAGGATTTGAGCACAACAAGATGACATGGCTATGTATTCAGCCTCTGTAGAGGATATAGAAGTACTCATTTGTTTCTTTGAAGACCAGCTCACAAGCTTATCACCCAAAAACTGAGCACCTCCTGACGTGCTTCGACGTGTATCTTGACATCCTGCATGGTCAGCATCTGCATAGGCTGTTAGTGACATACTGGTGTCCTTCGGGGTACCAAAGTCCCATATTGATGGTTCCTTGGAGATACCGAAAGACCCGTTTAACCGCTTCAAGGTGCTTTTTGGTAGGCTTAGCCTGGTATCTAGCACACATGCATACAGCGAACAGAATATCAGGTCTACTGGCTGTGAGGTACATCAGGGATCCAATCATACTACGATATTTCGTTTGATCTACCATGATCCCTGAGTGGTCCTCATCCAGTTTAGTACGCTCTATCATGGGAGTGTCAACAGAGTCACAAGAATCAAATCCAAATTTCTTTAAAATCTCATTTGTATATTTAGATTGATTGATAAAAATGCCTTCGGGACTTTGTGAAATTTGTAATCCCAAGAAAAATGACATTTGTCCCATCATTGACATTTGAAATTTGGAGCCCATCTCCTTAAAAAAACAGTCACATTTATTGGGGTCAGTCGAGGCAAAAATAATATCATCAACATAGATTTGCACGTGAATTAAATGTTTGTTTGACTTTCTGGTGAACAATGTCGGATCAACTGCTCCTTTGCACATCCTCATGCTCATCAAGTTTTACTTTGAAGATCCACTTTAGAGCAATGATCATAGCACAGTCAGGAGCAGGTACTAATTCCCATACATCTAGTCTGACAAACTCATGAATTTCTTCTTGCATGGCATTGAACCAGCTGTCTTCATTCATGGCAGTTTAAACGTCTTTTGGTTCGATCTTAGAGAGTACGAAGTTGAAGAAGCACCATAAGGCATCAGTTGCAAGTTGTTTATGAGTGGATACTGGATGAGAGGGGTTTCCAATGATGTTGTCCAATGGATGGTCATGTGTCCATTTTCTAAGGTGTTCATGTGGTTGTTGTTGAGGAACTGAAGTAGCAGAGTCATTTTCTCTTGATGAAGATGGTTCAGATGATGATTCAGGAGCAAATATGTTCTCAAAGCGAGCATCTTCAGGATTAGCAAAGGGATTATCTCCATCATAGGTTCCAGAAACAATTCCATGATGTACACTTGAGGATTTGATGATGAGACAGAGTGATCAGCAGCAGGCGCTTCTTGACTCAATGACATAGACACTGAAGGGTTATCTACGTTGACAGGGATAGGAGCAGCCTCTGTTGATGGATTTGACTGATCATTAGCAATTGGCTCATAGTGTTCATCAAACATTGGATCAAATAATTTCTTCAAATCATCTTCTAAAGGAGGTACATAAGGAGTTGCTGGTGAGAGATTTTGTACAAGAGAAGAACTAATGGGACTACTTGATGAAGGTTGTGATACGGGTCCAAAACATGATTGCCCTGGAGCCATTTGCCCAAACAGCTCATCGAACATGACGTGAATAGTTTCCATGATATCTCGGGTTCTTTTGTTGTAGATTCGATAACCCTTCTTGTTTGATGCATAACCCACAGAAACTCCAATGTCCGCCTTAGCTCTTAATTTTCCTAAATCTTGACCGTCATTCATTGGATAGCACAAAGCACCAAATACACGGAGGTAGGAGAGATCAGGTTTTCATTTATGAACAAGTTCGTATGGAGTTTTTGCATGAGTGGTGTTTATGAGGGAACGATTTGGGGTGTAGCAAGAAGTGGCAATAGCTTCAGCCCAAAGAAACATTGGAACCTTTGAATAAATTAGCATAGTTCTTGCACCTTCAACAAGGGTCCGATTTCGTCTTTCAACTACACCATTTTGTTGAGGCGTGCGTGGAACACTTCTTTGATGACTGATTCCAATGCTTTCATAAAATTGACTTAGGTCTTTGTTAACAAACTCAGTGCCATTGTCTGTTCGAATAATTCTAACAGTCTTGTTAAGTCGAACTTGAAGCTGCTTGATAAGTTTGATGATGACATCTGGAGTTTCATCCTTTGTCCTTAAACACTTTACCCAAGTAAATCGAGAGTAGTCATCAACAATGACTAAAATATATATCTTCCTATTAATCGTTTGCACTCTCATTGGTCCGCACAAATCCATATGAAGGGTATGAAGAACTTCCATAACTGAGTTTGCAGGTTTGGGTTTGTGGGCATATTTCCTGCTTTTTCCCAATTGGCATGCTGAACAAAGATGATCTTTTTCATATTTTAATCTGGGTAAGCCTCTTACAAGGTCCTTTATGGAAAGATCATTAATGGTGCCGAAGTTCAAGTGATTGAGACGACGATGCCATAACCATGACTTTGTTTTCGAAGCCTTTGACAACAAGTAGATTGGAGAAGACTTCATCATGTCTTCGATAAAGATAGTGTATAGATTTGAACCCCGTGTTCCTCTTAACAGTTCCACACCATCAAGTTCTCTAACGAAACAAGTATGTTTTCTAAAAGCCACCTCTAGATCAGAATCACAGAATTGACCAACAGAAAACAGATTATGACCAAGACCTTCTACATAATATACCCTGGAGATTACACTATCACCAAAAACATAGTCTCCATAACCCATAATTGCACCAAAATGGTCGTTCCCGAATCTAACAGTCCCGATGAATTTACTCACGAAGTTCTTGAGCCGCGAGCGATCTCCAGTCATATACTTGGAACAACCTGAGTCCAAGTACCACATAACGATTTGAACGACCTGCAGTTGAACACAGACAAGAATGGATAACTGGATAATTGGGATCCCCATGCAAGAATAGGTTCCATTTGGTTAGTAGCGGTGATTGGAACATCCGCATCGGAAGAAGAAACAATGGAATCATCAGGGATAGATGTAGTGCTAGTGTCCGTATTTGACCTATTCAAAGTATGTTCACTTCTTAAAGGAATAGTTCTACCAGTAGGTATCCATTTCCTAATGGGCATTGACTTAGATAATTTAAGGCACAACTCATTAAGACTAAGCTTGCGGCCAGTAGGTATCCACTGATAACCTACATTACTAAATTTTCTTCCTGTGGGTTTCCAATGTTTTCTAGCCTTCTTTCACCATTGCTTTCTAGCCTTCTTAACGTGATTGTTGGCATTAACGATTTTACTTTGAAGATCCACTTTAGAGCAATGATCATAGCATAATCAAGAGCGGGTACTAATTCCCATACATCTAGTTGATCAAACTCATGAATTTCTTCTTGCATGGCATTGAACCATCTGTCTTCATTCATGGCAGTTTTAACATCTTTTGGTTCGACCTTGGATAGTACGGAGTTGAAGAAGCACCATAAGGCATCAGTTGCAAGTTGTTTGCGAGTGGATACTGGACGAGAGGGATTTCCAATGATGTTGTCCAATGGATGATCATGTGTCCATTTTCTAAGGTGTTCGTGTGGTTGTTGTTGAGGAACCGAAGTAGCAGAGTCGATTTCTCCTGATGAAGATGGTTCAGATGATGATTCAGGAGCAAATATGTTCTCAAAGGGTGCATCTTCAGGAGTAGCAAAGGGATTATCTCCATCATAGGTGCCAGACATAATTCCATGATGTACACTCGATGATTGATGATTTGTTGATGAGACAGAATGATCAGCAGCCGGAGCTTCTTGACTTAATGACATAGAGACTGAAGGGTTAACTTCATTGACAGGGATAGGAGCAGCCTCTGATGATGGAATTGACAGGTCATTAGCAATTGGCTCATAGTGTTCATCAAACATTGGATCAAACAGTTTCTTCAAATCATCTTCTGAAGGAGGTACATAAGGAGTTGCTGGTGAAGGATTTAGAACAAGAGTAGAACTGATAGGACTACTTGATGAAGGTTGAGATGCGGGTCCAGAACTGGATTGTCTTGGAGCCATTTGCCCGGACAGCTCATCGAACGTGACGTGAATAGTTTCCATGATATCTCGAGTTCTTTTGTTGTAGATTCGGTAACCCTTCTTGTTTGATGCATAACCTACAAAAACTCCAATGTCCGCCTTAGCTCTTAATTTACCTAAATCTTGACCGTCATTCGTTGGATATCACAACGCACCAAACACACGAAGGTAGGAAAGATCAGGTTTTAGTTTATGGACAAGTTCGTATGGAGTTTTTCCATGAGATGTGTGTATGAGGGAACTATTTTGGGTGTAGCAAGCAGTGGCAATGGCTTCAGCCCAGAGAAACATTGGAACCTTTGAATAAATTAGCATTGTTCTTGCGGCTTCCACAAGAGTTCGATTTCGTCTTTCAACTACACCGTTCTATTGAGGAGTTCGTGGAACACTTCTTTGATGACTGATTCCAACACTTTCATAAAATTGACTTAAGTCTTTGTTAACGAACTCTGTGCCATTGTCTGTTCGAACAATTCTAACCGTATTGTTAAGTCGAACCTGAAGCTGCTTGATAAGTTTGATTATGACATCTGGAGTTTCATCCTTTGTCCTCAAAAACTTTACCCAAGTAAATCGAGAGTAGTCATCAACAATGACTAAAATATATTTCTTCCCATTAATCGTTTGCACTCGCATTGGTCCGCACAAATCCATATGAAGGGTATGAAGAACTTCCATAACTGAGTTTGCAGGTTTGGGTTTGTGCACATATTTCCTGCTTTTTCCCATTTTGCATACTGAACAAAGATGATCTTTTTCATACTTTAATCTGGGTAAGCCTCTTACAAGATCATTTCTAGAAAGATTATTAATGGTGCCGAAGTTCAAGTGATTGAGACGACGATGCCATAACCATGATTTTGTTTTTGAAGCCTTTGACAACAAGCAGATTGGAGAAGACTTCATCATGTCTTCGATAGAGATGGTGTATAGATTTGAACCTCGAGTTCCTCTTAACAGTTCCACACCATCGAGTTCTCTAACGAAACAAGTATGTTTTCTAAATGCCACTTCAAGATCGAAATCATAGAATTGACCAACAGAAAACAAGTTATGATCAAGACCTTCAACATAATATACCCTGGAGATTACACTTTTGCCAACAACATAGTCTCCATAACACATAATAGCTCCAAAATGGTCGTTCCCGAATCTAACAGTCTCGATGAATTTACTCATGAAGTTCATGAGCCGCGAGCGATCTCCAGTCATATGCTTGGAACAGCCTGAGTCCAGGTACCACAGAACGATTTGAACGATCTGCAGTTGAACACAAACAAGAATGGATAACTGGATAATTGGGATCCCCATGCAAGAATGGGTTCCATTTGGTTAGTAACAGTGATTGGAACACCCACATCGAAAGTAGAAACAATGGAATCATCAGGAATAGATGCAGTTCTAGTGTCCGTATTTGACCTATTCAAAGTATGTGCACTTCTTAAAGGAATAGTTCTACCAGTAGGCATCCATTTTATAATGAGCATTAATCTAGATAATTTAGGGCACATCTCATTAAGATTGAATTTGTGGCTAGTAGGTATCCACTGATAACCTATTGTTGGGATATGAAAGTGCTGAAGATATCAAAGTACTGAAGATATGAAAGTACTGTAAGCTGCAAAGTACTGGAAGAAGTCAAAGAGTCAAAGTACTGCTAAAGACAAAGTCAAAGTACTGCAAGATGAAGTCAAAGTACTGCTAGAACAAAAGAACTGTTATATTCGTTTATGGAAAGAATTGTATTCTATGTTTAGATTACTTGTCGTACAAGGTTATCAATTGTAAACCGACTAGGATATCCTTGAGCCTATAAAAGGACTCCTAGATTGGCATTAGAGGTACGATTTCAGAAAAAGAGTTTTAGAGTTTACGAATTAGTGTTTTAGAGAAAAGTTTGATTATCTTAGAGTTGTATTAGAGTATCTGCATAATAAGCAGATTTAGAGTTTATAATAAAGTTATTCTTCTTAGCTTTGTTAAGTAAATTCCGCGTACTTGATAAAGATTGCTCAGTGTTTCTTTGTTAATAACTTAGGATTTATCCGAGGTTATTAAACCTTAACAAGCTAGTTAAGTTAGTTTGATTAAAGTATATCGATCCAACAAGTGGTATCAGAGCTTGTGTGGAAACTCTGACTAGGAAGAAACCCTACTTCAACTATATTCAAGATGTCGACTGAAGCTGTTCCACCACCCTCAATCACCTCACTCAGAAATCCAATAATCAAGAAGGGAGAATATGATCTCTGGTGCATGAAGATGAGGCAGTATATTGCCATTACAGACCATGCTTTATGGAATGTAATTGTGAATGGGAATGAAGTAGTTTCAGATCCCGTTATTGTTCCTGGACAACCTACAGCACCAAAGGTAGTCTTACCAGCAGCAACCCTAAGGAATCAAGAGAAGGCTCTAAACATTCTCTTGTCTGCCATTCCAGATGGTCATCTTCTCAAATTTCATGATGCTAAAGATGCTAAGCAGCTCTGGGCTGCTCTCAAGACCAGATTTGGAGGGAATGAAGCCTCTAAGAAGATGCACAGAAACTTGCTGAAACAACAGTTTGAAACTTTCACAGTAGGAGAAAGAGAGAGTCTTGATGCTGCATATGATAGGTTTCATAATCTCCTCAACATGTTGGAGTTATACAAGGCACAAGTATCAGTTGAGGATGCTAATTTGAAGTTTCTAAGGAGTTTGCCATCTACATGGCATGTGATTGCTACTATCTCTCTATCATCAACTGAAGGTGTATGAACATGAGATGAGTGGTCAACCAAATTCCAAATCTCATAGTATTGCTTTTCTATCATCTGAAAAGAAGAGCAGTATTTCCAAAAGTACTGCTTCTCCTCAAAGTACTGTTTCTCAAAGTACTGCTGTTTACAATCCCCCATCATATGCTCAGCAGGCCCCACCATCTACCACTTTGCACTCAGATGAAGTTGTGTGCTCTTTCTTTGCACAACAAGCAAGCTTACCTGTCACTTATGAAGAGGATCTAGCACAGATTGAAGAAGATGCACTTGAAGAAATTGATATCAGGTGGCAAGTTGCTATGATCACTGCAAGGATCAAAAAGTACATGAAGAAGACAGGCAAAAGTATTGATTTCAAACCAAAACAAGGAATAACTTTTGACAAATCTAAAATTGAATGCTTCAATTGTCAAAAGACTGGTCACTTTGCAAGGGAGTTCAGGTTTGCTAAGTATCAAGCAAACAGAACTTCTGAGAAGCCTAAACTTGAGCCCAAGGAAATTCCAATAACTGAAACAAAGGCTTTGGTTGCTCAAGAGAAGTTATCAGAAGTTGACTGGAGTGAAGAATTTGATGATGAACCGGTGACTTACTGTATGGTAGCAGTGGAAGATGCAGTTGAAGACACAGTGGAAGCATTGGACTGGAGCACTGCTTTTAATGAAGAATCTGAACATGCTGCTTTGGAATCTGATGATGGCTTTGGAGGATTTGATTGGAGCAAAGAAAGTGAAGATGATCCTGTTCTTCTTGCTATGGTGGCTACTTCACCAACTCAGTCTCCTATCTCTGAGGTATGCTCAAACTGTTATGAGTTTTATCTAAAACTGCTTAACAATTATGTGATTGAAAGAGATAATTGTATTAGGGCTAGGTCTGAGGTAGCAGGTTATCAAATCACTTTAGAGTCTATAGAAGCTAAAATCATAACACATGAAAATAATGAAATGGCTTGGGCTGAAAAGTATGAACAACAGGATTACCAGTTAAAACTTAGTGAATGGAAACTAAACTGTAAAATTGCTAAAATTGAGAAATTAACTAAGGAAAGAGATGATTTGTTAGCTAAGTTTGCTGCTTGGGGAGAGTCTGGCTTGTCCCATGTTGCTTATGTTGAAAAACAGAGAAGGGCTTACATTAGAACAGGCTTAGGATTTGGAATGGACTTTAGTAACATAGATGAAAACCAACCTAGTGATCAGGATGATGGTGTTTTTGAGGACATAACCACTAGTGATGATGAGCTCATTAACTATGTAGATTCATCTAGTAATGAGGGATCAATAAGTGAACCACCTCCTGAATATAAGAAAGACAATGGTTATCATACTGTTCCTCATCCCATTAGTCATCAACCCTCTAGGCCTGATGTTTCTCGCTTTGGAGTAGATAGTCTAGAGTTTAGGAAGAAGCTTGTTGCTCAATCTAGGTCTGAGAAACCCAAAGAAACTGTTGAAAATAATGTTCAAAATCAAGCAGTACCTTTAAACCAAAGTACTGCTCAACAAGCAGTACCTTCTGCAAAATCTTTTCAAAACAGTACTGCTAAACCTTTTTGGGATAATTTTGGTCAAAACAGATTTTATCAGTCATCAAGAAGGCAAAATAATTTTGGGCATAGACATAGAAGAAATCACTTTGGTCATATGGGTCAAAAACTGTGTTTTGTGTGCTATAGTCCTACTCACTTAATCAAAGATTGTGACAAACACTCAGAATATCTAAGCAAGTTTCCAAGGAATAAGTCAACCAACCAGAAACCTAGAGAGCATAAACAAGTTTGGAATAATTCAAATAGGGTTAATCACAGAAACTTCTCACCAGATCATAGATACCCACATCAGAGAAGACCTTCAGTATCTTACAGTACTTTCCAAAGTACTGCTCAGAAACAAGGTACTGATAACCCTACTTGGAATAGGAATTCTAGGAGATCTCACTATCAACCTAGAAGGTATCACAATTCATATAGGGGATCTAGATCACAGGAACCACCTGTTAAAACTGAATGGATTAAAAGGGAAAGTACTGCTGAGGGACATACAATACGTTCAACAAAAAGTGAATCAGATGTTTTTGTGACACAAGAAAATGCTAATAATCTGGTGAAAGAGATTTATGTTGAAAAACCAGAGAGTTTTGAAAATCCACATGCTAAAAATCATAAGATAATTTTGGATCATCATTTGAAAGATAGTGGGACTTACATACTCAAAGAATTTGAGTTTGTAACTCCTCAAGGGGAACACAAGTCAGTAATGGCTTGGGTTCCTAAAAGTTTCTAACTCTTTTCTTTGTGTGCAGGGCAACCCAAAAGAGGAGCTTAAAGATCATCTTATTGTGGATAGTGGTTGCTCTGGAAGTATGACAGGCGATAAAGAGATCCTGTCTGATTTTAGAAATATTAGTGGAGGAAAAGTTGCATTTGGGAATGATCCCAATGGAGGAAGGATTACTGGGAAAGGAACAATTAAAGCTGGAAGAATCGATTTTGAGAATGTCAGATATGTGAAGGAGCTAAAATTCAATTTGTTGTCAGTCTCTCAAATTTGTGATAAAAAGCATCCTGTGTTATTCACTGACACAGAATGTCTCATCCTTTCTTCTGACTTCAAACCTGTTGATGATGACTTGGTAGTACTTAGAGTACCAAGGACAAATGATGTGTATAGTTTAGACATGAAGAGTCTAAATTCCTATGGAAGAGCCACATGTTTGGTGGCTAAAGCAACATTAACGGAAACTGGTCAAACAACTACAAGAACTTTAATTGTACCGGGTTAGAAGATACGGTAACTACACGGAGAAGTCTACAACGAAATCGGTGGTTTGTACACCGAGAAGGTATCCTTAAATCTGAGAAGTACAGATTTGATATGTGTAGTAAACAGGAACCATGAGATTCATGATGGTTCAGTAGTAGTTGTCCAAACTTCAGTCTTCTTTCCTACTCTGTAAGACACAGTCACTTATTGTGTCCTACGAAAAATAGTGTTTAAACTCTCTGACTGTTGTTTAACTTAAAATCGAGGAAGTGTATAGACTGTAAGAGTTTTAGCTAAGAAGGTCGAAATTAACAAGGAAAGGGTCATTAGGAAGGAGGTAACCCTAGTAAGGGTTTACGTTGAAAAGGAGGTGATTATAAAGATTTTAGTCTGTCCTAGAGAAATAGCGGACAGTATGAAGGTCTCGTTGGTGATAGGTGTTATTCTACTAGAAATTCGAGGAGAAAACCCAACGGGACGTG
>BPTQ01000009.1:163544099-163652183 GCA_019973895.1 Chrysanthemum seticuspe
ATGAACGTGGTTTTTAAGGGTAAATGGAAAAAAAAAGTGCAAGTAATATATGTAGAAAATGTACAAATATAGGTAAATGGGAATTTTTGGTGCAAGTAAGTTTTTAATAAGTCAAAATAGAATGTATTGAGTTAATAAAAATTGTAAAAATACATTCCTTGTGAAAATTGAGTGATAAAATAATTATCGTAAAATTTTTAAGAAAACGACGTAATAATTTAATTTTAACGATTAAGGTACCAAATAAATTTGAAACACTAGGAAAACTAAAAATATAGTTTTTACACACTAAATGTAAGTTTAAAAATACCTCGGGATCATTTTTTGAAAGTAACGGGTTAAATAATCAAAATAAAAACTCACGCGATAAAAATTATTAAATATAAAAATCACGCGTTGAAGGGTGAAATGAAATGTCGTGAATGTACTAATAAGATGCACCTGATGTCAATGAAATGTAGACTAATCATAGTCCATATGAAATGTACGTGATGTCATGATCATGAATTCGCCGCTAAACCTCCAAGGTTACGCGAATTTGAAACAAGTAAACCAAGTTTACTAAAAAAATGTTGAAATAATGAGACATGAATCGGTGTCGAGAAATGACCTGAAAGTACGGGTTGTCACATATCATTCTTTGTGTTGCCTTGAGGCTTTGACCTGCTCGCTTTGGTGTCACTTTTTACTCCTGTAGAGGGAATTGGAACATTAGTTGGTTTTGCTACTTTTTGCATTCTTGAACTAGAAGTGCAGGGATCTGAACTACTTGAAGGCACTCTAGAGTTTACTTGCTTAATACTGGGCATAGAATGAGTTGCATACTTATCACTAGGCATCGAGCAAGGCATCACAGCTTTACCTTTCGCACCTAAGGATTTAGGACATGTTGCTATTAAACATTCTAACAGCTCTTGAGATCGTTTGGCCTGAATGCAAGCAAACCTAATTTCTCTATCAAGTGGCTTATTTATGAAATCCTATTCTACAATCTCACAGAGACATTCAAGACTATCCTTAAGGCGAGCAAAATAGTTATGAAATAAAAATTCGTTATTCCTTAGATGAGGAGGAATGTATTTAACAGTCATAGTATATTTACAGTCTGTAGATGACTTAGATGCAACATTCTCATTAAAGACAAGTGGCATTTTCCCTTTTTCCTGACTCTTCAGATTCTCAATTTCCTTTTGTAAAGACGTTGTTTTTTCGTTGTTCTTGTCATGAGTGACTTTCATTGAATCATATAACTCTTTAAAGTGTTGTTTAACTTTTTCATTTTCTTCTAGAAAAATCTCATTTTCCTTTTGTAAAACATTAACCAAGTTTTGAAGATGAAAAGTTTAAGAACACTGAGAATCTAAAGGAGGAGGCATTTGGGAGCCAGTCACGTTGTTCTTTTCACCCTTTAATTGTGAAATTTGGGCTTTCAACTTTCTGATCGTGTTACAATGAGCTTGAATTTGTTCGTCACGTTTGTTTATTTCAAAAAGTGCATCAAACTCTGGAACATTTGAGGATGTCTTGAAGTTTGAGATTTTGACATTTTCTTTAAGATGTTGATATTTTAGTTGCAAATTAAAATGATCAACTTCTAGCTTAGAAAACTGTTTTACCAAATTATCGTGATCATCCTGATCAATTTTCTCATTCAGTTCTGAGTTTTTGATTTCAAGCTCAATGACACGATCATGGGAAACTTTAAAGGGAACAGTTAATTCATGAAATTGAGAGGCAGTAATAGAATGCTTAGTAACAGTATAAAACACATCTTGAGCCACACAACTTAATACTAAGTTCTCATTTAAGATTTGCAAGTTCTTCCTTTCAATTTCATTATATTTGAGTTTCCGTTCATAATCATTTACCTCAACAATCATTGCATCAAATTCCTTTTCCATTTCTTTGATATCTAAGTTAATCCCCTTTTAAAGACTCTCAAATTGACCTTTTAATTGTTTAAAGAAGGGCATGACCTCAGTTAAATAACATTCATTAGTTTGCTCAAAACCCCTTTCCCCTTCAGTTATCCCTGTAGGTGTGATTCTCTTCTTACATGTCTTCTCAAAATCAACGAATAGTTGATAAACAACATACAGGCTGATTAAGGTCTTGCTATTAGTGGCAATAGTTCTAGGAACTAAGTGCATTGGTGTATTTGGAGGATACACAGTAGCTGCAGGCATTTTCCTAAAGGGAGTGTTTGTTTCCACAAGTACATTAACTTTTTGTTTATCCATATCTTTCTTCCAAAAAATCTGTTCTGGGTTAATTGAGTTTGAGGCTTAAACATGTCCAGGGAGATCCAATTTTCCTTAGTGTGATCATGGGGTTTGATCGTTATGTTATTCTTTTTACACGCAGGATCGTTAAGCTTCTTATCCATTTTCTCCCTAGATGCATCATCTAATTTTCTATCCTCTTCCGTGCTTCCAATACATGATGGTGTTTGCCTAGGCTTAAGAATCTCATTGCCATCATATACAATCTTATGGATCGCTTTAGCTCTTTTGCAATATTCGAGATTTAGTTCCTCTACAATGGGAATACTGTGCTTATCGCTTAAGACTCTATGCTTAGTGATCATGTGAGCAGTCTGAATGGTGTTCCTTTGTACGTACAACTTATTTTCAAGCTTGTTTTTCAAAGTTTTTAGATTAGAAAAATCATTCAAAAGTTTTGATTCCTTAGCATTGAATTCTTGTTTAAGCACTTTAACATTATCTTGAAGCTCTTGCTTTTGCTTAACAGTTTTAGAAAGCTTTTCTTGTAAGGAGTTTAACTCTTGTTTTAAAACTTCTTCTCTAAAATTATTTTTTCTAATAATTGTATGCATTTGGTCATCCATTTCCTGCTCACGGCTAGTTAACTCAAACTTAGCACGTTGTTCATAAATAGCAACTTGTTCTTTATAGGCATTCAGTTCAGAGGTAACAGAATCATCAGGGGCACATGCAGTGTATTCATAAAAAACATAGTCGTTATTGACTGCAGAAGATAGATCACTTGGTACAATCTCACTTTCACTTTGTGTCACATATTGATCATATGGGACAATATTACTATTACCCTCATTATCAATATCTGAATCATAAGTTTCAAGAGATTGTACTTCGTTATGTATCTTTTACTCATCAACCTCATCGTATAGTTTTAATACCTTTGAAATGATTGAATCTTTTGATTGACCAGCCTGTTGTGGTGAAGGGACCTTTGGAGAGACCATAGGTGAGATGCTATCCATGAAGATTGTCTGGGCAGTAGGTTCATCATCGACATCAGAGTCAAATGCATCACAGTCTGCTACTTGAAAGGCATTTTGATGATTTTGACCTATTTCCTGAATTGGCTGCTCATCTACATCCGCATCATATGTCTTAGCATTCCCTTCAGCAAGAAAAAACAATTCATCTTCATCGAAAGCTGCTCCATTATCCTGAGCTTGCATAAGCAACATCTTGTCTCTGAAGTATTCTGCATTCTGTGGACGTTTTGGAGATGTGCAGTTCCTCGCATTCTGTGGACATTCTGTGGACGCTTTGCTTGCCCTTGATTGGCATTTCTTCCACGATTCTGATGTGCCACATATCCTCCACCTACTCCAGCATTACCATAACCTGCTCCAACCATCCCTTGTTCATATCGTCTTCATTGTACATTCTGCACCACAACCTTACCATCTCTGACAGTAGCTTGATTGTGTGGATTGGATGCTGTTCTGAGATTATTGTTGGTGTGTGGGAGGGAATTCATATTTTGACTTACCATGAGAGATAGTTGATTGATGAAGTTTTCCATGAGTGTGTTTGAGTCAGGATGCTTATATGCTGGATCAGGGATGAGCTTGTAATTACCATTACCCATGGGTATGACTTGAGAAGCTTTGGTGGTAATTCTAACATTGGTGTAAAAGGCTGTAGAATCATTTGATGAACTTGTTTCTCCCTGCTTAGATTTGAACTGTTCAAGAATCCTTCGTTCAAACATAGCATGTCTCTCATTCTGAAGAAGGAAGGCATACAGTTGCTCATAGTTGGTGTTCTTCAATCCTTTGGTTAGCTTCACAGAGGTGACAAATTTGTGCCATTCTGGATGCATGTTGTTCATAAACTTTGAGTTCAACTGAATATTTGGCATGGTCATTTTGATATTCCTCATATCATTCACAAGCTTGTGGAATCTCACATAATATTCATAGACACTTTCTTCTGGTTTCATCTTAAAGTGCTCAAATTCATCATACAGTTGTGATTCTCTATCTTCCTTAGTTAATTCAGAACCCGAGAGAAGCATCTTGACATTATCCCAAACCGCCTTGGCTTCAGTGTTATGATTGATAAGCTTGTAGATATCTTTTGGAAGACCATGAAGTATAATGTTTGAAGCCCTGATATCAGCATCGAATCTCTTTTTCTCCTTATCACTGAGCTCATCATACGTCTTTGGTCTGTCCAATCCAAAAAGATCATTGTTCCATCTGCAGCAGTATCAATTATGTCTCTTGTAGTCTCAATCTTATAAGGTCCTTCATCAATTGACTTGAGAATGTTGACTCCATTTTCCTTTCCCAGACAATACAACCTAATTCGTTGAGCCCATGAGTCATAGTCAATTCTGTCAAGCATGGGTGGACGAATGTCTGAACCAGCTGCTTGAACGTCCTCAGCTATAGTAGAGATGATTGTAGGCACGTTGGTAGACATGTTTACAGATTTCACGGGATTTTATAACTCTATGATTAAACCGAGAAATAGATTCCTTCATGGGATTTTACTAAATCAAGAGAAAACCGTATTAGAAACAAATATTAACCAAGTCGCTATAACCCTTGAACCAAGTCGCTAAGCACCAAGTCGCTAAGTAGCAACTCGCTAAACCTCAAGTCGATGTGAATCAAGTCGCTAAGCACAAGTCGCTAAGACCCAAGTCGCTGAACACAAGTCGCTAAAGCACCAAATCGCTAAAGAACAACTCGCTAAGTATCCAAGTCGCTAAGAATCAAGTCGCTGAACACAAGTCACTACTACACCAAATAGCTAAGTAGACAAGTCGCTAATAGAACAACTCGCCAAGAACTATAAAGCCAAGTCGCTAGAAATAATAGAAACAAGTCGCTAACCCAACCAAGTCGCTAGCCGAATTGGAACCTCCACTAACTTGTACTGTTTGTTGGCTTGTCTCAATAGACAAGTCGCTAAGATCAAGTCGCTACGACTTAAACTATAACTCGCTGGAAATTACTAAAGCAAGTCGCTAGGAAGAAAAACACTCCGAGACACAAGTCGCTAAGTTGAAAAACTTCAAAACCACACTTTTCAATCCAAAACAAGCCCAACCACAGTGATTCAAGCTTTCCAAATCAAAACCCAAGCACTTACAATGATTCTAAACACAAAAGTACACTCAAAATTCAAACTTTAACACAAGAAATGATCCAAATGATGCAAAAACCACTAAACTTTTTCAAACCCAAAAACCATATAAAACAACTAGAAATCCAAGGATATGTAAGAGGGATAATCAAACCATGGCTCTTGATACCATTTGTAACATATTGGATTTCACAAACACATCAAATCATGATCAAATGGGGCGTATACAATAAGGTTTTTGGAGAGAGAAATAGTTAGAGGTTTGGGAACTTAGTGAGAGAAAATGAAAGTATTATTATGAGCTGCAACTCTCTACCTTGGGAGGTAGAGAGTATTTATAGTCTTACATAAAACGCCACCTACGGTCTGTGGATCAGGCATACAGTGGGTAAAAACCCGTCCGTCCTCCACGGTGTTACATAACTAAATACTACTTAACTTTAAATAACTACGACTACGAGCTTTCTAACGATTACATATACTTGAGGTGACCGACACTTTAATAACTGGACTTACTAAATCCTAACATGATCAAAACATGGCTCTTGATACCATTTGTAATATATTGGATTTCACAAACACATCAAATCATGCTTAAGTGGGGCGTATAACTTGAGGTTTTAGAAAGAGAAAGTTTAGAGGTTTGGGAACTTAGTGAGAGAAAGTAAAAGTATTATTATGAGCTCCAACCCTCTACCTTGGGAGGTAGAGGGTATTTATAGTTTCTTACATAAACGCCATCTACGGGCTGTGGATCAGGCATACAGTGGGTAAAGACCCGTCCGTCCTCCACGGTGTTACTAAACTAAATACTAACTAACATTAAATAACTACGACTACGAGCTTTCTAACGATTACATATACTTGAGGTGACCGACACTTTAATAACTGGTTTTACTAAATCCTAACACTTAAACTTGTACATATGTAACAAAGAGCGTTGCCGATTTCCATTAGAATCTCTAAGTACTCTCTAAGTACTCTATACTCTTCAACCAACCAACCATCAAGTATAAGACGTACATCATCTCTTGAAAATCCACAATTGAATGTGACACTGAGCACTACAACGTAAATCCTTAAAGTGATAGTTATTTTGTGGTGGTAAGAGCCCAATTCCCCCAAGTGGTAAAAGAAAAGGAAAAGATACCCAAAAATAACTAGATTTCCAAGTCTTCGTTTTTGATAATAAGCTCGAACAAGGATCTAGAAGAATCTTCATCTAACCATCCCCGATACCTTCAGATACTAAGTACACTCGCCCGTGATATTTCACTTCAACCTCAAATAAATAATAGTGAAGTAACCCCGTTGTCACATCTTCTGGTTAAAAGCTCAAATCTAGCCTCCTTTGATGTTTTAAGTGAACTATGATAATGGTTTTCATCCCGACCATGGTTAAAAGCACATAACCCCGTAAAACCATGTAATAACCAAACTACCATGAAGAATATCCAAACAAACACCCAATTCATGAAGTACACCCTTTTATCCCTTCTTCGAAGTAGAAACCGTGGCACCAACATCAAACGAGATCCCGAAATACACTTTCCTTTCTCCAGGATGAATCCATCATTACGGGATTTTACAATTCTATAGTTTAAACCGAGAAATAGTTTCTTTCGCGGGATTTTATAAAACCAAGAATAAACCGTAAGAAAGATCTGAAAATGCACTTTACTTTTACCAGGATGTTTCCATTGTCACGGGATTTTACAAGTCTATGATTTAAACCGAGAAATAGCTTCTTTCGCGGGATTTTACAAAATCAAGACTAAACCGTAAACAATGTTATGACAATTTTGGTTTCGGTGAATATCTGTTTCAGGGGAACATGCAGCGGTTTATCAATGGTTCATTCTCCATCATCAACAATATCATCAACAATTCTATACCCATATATGTAGACAACTTCACAAACCATACTAAGTCAAGTAGCATACTCTACTTCCCCCTGAAGGTTAACCGTAACATCAAAGTACACGTTTCTCCCCCATGATGGTTTCGAACTTTCGGAAGCATCATAACGTGTACAACCATTTGCACGAGAAGTTCTTGTCATAAGCAAACATCTTGAGAAATCATGGCTGATACTGAAGATGTTTAGAAAGATTTTGCTTAGACTATGAAGTATCATTGGCATTCAATAGCATCGAATAATCAATGGGAATTGCTGATCACATCTCATCCAATCAACTTTTTGATAGATACATCTTCCACATATTCTGTCGGCTAATGCTATGACCACCTGGAGAAGTAAACCAGATATACCAAACTTGATCATGAAGTAAAATTCCCCAAATTTGTTACTTAAGCTTGTACTAATCATTGTGAAAAAGAAACGGTGTACCCAATGTACAAAACCTCTTGACGTATCCTCAACTGATCATGAAGTGATAGTTACATTGTGGGTTAAACGAGAAAGAATCACAAAAGTGACTAAATAGCCAAGTCTTTATCACACTCTATAAACGCCCACACAAGTCATCTTCGTGGAAGGGTAGAAAGAAAGAAGACGAACTAAGTAACTGTGCCCGGAAAACCTCACGACAAATCCAAATAAGAAATACCAAATACAATCAACCCCGTAGTCAGCCAAGTTCCAATAACATTTTAAGCCGTGTCAAAATAATATCCGTGTAAGTGTATAACCCAAGTAATCTCATATTACAATAGATCTCAACATCGAATCTCATTAAGTCCATTGTCCATCCAAATAAACCTTTTGAACTGTCACTTCAATACCATATCAATAATGCCTTACAAAAACCCCGTAGTCATTTTTTTTTGTTCAAAAATACCACCTTTAATACTAATAATACATCCAAACAAAAATGTTGTGTAACCACAAAAACTTCAGATATCATTATATTCAAGTATCATCACAGTCCGGTCCATCCTGTTTTATGCAGCCCATTGAATAAATTTTAAGACGACCCAACAAAAAGAATTATACCCGATCCATCTCATGATTCAGCCCAATTCCACTTCCAAATAAATAACCGGTTAAGAATAATAACCCTAAGCATTAGCTCATTATCCTAACCCTAAACACACACTTCATAAAACATTCGCCTCCCTCATTAAGTTTTTCTCTCACCAAACTAATCTGAAAAAAAATTCACATCTCCTATATCAAATATCACATCAAACGCATCTCAATCCCATCAAACAAACGCCTATCATCTCTCTTTTCATCATTAAAACCAAATACACAACACATCATACGAAGACCCCTTTTTCGTTTAGCGCTTCAGTTAGAGTACACCTCAAGGATGTCTTCAAGATCCGTTTAAAATGGGGTCACAGGTAGGTTTTTGTTATGTCATTCGTTTTGTTATTGTTGAGTCTTTGAACGAACTAAAGTTAGAGGGTAACACTCTTGTTATTCATCTAACTTTAAGTTCAAAAAAGAAAAAAAATGGAAGCTAGGCTCCACGAATTGATTGATGATGATACCTCTCGTGTCTATGACCTTCAAGGTCTTGAATTGATCTTTGACAAGAACGAACGAAAGAAATCTGAGATCGAGTGTGTTTTAATTTTTTTTCATGACTTGCTTGATTGATGGATGTTTGGTGAGGATTGATGAGTGGTGTGTGAGGGTTTTGGTTGTTTCGATATTAGGTTTGGATTATTGTTTGATGTTTTTGGATTTGAAGCGATGTACATGGACTGATGATGGTTAACCTGAGGTCACGAGTGATAGTTGGTCATATGATAAGTTTGGTCAACAAGTCGCTTTGGTCATTTTCTTAAGGTCAAGTCGCATAGATTATCAACTCAAATCGCTTTCAACAAAGCAATTAGACAACTCGCTTGTTATGAACCTTATCTGTTTCACAACTCGCATCTTATCTGTTACACACAAGTCGCTTGTGAACCTTTGCGTCAAAACGCGTCGGTTAACTACCAAATCGCATTAACTTATGACAAGTCGCTTTTGACTTTTTGACTTTTTGCTTTGGCGATTTATTCCGACCATGTATTCCGTTCATCTTCAAAGTTACCCAGAAAAATGCATATGAAATGCTTCAGTTAGACCTATTTGACCACGAAAGTGACCAGTTGACCACTAGAATAGACCATTTATTCTTTCACGGATAAAAAATGACACAAGACAGATTTTAATATGAATAAGTCACATGAAGTTTTTGACCAAAAAATACATTAAATCTGTTAAAAACTGTTTACCCACATAATACGAAAAAACAAATATTTTCCGACCAACACAAAGTACACAAAACAGTTTTTAACAAGAATCAAAAGTCCACAATAAATCAACACAACACAATAACCTTGGCTCTGGTACCAATTGTAGGATCTTAAATATTGTGTTTGATGATTCGGGTGGCCTTGGATGGTGATGAATCAAGTATGTCATAGTTTAGAGAGATGAAGAGAGTAGAGAGGATGCTCTTGAAAGAGAGTTGTAAAATAACAAATGAAAGGTTAGATTCAAGAAGCAACACCCTTCCCTTAGTGGGAAGGGTATTTATAGTTACAAACTAATACGTCCTCCTGACGGACTGTGGATCAGGCATACAGTGAGTAAAGACCCGTCCATCCTCCACAGTGTTGCACTAAACTAAACTACGCTAATAACTAACTAATAAACTAACAAATAACGTAGCTAACGATATGTCTACGAGCTAACTTATGCTAGATAATATTTGGGGTGACCCATACTTCACTATGGAATTTCTAATTCCTAATAGTTGCTAACCGTTTTGATATTATTTACAAGTGTTCAAACTGTTCTGAATCTGATATTCACTTGTGGTATGAAGTCGGAAACTGATTTAACTGGTTTTTTGAAGTGTTTCTGAATGCATACATTCATCCAAGCGACTTGTCTTGACAAGTTGTCCAGATTTATTGTATCCACTAAATGGTCAAAAGCGACTTGTCAATGGTTAAAAGCGACTTGTCAATAGTCAAAAGCGACTTGTCAAAAATGAAATGATATGCGATTTGTAGTCGAAAGGGTTATGCGTTTTGACGCTTGAACAATGAAGTTTGTATCTAAAAGGGGATGATGCTGTTTGTGACTCAAACACAATGACCTGAAGCGATTTGTGTTTGAAAAGGATGCGACTTGAGAAAAAGAAATAAAGCGACTTGTCAAAGTTGCATAATGAAGCGTTTTGTCTGGTATTGACTCAAGAAGCGATTTGTCAAAAAAAACTGTTGGAGTTTTCATGGTGAAGCGATTTGAAAACATTTCCATATCTGTCGAGACCCAATGCATTAAGTAACAACATCATACTTATCAATAACCAAGTAGTAATACCCTCACCATACTAAAACAGATTCATTTGTAATGAACAAATAAATGAATCTCAGATTTATGTTGTGCTCTCTAGTGATTATTATAAAACCATTGAAGGCTTTTTCACAACATATTCTCATAACAGATCCATCTTGATACTATCCGAATCTAAAAAGTTAAAGATACTAACAAGGTTGTTAGCTCCTTTTCTTTGGTTCTTTCAAAAGAAAATGATCTCAGATTCTCTTTTCATGGTTTAAAATCTTTTAAGATCTT
Source organism: Chrysanthemum seticuspe (assembly GCA_019973895.1). NCBI lineage: Eukaryota > Viridiplantae > Streptophyta > Magnoliopsida > Asterales > Asteraceae > Chrysanthemum > Chrysanthemum seticuspe. Next base: position 163,555,020 of record BPTQ01000009.1, read on the forward strand.
GTTCAGATCCAGTCAACCAAATGAGAAATCATCATAGATCTAATCTCAAAAAAGCATGGTATTTAAATTGATCTCAGTGTTTATGACTTATGGTTCTCAATAGTAACATCAAGACTATCAAGAGTCTAGAATACGAATCATTCATATCATCATAGATCGATACGTTTATGATAATGTACGATTTAATGAAATGATTGTAACAAGGATGTTAAATCATTTGATTGATTCATGTATAACTCAAAACCACAAAGAACTAATCAATCTTACCTTATGCATCCAAAGGAATCATTGAATTAATCGGATTCAAGCCATCCCTGTGGCGTTGAAGACCCTCAAGGCCATCCCTGTGGCAAGGTCATGTGTATGAATGAACATCTTTCAAGAAATTTAAGTGTGTGTGATGCGTATGGGGGCTGTCCATGGCATGAGTGTTATTAGGGTTTGATTATGTCTTTTATAGATATGATGATTAAAAAAAGAAGAGACTGGCGACATATTTTAAGATAGAAGGTAGGTTGGTGAGAGGAAATTTACAAGATGGGGGCGGAGGATAATATGCGTGAAGTTAGGGTTGAGGGGAGAATTTTTAGGGTAAGTTGTAAATAAGTGCACTTTTTATACACCGGATAGTTAGGGCATTTGGTTAATGGATCGGTTAAATGGGCTTTGGTATACTGATTATGTGTATGCTCGGATCTAATGTGTGTGATTGTGTAAGAATGCTCTATACGAATCAAAGAGACATGATCCAAATGTGATTGGACCGAATGATTCATTGGGCTGAAGTTAATTGTTCCGTATGGGCCAAACGGAATATTATCATGCTGGTGAACGTGTATGGTGTATCGGGTTGTGAAATTGGTAGAAAAGTAGAGAATTTTTAAGACATATGTTTGATGATACTTAACAATCGAGTGGCAATTTTTCAACGATATCTTGTGATTATGTCTTGGATCGGATGTATTATTGCTTCGTGGGATGAACTTGAATTAGTTTTGGAATGTATATGGTAATTGTTTGGATTAGTGTTAGAATGCAAGAGATGATCATTGCATGATTCTACATGTACCGGATCAAGTTGATCAGTTATTTGGACCGGGCTTGATATTATATGTGATAACTTGGATTTGGAAGATGGACTGATGGGCTTCTCAAAAATGAGATTTGACCAATATGAGATTTGATAATATGAGGTTCATGATATTTGGACTTTATGAGATTTGTTTAAGTGTCTTGAGGATGTGATTTGGTGTGATGATGAGATTCAATGTGTTATGAGGTTTGGTACTTTGGTGTACATATTTTCAAAGAGAATATTATGTCACAGCTTGACTTGTTATTGGAACTAAGTTGACTACGAGGTTGTTTGTACGTTATTTCTTATTTGGATTTGAAGTGAAGTTTCCGGGCGCGCTTACTGATTTCATCTTCTTTCTTTCTATCCTTCCGCTAAGATGACTTGTCTGGGAATTTATAAAGTGTGATAAAGACTTGGCTATTTAGTTACTTTTGTGATTCTTTCTCGCTTAACCCATAATGTAGCTGTCACTTCGGTGTCTCACGCTGTTGAGGATTCGTCAAGAGGTTTTGTACATTGGGTACACCGTTTCTTTCTCATGAGGATTGGTACAAGTTTAAGTAACAAATCTGGGGAATTCTACTTCATGATAAAATCTGATATATCGGGTTTACTTCACCAAGTGGTTACAGCAATAGCTGACAGAATATGTGGATGATGTGTTTACTAAAGGGCTTAATGGTTGAGATGTGATAAGCAATTCTCATGATGTATTCGACGCCACAAAATGTCAATGATACTTCACAGTCTAAGCAAACTCTTTCAAGAATCTTCAAACAGTCATGGTCTTTCAGGATGTTTGCTTATGACAAGACATATGGGAGAAGAGTTGTTGATGATGATGAATGAACCGTTGAAGAACCGCTACATGTTCCCCTAAAAACAGATATTCACCGAAACCAAACTCGCCATAAAACATTCAAGCTGACATTGTTTATGATTTAGTCTTGATTTTGTAAAATCCCGCGAAAGAAACTATTTCTCGGTTTAAATCATAGATTTGTAAAATCCCGTGACAATGGAAACATCCTGGTAATTTACGGTTTATTCTTGGTTTTGTAAAATCCCGCGAAAGAAACTATTTCTCGGTTTAAACCATAGAATTGTAAAATCCCGCGATGATGGAACCATCCTGGAGAAAGGAAAGTGTATTTCGGGATCTTATCCGATGTTGGTGCCACGGTTTCTACTTCGAAGAAGGGAGAAAAGGGTGTACTTCATGATTTGGGTGATTGTTTGGATATTCTTCATGGCAGTTTGGTTATTACAAGGTTTTACGGGGTTATGTGCTATTAACCATGGTCGGGATGAAACCATTATCATAGTTCACTTAAAACGTAAAAGGAGGCTAGAGTGAGCTTTTAACCAGAAGATGTGAGAACGGGGTTAATTCACTATTATTTATTTGAGGTTTAAGTGAAATATCACGGGCGAGTGTACTTAGTATATGAAGGTATCGGTGATGGTTGGATGAAGATTCTTCAAGATCCTTGTTCGAGCTTGTTATCAAAAACGAAGACTTGGAAATCTAGTATTTTTGGGTGACTTTTTCCTTTTCTTTTACCACTTGGGGGAATCGGGCTCTTACCACCACAAAATAACTATCACTTTAAGGAGTTACGTTGTAGTGCTCAGTGTCACATTCAATTGTGGATTTTCAAGAGGTGATGTACGTCTTATACTTGATGGTTGGTTGGATGAAGAATATAGAGTACTTAGAGATTCAATGGAGGATGAACTCTCAGCACCGCTCTTTGTTACATATGTGCAAGTTTAAGTCACGAGTTTGGGTTAGTTTACTTCATGGTCAAATTCATCATATTGGGTTTTCTCCATCAGTTGTCACGACAAAGAGCCTACTGAATGATAATGGGGTTGATAACAAGTTTGCCAAGAGTTGATGAAAAGAGAGAGATAATGACGTTTGAACACTACAGTTTAAGCCTCGTACTTCAAAGAAAAGAAAAGTGAACGTCTCAGTGCGCTTTATATTTTGAAGAAGAGAAATCTTCTTATTTATGACCATTCTTATCAACATGCTTCATGCTTTTTCCAAGCGCTTTCAGTCATCAAGTGAACCGAACTACTGTTGATTGTTTTCTTATTCCACTTGCTCAATTATAATGACGATGGCGACATCATATGCTACCTTTGAGGGGGAGAAGTATGAATAGAATGCATTTGGATGATTTTCACTTGTTCAATCAAGAATGGCAACTCCGTATGCAATTCTTGAGGGGGAGAAGAAGTGTGAATTTACTGCATGGTTGATTGATATATGAGAATAAATGGTCAAACGGCTCCAAACTCATGTAAGAACCGAGCTTCTTCTTATCGGGTCATCTTCACATGGAGTTTTCTTCTAAAAGCCGTTGGTTGACATCTTCACATGGGTTGATTTTGATTAAAGACAAAGTGCTTCTAGTTACTGGGCTAATTTCTTTGATGAACATCTTTCTGTTCTTGTTTGATTGGGAGGGATCTTAGTTAAGGAGATTTGCTATATACATGTTAACGGGAATGCATTTGGTGAGTTGAAGATGTTAACACTCTATTCCCCAAATGGACAATCTTGAAGAAGGTCGAGTCTACAGTCGGTTCTACATTTTTTGCTACATGTTAGAAGACTAAAGACGAGTTGCATTTAACGATCTAAAGACTTCTTTTTATTCCGGGCATTCATCATAAATATTGTTAGTTTAGGGGAGAGCACTAATTGGGGGAGAGTGAAATGTCAGATTTAATCCCCAATTAGACTTGCTCACACTCTTCAGCAAGTTGATTCTCACAAAGATTAAATGTGGTCTTCTCAAAAAGATTTCAAGTATTTGGGCTTATAATATGTTGCTGATTCTGAAGTGTCAAAACCAGCAAGGGGGAAGGAGACACACATCTAAAAACAAAGCGAGTAAACTTGATGAACTTAATTCTTCTAAGTGATTGAAGATATCCCGGGAAGACAAATGTCATGAACGCAGAGAAACTCAAGGTTTTACTCATCAAGGCTTTTAGTGTTATTATTCTAACTACGTGGGGGAAGTGATGTAAGAGAAAGTTTCTGAAGATAAAAGAGGTACACAAGTGTGTGATGATTTCGATGTTATCGCAATCATCAGAGGAGAAAGAATTGTGTACATTGGGGGCGCTCAGTTGTTTCACTTGAGTGCTTAATCAGTGATTCAGAGATATAATCACTTATTCTGGAGTTGACATCCGCAGAGATAGTCATCCGCAGAGATAATCAGTGATTCGACCTGCTTCTTCAATGTTATTGGTTATTCTCTCTTTGGGCATTCGGGTACTTTGGGTTCTTGAGCTTCATACACTATCATCAGGGGAGAGAGAAGTATACATCGTGGTTATTCTTTGGCTATCGGACTTAATCTGCTACTTCGATGGTATAAGTTTCTCTATCTTCGGGTACATGTGTATTCGGGTTCGTGAGCTCTAGTCTAAGAGACTGACTGCATCAATTCATCTACTTGGGGGAAAGTGGTCTCTTGACAAATTTTTGGTATGGATCGCTTTAGACTTCAGTGGAATGAAATTTGAGAAGAGTTATTTATGTGTGGGATGATACGTTGATGTTCTTTTGGATGATATAACCGCGAACGAAGAATCACACAAATTATTCTTAAAAGGAGCAGCAAGATCGATGATAATGGTGTGCTTCTTTGTGCACCTGGCTAACGGAAGCTTGAAAGAAAGCTTTGAATCTGCTCAGCTAAAGGATTTTCGGTTTGGGGGGAAGCTACCAAAGTCTCGCATTCTTAAAGGCTCAATTCCTTCTTTTCAAGAGCCTCGGAAGCTTTGGTGGTGGATGTTTAAGAGATGACGATTTCTATCTTCTTCAACGAGGCTGTTCGAGATCCTTATCTCGGTACTCGTATCATCATCTTCTTAAACTATATCATCTACTCTATCTTTGTAAATATTTATCAAAAAAAAATACAAAAATATAAAACCATCAATAGAAAATAGAAAATTATAAAACCAACAAAAACCCATAAAAAATCAGAAAATTAAAAAAAAAAATACCAAAAATATGTTTTCTCAAGACATGTCTTCTGGTATCGATAACATCTACGGTCTTAGAAATGTCATTCAATAATGGCACGTGACCATAGATGAAGTTCGAGGTGTAAATATTCTTTTCTAAACATGTCTATAATTATGGCTTGCAGTTACTTCAGACTGTAACCCGTGCTTAAACCATGGCTTGCTATTATTTCAGATAGCAACCCGTTTTTTTAAGAAAGGAAAGTTCTGCGCTAAACCAATTTTTCAAATATTTCATGCACTTATCCTAAAAACAAATTGAGGAAAGTATGTCGAAGGACTGCTGTTTCTACACAAATGTTTTTCCTTCTATAAATTCTTCAGAAAAATATTTGTTGTTTTAAAAAATGGTGGTAAATGAGTTGCTTGTAAATCAATCAGATTCAGAGTTTTCGTAAAAATTGAAAACTCAATCAATGACTTCTACTCTTTTAAACTTTTCAGAAAAATAAGTCATTGATTGAGGGGGATAATGTTTTCAAATCTATATCATATAACAAGCTTATCTAATTATCCTATATAATTAAACGTAAAACATGTTAACCTATGTTGAAGGACTCGGTGCCTAGGATATGATTGTTAGGATTAGATGATCAGAGTTTGATAAACACATAATTACCATGCATTTGTATGATTTGATTGATATGTTGGATTGACTTTTATTAGTCGATTGCTGGTTGGGTGATGTCGACCACCATATATCTGTATGTGTGTTCACTAACGTATGCAGGTATATTGGTATATAAGAATGTTCCCTATCCGGATCCCACATAAGAAGTTTATTGGATGCCTCAAGGAAAGGGTAACGATATCTTGGGTTGACAAAAGAAGAAACGGAGCTTAATCAGATCTCTCCATGGATAGTTGGCACGATAGATGCAACTTCAGAGGTCTCGCTGCATCTGCAGACGGTTTTCTTCCAACCTTCAGCAACAACAACAAAAGCAGCTCAACCACCTAACGTATCTTTGTGCAGGATAATAGTGATGATACAATTTTTTTAAACAATTTTTGAATAATATTGCTTTGAAAAATGGAAAAATATTGGTTTTGAAAATAAATTGGACTTAATTTTGGAAATCACCGGACTTCATTTTATCAAAACTTAAGTCACTCAATCATCGACTACGGTTATCGATTGAGGGGGAGAGTATAAAATATTTTCAAACGATATTTCTTCATAAAAGTCCGTTTGTACAAATAATATGTGGTGATCTAAAGATTTAATGTTATGTCATGGTATGATTTTTTTCTGTTCTTGTCTGATTGTGAAATTGTTTTATTTTACTTAAAGATCTTTTAAAACTATCATACCTGACACTAACAATCTTTATTGTCTAAAATTGGTCCTTATTAGTCAATTTTCAAAAATTAAATCTTGCCACGTCTTTCCCTAAAATTTTCTAAATGATTTAAATCAATTGGGATCACAAATCTCAATTAGTTTGAAATTTTTGATCAGGGGAGAGATCGTGATTTAAATCTCAAATCAGTTTTAAAAGGGTGATTGTTTCAAAAGCACTCCTTCCTTCATGTGCCAAACGATTTTAAATACATAATGCACATGATTGTGGAGGAGCATTTAACCAAAAACCAGAAGAGTATTTAAAAAAGGCCACATATTCTCCTATGTTTTCCAAACCTTATTAAATCACCTGGGATCCTAAATCTCAAAGAGTTTGATATTTTTGATCGGGGGAGAATTTGTGATTTAATATGAAATTTGATAAAAGATGATCGTTTTGATTCAAAGTGCAAGTTCTCTCTAATATGTGCCAAACTCTTTCGTATATCGATGCACATATTGAGGGGGAGCGAATGGTTTCTATTGGCAATCAGGAAAAGTACTTCAAAAACCTCTTGCCTCTATGTGATAAAAAGATTTCAAATATCCTACGCACATATTGAGGGGGAGAATTTACCAAAGAAATTCAAATAGCTTTTTCTACGGAAATTGTGATCAAGAATATATTTCAAAGAACTCTTGCCTCCATGTGCTAAACAATTTCAATATCATATGCACATGTTGAGGGGGAGCATTTCTAAATGATCAAAACAATTAAGGTACAAAATGATTTGATATCATATCACAAGTACCTTGATTGATTTTCCAAATGTTTTTTCAATTGGTTTCAAGAAGGAAAGAACAATACCAAAAGACCGACCAATTTACTTTATGCATGGTGTTATAAGGATGGTTAGGTTAGGTATTAGTTCTCACGATCCCGCCAGAGCCGAAGGGATCTACCCAGGGACAATCCACTAGATAGTGTAGAAGTCCTTAGGTATGATGAAAAAGGAGAAAAGTGATAAATGGGAAGTGTGCGGACTGAGATAGAGCTAGAACTGGAATAAACCCAACAAGGTTCTAGTTATGAAGTCTAGGTAAGAACTGAAGGGGTTGAAGAATAAAAAAGAAATGAATGTGAAAAAGGGTGAAAAGAAATAGCCCTCCAATAATTCAACCTTAGGGCAGTAACCGGGTTCAATACATATGCTACTGGTGGTTACTAAGGTAACACCGGTATTGAAGACAAGACGTCATGGACCCAGTGACGCACTGCACCTAACTTCCCAAGCTACTCAAGTTCCTCTTAAAAGGGCTTGTTTCATTCTCACGGGGAACCTACATAATCTATCGAGTTTCTCTTAGAGATTGTTGATATTGAAGAAGTAGAGCCTCTCCCTAGTCTCCAGCATAGGAACCAAATGTGCACTATTGAGTCTAGAGCCAAGAGATCATCCACAAAATCTCATTAGGACACAAAATTAATGAAGACTTGCTGTTTCACACAATGTGGAAAGTAAGTATATATTAAGAGTCCTACGCATTATCCTTGTGGTATTGCCAGAACATCCGAGTGATATGAAAATATTCACGATGAAGATGGAAATCCTTCTAGAGCCAACATCAAACAAGCTCTTGGTGGGTGACATGTGAGATCTTTTCTAAAAGAACAAGCTTGTGACAACTGGATAGAAACAATTGGGCGATTCATTCTTGAATCAACCTTGGTCCAGGAAATGAATTGACAAATACTTTTGGAAAAACCGTTCGATGTGCAAATCTTCTTTCCTCTAGCACATCGAATGTGTATTCATGTTTTCAAACACAAAAAGTATCTCTGATTGAAAAATTACTTTTGGAAAAACAGTTCGATGTGCAAATCTCTTCTTTTCTCTAGCACATCGAATGGGTATTCTCTTCAAATACAAAAAGTATTTTTGTTTGAAAATTGATCGTTCTCATAAAACCTTCGTCGTATTGCAAAACACTTTCTTCTAAGCAATACGCGATTGTTTTCAAATCAATTTTTCATCAATCAGTGAATCTCAATTCGCTGGTTCACTCACTCCGTGTTGTCTTCTTTGAGACGTTCCAGTTTGAGAACATATAGAACAGCTGCGAAACCCTGTCAATGAGAATCTTCGGAATTATACCTGATCACAGGCAGTACTTGTACTGATCAACGGGGAACCGTGGGCCGTGTACCTCAATTCAACGAAAGTGATCAAAGACACTTTCGTGTGTTTTATTGCTAACTGTTGTTTGCAGGTACATTTGGATGGTTGCAGCTGATCAGAATTGAGGAGTCAATCCAAAGCCGCATGCTCACAGCATCCACACTTAACTGAAGAACATCATGACAAGTGCATATCTACATAACCTGGCTCTGATATTTTTATACTATGCTTCTGCTACGCTGCTGCAAATATCATGAACCAGTAAAGCTTCCGCTACTCTGATGGAAAGATGTCATGATTCAAAAGTGTGAGCATGTCGGTCCAAAAGTCACAACATCACATGATGGCAACACAATAAAGGGTGATCTAGAGATTTACTGTGGCTGATGATCTCAAAGAAAGCTCGAAGATCATCAAGACGTGGATCAGTCAAAGGCCTCCACTAAAAAGTACAAAGTATGCAGACTTTTAAGTATCATTGCTAAAGCAAAAAGTTGCGGATGTTGAAGAATTATAGTCTACGAGCTCAAGACTGAAGATTTAATAGAATGCTAGGATGCAAAATGTAAATCATGGGGTGACCTCCCTTAGGGGGAGATTGTTAGGAATTGGAAATTCCATAGTGAAGTATCGGTCACCCCAAATATAATCTAGCATAAGTTAGCTCGTAGACATATCGTTAGTTACGTTATTTGTTAGTTTATTATTAGTCATTAGCGTAGTTTAGTTTAGTGCAACACCGTGGAGGAAGGACGGGTCTTTACCCACTGTATGCCTGATCCACAGCCCGACAGGAGGGCGTTTAGTTTGTAACTATAAATACCCTTCCCACTAAGGGAAGGGTGGTGCTTCTTATAATCTAACCTTCTCTTTTTGATATTTCTCTCTCTAGAACACCCTCTCCACTCTCTTCATCTCTCTAAAATGGCTCTCTTGTTTAATCATAATCATAGACCACCCGAATCATCTAAACAACATAAAATATACGATCCTACAAGAATATTGTCGTGTCCTCACGCAATGTCATCAACTCACGCTTCTAAAACCAAGGATTCCAACCTCTTTCTACTAAATCTATGAAAAGTAGCAAACATTCCTCAAGAGAGATTAAGAACCCTCAATTCTAAAAATGCCCCGTTTACCTTTTATTTCACATATAGATATTATGATTAAGCACTTATTATGAGTGACGGTTTGTTGAAATTTCATGTCAATCGATAACTCCAACATTTTTCAAAAGACATTTTTAGGATCACGGAGTAGGAAACACAACTCAACGAGAAGTGACCATATGGATAGAATTCATCGTCCCTGATTTTCACAAGTTCCCAAACTAAGCGTAAAATCGAAATCATTGTTAAATATGACTTTAGATGCTAACACTACCCATGTAAGTTACTTGTGTAATTACCTTTTGCTCCCATTTTCCTAATTCCTCTATTTATTTTATTTTTGGTGAGAAATGAATTTCTTCATATTTCTTGTTTCGATAAGTTTTATTCCGATAAGGATATGAAGCTAAGACGCTAATTAGTTTTCCATCTTCCCTCGAAAACCGTTGCATACAAGAATGAGGTCCACATTAAGGTCCTAATTTAACACGATTTAGGGACATATCCTTTTTATTAAGACCAAAACAAATCATCTACGAGTCCATAAACCATAATATTTTATTTAGATATCTCCCGGAGTCAAAGTTTGGCTTAACACTATTTCAGCACATTTTCATTTTTGCAATTTAAGCCATCGGTCTTTCCAACCACTAATTCAACGGGATTACCGTTTTATCAGTAGTCTTATTATGACTTTGGATTTTTCCTCCACCTTTTTGAATTCCATGACAACGGGGGTACCGTCAGACATAGAAAACTTTTATGGCTTTGGATTTTCACTTTAATACATTTGGGCTTTATTTCATGTTAATTTTTGCCAAACTCCGAGTCCCACGGCTTTTATAACAATAGAAACAATAGCAGCAAACTATCAAGAATCAGTTGTCTATTACACCGCAACACTGACAGTACCTTGATGTGTACCCAACTCTCATAAGAAAGGATTCTCTAAAGAAGATAAAAAACTAACTATCGTCAAAACCTAACATTTTTAATTATTATTAGACAGATATGGGGTGAGACAATTTTGTGGGAGCAAAAAGCCACAAGTACCTTCGATGAGCTCTAAAGAGAACCAACTACTCCACGCTTAGCATCTAAACTCATAAGTAACTCTATCATTCCTCGATCTCCGCAAATTTAAAATCTCAAATAAATATATCCGCGGATGCTTAGTCGATAATTTAATTATCTATGGTTAAGGGAACAAGCTAGGGCTCAACACGCCCGATCAAGTCAGAATTCTATTCCTACTCTCACCAGTGGAAAGTCAACAAGGTGTCAAAACATATATTAACTTAGCAAATGCTTCGTCAAATAATCTCAAGTCTCGCATTTTTAAAGTCACTTATTAGAAACTAGCAAATTTTTTCAAAGCTTCGCATATTTAAAATCACTTAGGGAAGCTTGAAAATTCTTGGCCTTGAGAGTTAGAGTCGCATTTTATAGCCTCTTGTCTAAGCAATTAGCAAAGCCTTTTCAATCATAAAACTAACAAAAGCTTACAAAAAATCTTAATTTTTCACTTTTTTTGCACAACTTTTTTATTTTCTAAGGAAAAACGGGGTTGCGAGAGTACCCGGCAAAAACAAGCAAGTGTGGTCAAATCAAATCAAAGATTACCCCCCCAAACTAAAACAAAATATTGTCCTCAATGTTTAAAGGCAAGGGTATCAACAAAAATCTAAAAGCCGTTTATTATATATGCTTAAAGATAAACGTTAGTCGATAAGATTTTGGATATCGGATTTCCATCAACTTCGATCATGAAACTCGAGTGGAGAAAAGACAAACTTCGAGCACGAGAGTCTTCATATCGGGAAAATCCTAGACAAAAACATCACAAACAACCAAACACGAGAAATCGAAGATGCAAATCCCCTCACGTCACTTATTAGAGAAGATAGAAAGAAGATAGAAACGCTTGTTTTGTTATCGAGTCATTAGCTTGACCCGTCCCGAATTCATTTATCCTTGGGGAAGCAAGTGGAAAAGATAATCTCCATCAGACTTTCGTTCAAGAGGTTTGGATAAACATTGAAACATAAGAAAGTTCCACTCCGACGAGATACCCACGGTTCTTAAAAAGGAAAAGCGGTGATACCGGGGTCAATGATGGTATCCTCACTCCCGCAAGAGTGAAGAAGAGGAGAAATCACATTATATGGAAGAAATGGAATAAAGATTTTTATAACAATTAAGATCCATTCTTCATCTTCAAAAGCAAATTTCATATAATATTTAATTTGAATTTGATCATTTAAGCTCATTGGGTGATTTTCCACAAAGACATCGGGAGGAAGAGGCAGGGTGATGCCATCAATAACGAAACTCTTTTGAGAGAGTTGTTCTTCCCCCAAACTAAAATCTTTCTCAAGATCAAAATCAAAACGATCATACTCCGGAGAAGATATGATATGAGAGAGTTCACCGGAGAACTCCTCGAGATAATCATCATTAATCTTTCGTGGCGGCTCATTTAACGGGTCTTAATTCAACAAACTTTCAATCTCTCTTAAATCGGCTTCAAAATCAAAGTCATCATCCTCACTTCCCGGTGGAAGAGGATCGATGCGAGCGAGTTCATCGGCGAACTCCTTGAGAAGTAAATCAAGAGACGAATCCTTGAGTTCGGGCTCTGGAGGATTTCCATTAGATGGCTCTATTTCTTTAATTTTTTCAATCGATACAAACGGAGGTGGGATTTGTGTGGTACTTTGTAAGCTATGAACTTGCACCTTTTCCATTATTGTCTCCTTGTCGGACGCATCACTTTCCTCGTCAAAGATATGATTGTCAAAATTGAGATTACATTCTGAATCGAATTCAAACAAAGGATTTATGAAGGTCATTTTGAAAGTTTCTGAAATCAAATCGAAAGGTGTCTTAGATACCCTTGGGATTGGAACAAGGTCATCAATTTTCTCAAGAGGAGTGCATTCGACTTCCTTGTCCCCCATTGACAAGGTATCCGAAGATTCGTTAATGAGTGGATCACAATTGGTTTCAACAATTTCCGGTGAAATTGGATCATCGACTTCTTCCAAAATGACGTCACTTCTGTCAACCGGCGTGAGTGAAGTTCTCTTCTTCAAACGGTTCATCGTCATCACTATCGTCATAGTCAGAATAGTAAAAGGCGAGTGGATGACTTGGTCTTTGTTGATAATGATGACTGGTATATCTTTCTTCTTTGCCAAAGACGTCAATTTGTGCATTCATAACGGAAATTTTCTCAGAATAATGATCACTCAACATAGTGACAGAGTCGTAAGGAACTTCAGCATCCAACTGATAATGATGCTGTGTCAAATTCTCGATCAAATCGTAAGCTTCTTGAGGTGTCTTCCGCATGAGATTTCCACCAGCTACCAACATGATTTTGTCTCGATCAATCGTAGTGATACCATGATAAAAAGTTAGGATTTGATCAAGAAGCAAAATTCGATGATCGGGACATTTCTGTAATAACGATTTGAATCTTTCCTAATCTTCAAATACGGATTCCTTGGGTAATTGCTGGAAATTAAGAATATCTTTCCTCAGCTGCATAGTTTTCGAATATGGAAAGTATTTTTAAAGAAATTTGCTAAAAATCTCTTCCCAAGTATGAATTGAATGTTTTTCAAGGGTATAAAACCAAGTTTCATGTGGAAAACTAGAAGGGGAGGTTGAATAGTTTTACCAATTAAAACTTCATTTCAAAATATTTAGATCGACTTATGTCAATATATTTGGATGTGTATGTTGGACATTGATAGATAGATATATTAATGTGTAATGAACGATAAATAGTAAGAAGCCCATAACCACGACACGATTATTTATAGTGGTTTGGCTACAAGGACTCCTTCCTTGCCGTACTCCACTCCCCGAGTCACCTACTCGAGAGTTCGTAATCACTACACAACACCAACTCCTTATGGCGGAGAAGCCTTCACAACGTCGCCTACTCTTTTTCCGGTACTAGGCTAACCACCGGGTTCTTCCACAAGGTAGAACCACACCTATCACAACGTTGCCTACCCTTTATCCGGTACTAGGCTAAGTACTGAGTTCCATTACGATAGAGGAACTACTACCCAACACTACACAACACCTAACCCCAAAGGAGACCAACTCCTTATTACAACACCATCAAGGATATCAATATCCTTGGATACAACCTATCTCTATTTGTATATCGATGCACCTCATCGAGTATACAACCTTGGTATCCTTCACTAATGCCACTTGACTTGACTTCTAGGCATCTTTCACTAATGCCCTTGACACGGACGTTTGGCACTTTTCACTAATGCCTTCGTCTTGACTCCTTTAGCATTCTTCACTAATGTTTTGACACAGACGTTTAGCACCTTTCACTAATTCTTTCGTCTTGACTCTTTCGGCATCCTTTACTAATGCCTTGGACACAACACTTCTATTGAGGAAGAAAGAAGTACCAACAAGAGAACCTCAGTAGTCTTGATGATGACGAAGCATGGCAACTCATGGACTTGAGCTTGCTCGACTTCAAGAGGTGGTGATTTCGCCTTTAAGAGGAACCTAGAGAATCACACAAAAACAAAAGACAAACTACATTGAAAGATCCTTAGGATCTGTGGTTAGAGGGTTACAATACTTTGGGAAAGTATGTGTGGGAGTGGGAATTCAAAAGGAAGAAATGGCTCACTATTTATAGAAGATATTTAGCTACTGTTCCACGGATCCCTCACTTGAGGGATCCGTCCAGTGTAATACTAGGGATCCGTGGGACGCTCCCTTTTGCCCATGGGTTTTGGCTCATGGGTCATGGGTTATGGATCATGGGTATCCAAGTAGATATAATGTATCTACAAGATGCAATGCATCTAGTCCATGGGTCATGGGTTAAAACAATGGGTCATGGATAATATCCATATGTGACTTAAGCATGATGTCATGCAATGGGTTATGGGTCATGCTCCATGGGTATGGGTCATGGACTTTGGTTTGTACCCAACTACATTCAATGTATTTGGTCAATGGGTCAAATACTTAGGTTTCTACCCATTTATATTACCCATTATAATACATACTAGTTATGTATATATTTACCCAATATGTAAACACTAGTTGTTATACATATGTATTACTAAATCATAAAATCACTTATACTTATTTTAGTGTTTTATGTGAAAACGTAAGTGTGTTAGTAAACTATTGGCTCAAACCATTTACATATTTTATTTGTTTCGTTAAAATGATTTTACGTTTGTTATCGACATCACATTAAAAGATCGTAAAATATAAATAAACGTTTTTACAGCTTATTTGTATTAACAATCTCCCCATTTTTGTTGATGACAAAACATAAAATTATTTTAAGGAAAAAACTAGAATTCGTAAAAGTTCGAATTGGAGTTTTTACTCTCTTCTCTCTCTTTTTGTTGAAACAATAAGAGCTTCGAAATGAAACTAACACAATGTTTTTAAGAAAAGAAAACATGTGAAAGGAAAATATAGAGAGCAAGTGAGTGGAAGAGTTCTCGTCTTAACTCCCCCTTGACGAGTCCATCCCTTTGTGAGGGCGTCAAGTAAATAAAAACTACTAAGCTAATGTATTGCAACTATGTTTGCAAATGGTTTTGTCTTTGTGACGATAATGCTCCCCCTTGATGATTGCAACTTTGCAAAGGGACGTCATGAAATGTAATCCAAAATGTGGATTATATTGCAAATGGTTTTGCAATGTATTGTTTGACACAAAGCCCCCTAGCTTAGTGTATCAAAGTCTTCATGTGTATTTTGAAAGTCTACAAAACAAAGGTTAGAAAAACAAGTATATAATGCATAATTTTCTGCAAATAAGACACAAGTTAGTAGAAAACATGTCTTCTGTCGCACAGATCCCACGGTTACATCCTTGGAGGGATCCGTCAAGGCAAAACGCAGGGATTCGGTTGTCTGATAACAGAATTCAGCAATGGTGATGTAACAAATAATGTTAACATCAAAGTGAGATATGTATTCGAGCAACAAACATATAGTCAAGGAAATATGGCATATAAATTTTCATGCAATAAAACATAAGAGATGATCTACAAATCTCTAAAAACTACGAGAATGATTTAGCCATGTAATATATTTTCTACTAATACTAATAAGTGACCAAAAACTTAAGAAGCATCAATGTGCTTGAGTCTAAGGATGAGTAGACTTGTTGATTTGGTCCAATCTTTCAAGAAGATGATTAAACATGAAATGCAACTCATTTCGTACTTCTTGAACAAGTCCTTCGGTGATTAGACAATTAGAGCAATTATTGTCTTGATTAGGAACCAGAGGAGATTGGATGTTTTGAGGAGGCTTTACAAATAATGGTGGGGTTACATTGAGCAATGTAGGATGAGGTTCTACTAAGAACAAAGGTGGTGGTAATGGAAATTCCTCCATATGATCAAGTCCTTGGTGGTTCCTTGTTCCCAATGGTGGACTAGTTGGTGTTGTAGGTGGTTCCCTATTTAACGAGAAGGTTGACGAGTGGGAAGTTCTCGGTGGTGAGTGTTCTAATGAATAGAGATTTGGATGAGAAATAGATTCGGTGAAGGAGTGTTGTCTATGTTCTAGAAGTGAAGACTTAGGCGTTTTACTAGAACTAGGTGTGTTTGGTTTAGAGCTTGATGAACCCTTTTCTTACTAAAAAGGTCTAATGCTAATTCTTGCGGTTCTCTTGGCGATTGTTGATTGTGTTTGTTGAGGTGGGATTCTAGCACTATTATCTCTTAAGGGTGATGATTCGGTGGATGAAATCTCATGAACCATATGACCTTTCCTTTTGGATGAACCTTTGGTTGAACAGTTGTTGCTAACTGCTTTGGTCATGGTGAGGATGTAATAGAAGTCTCTAACTACTGATTTTTAAGAATGTGGTAAGAGTGATGACTTAACCTCTTAAGAGTGTTTGATTTATAAAGGGTGAATTTGAATTAAGGAATTAAATTCATGACCACCAGGAATTAAATTCATGACCACTAAGGGAATTAGGCATGCACCAAGGGCAACTAAGGTGTTGTTCAGCTTTAGGAAATCATTAAATGGTAACTAAAGATGTTTAGTTTACCAAAGATGGTTTAATTTTGAAGGAAAGGCTGATTAGAGGCTTTTGTAGACAACAACATTCAATGTATTTGGTCATTGGGTCAAATACTTAGGTTTCTACCCATTTATATTACCCATTATAATACATACTAGTTATGTATATATTTACCCAATATGTAAACCCTAGTTGTTGTACATCTGTATTACTAAATCATAAAATCACTTATACTTGTTTTAGTATTTTATGTAAAAACGTAAGTGTGTTAGTAAACTATTGGCTCAAACCATTTATGTATTTTATTTTTTTCGTTAAAATAATTTTACGTTTGTTGTCGACAAAACATTAGAAGATCATAAAATATAAATAAACGTTTTTACGGCTTATTTGTATTAACATTTCAGCTTCGCGGGTTAAAGAGAAGGGGAAGAGATTCAATCGGATGTCATCTTGAGAAACGTCACGTTGCTTCATGGTAATAGATAAAAACTTGTTCAAGTGCTCATTAGCATCTTCGTCGTTAAATCCATGAAATTTACAATGCAGTCGAAGAAGAAGAACCATACGATTTTTCAATCTGAACTTGATTTCTGGAGCTGATATGAGAGCGATCGGTCCTCCTCGACCGATAAGTGATGGATGATAGAAATCCTCCATGGTCCGAGGATCATGGGGATCGAATGGTGAAAAATCGGGCATTGCGGAGAATTAAACAATTTAGAGGGTAAAGAGAGAAGAATTAAACATTTCAGAGGAAAACGAAGATTATTTTTGGGTTTTTATTAAAGCAAACATAAAAGTAAAACAAATTTTGAAAAGAAAATATTTTTGGGTATTTATATTTAAGAAAACTTGGAAAAACAATATTTTTGGTAATCGTCCCGTCAACCGGTTCTCGGTAGCTCTCTAAAGTACTCGCAGCGTGGCGGGAGAGAAGAGTGGATCGCTCTTCGGTCTGCAATTTAATGTCAAGACCTCCTTAAACCTTGTGCATAGGTTGTACTCTAAAGGTGAGCCGACGTAACAATTGACGTTTCGATTTCTTTTGTTGTTTTTTTTTAATTATTTTTTTTGGGTGTTTTAAACACTTTAGAAAAAGTGTTTTGGGTTTTTTTATATCTGTTTGGGTTTTTATAAAAGAGATATTTACAAAAACAAAACGGTAACTTCTCGGGGAAGGATCTTCAAAAACACGCGAATCGAGACGGAATCAAAAACTCACTTCATGCCCTCCCCGGCAGCGGCGCCATTTTGATATGTTCATTTTCATAGTATAGATATTTTCCGAAGAAATACAAAGGCAATGTATTTCCCGGGTCGTTCTCGCAGCGAAGGATGAATGGAGTTTACAACTCACGTTGTGTTTTACGAGTTTTTGAATCGGAAAATAGGGAGAATAATGGGATTCTACTCTACGATAATGAAACATAAACTAAAATAAACTAAATAAGCATATAAAGCAATAACTTAAATCACTTTTAACCTAAAACGCAATTTAAACTAAAAACGTAACTACGGGAATTCTAAAAACGCTAATTAAAACTAAATTAAAGGGCGTTAAGCTAATTTTTATGAAACGTAAACTAAATGTAACTAATAAGAAAAGTAATTTGATAAAAAGAAACTTTGAAAACTTCAAACGTAATAAGAACGCAAAAACGAGCTTGCTTGGGTAAAACCCGAGCCTAAAACGTATAGTATTTGGAAAAATGATTCTAGGACAGAAAACTTATTTTTCCTACGAAGAATACGACAAAAGAAAATTTTGGGTCAAAGCGGACTATTTTTTTGAGTTTTTATTTATTTATTATGAATTAAAACTAAAAACTAAGAAATTAATTATTAAAAATACTAAAACATTTAGGAAAAATGCCAACTTTTGCAGAAAAATACCTTAACTTGATTAGAACTTGAGAAAAATAAAAAATTGGAAAAAGCTAAATGGGATAAGCTACTAATAAGAAAAACAGTTGGCTAAAGCTTAAGACAAGAAATGTATTTAAGATAATTGATTGTGTAAAATTGAAAGAGGAATACCCAAGGGCAAAGTTTGTTGTGGTGTGTGATGTTGGAGCGTGGCTGGTGGGCTGGCATACCTGGGTTCGAATCCCAGGCTAGTCAGTTTGCTATTTTTGATTTTTTTGGCTTTTTGAACTTGAATTTTTTTTAACCAACTAATAAATAAGTTTTAACAACTTTTTCACAAAACCAACTTAACAAGACAGATTAAAAAGCCGAGAAAAAAAAACAGTTTCATTTGACAGAAAATAAGCAAAACTAAATACTCCTAAAGGTGCTTAAATTAATTCAACTAAGCTAATCCTACTCTAAATAAGCTACTAGGAACTAGGAGAAAGCATAAACAAGTTGTGGAACTAAAGGGAATAAGCAAATGGAACAGTAGATTAATAAACAGATTATTAAATAAGCTAACTAAACACACCTAAATGGGACTTAAAAGCACTAAAAGCTATAGGGAACTTAAGGATCCTACAATAAGCTAAAAGGGCATTAAGAGAACTTAAACAAGAAACTACATCTAACCTACAGTAGCAAATAAGCTATAATCAATATTGAAATAAGCACTAAAAGTGCCTACTGCTGTACCAACAGTTCGAAGGGCAGAAAAAGGGCTTTTGACAGGCTAATTTAAGCACCAAAATAATCTCTTAATACTACTTAAAGGCAAATCAGATAAACTTGGGACATTAGACTACTATAGTTAACAAAAATCAAGTACTAAACTACACTAAATAAGCAGATTGATCAGCAAAGACAGACCTTACTTGGGACAGAACATGTGGTGCAGGGCAGAAACATAGCAACTCACCAACTTTGAGCTCATAGCAGCACTATCATTTGAATTTTATGATTTTTTCCTTTTGTGAGAAGTTAAACAATGAGGTGAAATTGTTGTTTTTATTTTTTAAAATTTTTATAACAAACTGAAATGGACTAAAACTGCTTATGAAAACCAAGTAAAACCACTATCTAGGACATTTTGAAAATTTTGAACAAACAAATGAAATCTCAAATCTGGACTTGAAAACTTAAAACCTTAATTGAACTAACTTTAAAAACAGTTTTAGAACTCAGGAAACTCATATTCAACTAACACAAATCATTAGAACTCAAAAAACCTTGCTACATCCAAACACTCCTACTTATGATCAAATGAAATAAAACTTTCAAAATTTAGAATAAACTTTATCAAAACTGAATTGAAATGGACAATTAAACATAAAACTTGTTGGGATATAAAGTACTGAAGAGTCAAAGTACTGCTGAAGAGTCAAAGTACTGCTAAAGAAGAAAGTCAAAGTACTGCTCGTTCATCAAAGTACTGCATGGTTAAAGGACTGATATGCAAAATCGTTAAGGATTATAATGTAATTCTAGAATGTTCTAAGTTTAGTTTAGTATTACTTGACGTACAAGGAATAGAGTTATAAACCGACTAGGGTTATCCTTATGCCCAAAAAAGGACTCCTAGATTGGCATTAGAGATGCGAATGTACGTGCAATATTAGAGTTTACTAAGTTCGATATTAGAGTTGTTAGGGATTGTTAGTGAATCTGTGTATCAAGCAGGTTCAGAGTTTTAATATAATCGTTAAAGTAAAAGTTAATTCTTCTTAGCTTTATTCAAGTAAATTCCGCATACTTAATAGAGTTAATTCATTGTTTCATTGTTAGTGACTTAGGATTTATCCGAGGTTTCTAAGCCCTTACAAGCTACATAAGTTAGTTTGGTTAGAGTACATCGATCCAACAAGTGGTATCAGAGCTTGTGTGGAAACTCTGATTAAGAAGAAACCCTTAAAACCTAGTTAACAACAAAACCTAAAGATGTCGACTGAAGCTGCACCACCCCCATCCATCACCTCACTCAGAATTCCTATCATCAAGAAGGGAGAGTATGATCTTTGGAGCATGAATATGAGGCAGTACATTGCTATTACAGACCATGCACTGTGGAATGTAATTGTCAATGGTAATGAGGTTGTTGCAGATCCTATTAAAGTTCCTGGACAACCTAAACCACCTAAGGTTGTCTTGCCAGCAGCTACAATAAGGAATCAAGAAAAGGCTCTCAACATCCTATTGTCTGCTATACCTGATGGTCACCTACTCAAGTGTCATGATGCTAAGGATGCTAAACAACTATGGGCTGCTCTCAAGACAAGGTTTGGAGGTAATGATGCTTCCAAGAAGATGCACAGAAATTTGTTGAAGCAACAGTTTGAAACATTCGCTGTTGGTGAAAGAGAAGGTCTTGATGCTGCCTATGACAGATTCCAAAATCTTCTCAGCATGCTGGAGTTATACAAAGCAGAGGTATCTGTTAAAGATGCAAATCTGAAGTTCTTAAGGAGTTTGCCATCTACATGGCATGTGATTGCTACTATGATCAGAGGGCAACCTGGTTTGGATGTTATGGACTTTGATGATCTTTACAACCACTTAAAGGTGTATGAGCATGAGATTAATGGCCAACCAAGTTCAAAATCTCACAATATTGCTTTTGTGTCGTCTGAAAAGAGAGGCAGTACTTCTACTAAAAGTACTGCTTACCTTACTCAAAGTACTGTTGCTCAAAGTATTGTTACCTATCCCACCCCCAGCTCAGCACCAACAAGCCACTCAAAGTACTGTTGCTCAAAGTATTGTATGCTCATTCTTTGCTCAGCAAGCCACTTTACCTGTTACTTATGAAGATGATTTGTCACAAATTGAAGAGGATGCTCTTGAAGAAATTGATATCAGGTGGCAAGTTGCTATGATCACTGCTAGGATCAAGAAGTTCATGAAGAAAACAGGAAGAGGCATTGACTTCAAACCCAAACAAGGTATCACCTTTGACAAGTCAAAGATTGAATGCTTTAACTGTCAAAAGACTGGACACTTTGCAAGGGAATGCAAGTTTGCTAAATATCAGGCAAACAGGATGACTGAGAAACCCAAGCTTGAACTAAAGGAAATTCCTATTACTGAAACAAAAGCCTTGGTTGCTCAAGAAAATCTATCAGAGGTTAACTGGAGTGCTGAGTTTGATGAGGAACCAGTAACCTATTGTATGGTAGCAGTGGAAGAATCAGTGGAAGAGTTTGATTGGAGCACAGCCTTTGATGAGGAACCTGGACTTGCTGCTTTGGAATCCAGAGATGGTCTAGGAAGCTTTGATTGGAGCATGGAATGTGAAGAGGAACCTGTTCTGCTTGATATGGTAGCTACTTCACCAAGTTCACCCCTATCTCTGAGGTATGCTCTAAGTGTCATGATTTTTATCAAAAGGTGCTTACTGATTATGTAACTGAAAGAGATAACTATAGAAGGGCTAGGTCTGAGGTAGCTGGTTATCAAATTACTTTAGAGTCAATGGAAGCCAAAATAATAACACATAAAGATAATGAGATGGCTTGGGCAGAAAAATATGAGCAACAAGATTACCAATTAAAACTAAGTGAATAGAAGTTAGGATGTAAGGTTGTTGAATTAGAAAAAATGACTAAAGAAAGGGATGAATTGCTAGAAAAGTTTGCTGCTTGGGGACAATCTGGCCTTTCACATGTTAGTTTTGTTGAAAAACAGAAAAGAGCACACATTAAAACTGGCCTAGGTTTTGGTATGGACTTTAGTAGCATAGAAGAAAACCCACGTAGTGATGAGGACCAACTTGACTTTGAGGATATAACAACTAGTGATGATGAACTCATTAACTATGTAGACACATCTAGTAA
The DNA here is from genome assembly GCA_019973895.1 of Chrysanthemum seticuspe. NCBI lineage: Eukaryota > Viridiplantae > Streptophyta > Magnoliopsida > Asterales > Asteraceae > Chrysanthemum > Chrysanthemum seticuspe. The sequence goes on from BPTQ01000009.1 coordinate 163,577,535, forward strand.
TGAGGAATCAATTAGTCAAACACCTCCTGAATATAAGAAAAACAAAGGTTATCATGCAGTCCCTCATCCTAATGGTAGTTTTCAACCACTTAGGGCAGATGTTTCTCGTTTTGGAGTAGACAACTTAGAGTTTAGGAAGAAGGTTACATGTCCATCTAGTTCTAACACTCCAAAAGAAATAGTTGAGAAACCTAAGGATAATGATGTTAAGAGTCAAGCAGTACCTTCAACTAAAAGTACTGCTACACGATCAGCAGTACCTTTAAGAAAACCTTTTCAAAATACTACTAAACCTTTTTGGGATAATTTTGGTCAAAAACAGTTTTCATCATTCACCAAAAGACAGTATAGTTTTAATCATAGACCTAAAGGAAGATTTTTTGGGAGTATGGGACAAAAATTGTGTTTTGTTTGTTATAGTCCTGATCATTTGATTAAGGACTGTGACTTTCACTCAGATTACTTAAGCAAATTCCCAAAGACCAGAACTGCCAACAAAAAACCAAGGGAGAATAAACCAGTCTGGAATCATTCACATAGGGTTAACCACAGCAATTTCTCACAAGACCATAGGTACCCTCACCAGAGAAGATCTTTTTCAAAATCACCAGTACCTTCTCAAGGTACTGCTAGATTTTCACCCAATCAAGGTACTGCTAGCACTTTTCGGAATGGAAGCCCTAGGAGATCTAATTACTATCAATCTAGAAGGCGTTACACCTCAAAAAGAGTATCTAGTTCAAAGCACTCTAGACCAAAAGTTAAAACATGTTGGGTTAAGAAAGAAAGTACTGATGGGGAACAAACAGTACTTTCAACAAGTGTGGGTGAAACAGAGATTTTTGTTAAAAACAATAAAGAGAATTTGGATGAAAAAGAGATTTTTATTGAAAAACCAACACAACTTTTGGAACAACCAAAGATAATTGATCATGTGCTTAAAGACAGTGGAAATTATATACTTAAAGATTTTAAGTATGTAACTCCACAAGGGGAATACAAGTCAGTAATGGCTTGGGTTCCTAAAATTAACTAACTCTTTTATCTTTGTGCAGGGCAACCCAGAAGAGGAGCTTAAAGATCATCTAATTGTGGATAGTGGTTGGTCTGGAAGCATGACAAGAGACAAAGAGATTCTGTCAGATTTTAGATCTTATTGTGGAGGAAGAGTTGCATTTGGGAATGATGCTAGTGGAGGAAGAATAACTGGCAAAGGAACTATCGAAGCAGGAAGCATAGCTTTTGAGAATGTTCGCTATGTGAAGGAGCTCAAATTCAACCTTTTGTCAGTCTCTTAGATCTGTGACAAGAAGCACCATGTGTTATTCACTGACACAGAATGTCTCATTCTTTCCCCTAAATTTAAGCTTGTTGATGATAACTTGGTAGTACTGAGAGTACCAAGAACCAATGATGTGTACAGTCTAGATATGAAGAGTCTGCTCTCTTCTGAAAGAGCAACATGTTTAGTAGCAAAGGCAACACTTGAAGAAGCACATCTGTGGCATAGAAGATTAGGCCATGTAAATTTCAAAAACATCAACAAGTTGGTCAAAGGAAATTTAGTTAGAGGTTTACCTTCCAAAACATACAGGAATGATCACTCATGTTTGGCGTGCAAGAAAGGTAAACATCACAAAGCTTCATGCAAGAAGATTGAGGAAAGAACCATTAGAGAACCTTTGGAGCTGCTGCACATGGATTTGTTTGGACCTCTTTCTGTTGCAAGTCTAAACAAGAAGAAGTATTGTCTGGTTATGATAGATGATTGCAGTAGATTTAGTTGGGTATTTTTCTTGGGATTTAAAGATGAAACCTTTGATGCTATTCATGATCTTATAATAGCCCTAGAAAACCAATTGCGACTCAAAGTAAGAGCTATTAGATGTGACAATGGGACTGAATTCAAGAACAAACTCATGGATGAATTTTGTGCCAAGAAAGGGATCAAGAGGGAGTTTAGTATTGCTAGAACTCCACAGCAGAATGGTGTTGCAGAGAGAAAGAACCGAACTTTGGTTGAAGCAGCCAGAACAATGCTTGCAGATTCTTTATTACCTATTCAATTTTGGGCTGAAGCTGTAAGTACTGCTTGCTATGTGTTGAATAGAGTATCAATCACTAAACCTCAGATGAAGACACCTTATGAGTTACTTATGGGAAACAAACCTAACATATCTTTTATGAAACCTTTTGGATGTCCTCTGACTATTCTTAACACCATTGATGCTTTGGGAAAATTTGATGGCAAGTCAGAAGAAGGATATCTATTGGGATATTGTACCAACAACAAAGGATTTAGAGTGTACAATAGACTCACCAAGAAGGTTCAAGATTGTCTTCATGTTGAATTTTTAGAAGATCAAAAAAATCAGAAGGGTAAAGGTCCTGATGGGATGTTTGATCTTGAGGTCTTGACTCCTTCTATGAATTATGTACCTGTTACAGAAGAAAATCAAGCTGTCCACAAAGAAGATGATTTACAGTACATTGTTCATGGAGTCCATATTAGACCTGATATTGTTCCTGATGAAGAACCCATACCTGTTGAAACAAAGAAAAGTACTGATGAACCAAAATCTTCATTATCTGCTCAAGATCAATCTATACAAGATGAGCTTAACAGGATGATTTTTCAGGATGTAGTAGCACAATCTTATGATGATGATCAAAGAAGAACTTATGAAGAAGCAAAGAAAAAGGGTCAGTCTACAAAAAACCCTCACAGTACTTTTGATCCCAGTACTTTAGATCAAAGTACTGCTGCTCTTGTCAACAGCACTTTGGATGATTTGGACAATCCTAACATACCTGGCTTAGAAGAAACTGATGATGAGTTTGAAGATGAAGGTATTTTCTCAGATTCCAATGAAGATGCTGATTTCACAAATTTAGGTGATAATCTTGAAGTTCCACAGACTCCTATATTAAGAATTCATAAGAATCATCCTACTGGTCAAATCATTGGACCTTCTACTTTAGGAGTGCTAACTAGAACAAAATCTAAAGGATTTTCTACGCCACACAATGCTTTACTTAGCTTTGTGTATCAACAAAACTGGCTGAATCATAAGGATCACCAAACATGCCTATTTACTTGTTTTATCTCTCATAAAGACCCAAGAATATAGCTCAAGCATTAACTAAAGAGAGTTGGGTTGAAGCCATGCAAGAAGAACTTCTTTAATTCAAACTTCAAGAAGTTTGGGTACTATGTGATCTACCTGATGGAAAGAAAGTAATTGGTACAAGATGGGTTTTCAGAGTCAAGAGAGATGAAAGAGGGAATGTCATCAAGAACAAGGCAAGGTTAGTTGCACAAGGATATAGACAAGAAGAAGGAGTAGATTATGATGAAGTGTTTGCTCCTGTAGCAAGGATTGAAAACATTCGAATATTCCTTGCTTTTGCATCATATATGGGATTTCAGGTTTTTCAAATGGATGTCAAGAGTGCCTTTCTTTATGGCAAGATTACAGAGGAGGTCTATGTTAAACAGCCTCCTGGTTTTGAAGATCCTATTCATCCAAACAAAGTCTACAAAGTTGTTAAGGCTCTTTATGGCCTACATCAAACACCTAGAGCTTGGTATGAAAGGCTATCTACTTTCTTATTGCAACATGGTTACATGAGAGGAGAAATTGACAAGACTTTGTTTATCAAGAGAGATAAGAAGGATATCATGCTGGTTCAAGTTTATGTAGATTGTGGAAAACTAGAAGGGGGGTTGAATAGTTTTACCAATTTAAAACTTCCTTTTAAATATTTAGATCGACTTATGTCAATCTATTTGGTTGTTTATGTTGGACGTTGATAGATAGATATATAAACGTGTAATGAAAGATAAAGAGTAAGAAGCACATCACCACGACACAAGTTATTTATAGTGGTTTGGCTTCAAGGACACCTTCCTTGCCCTACTCCACTCCTCGAGTCACCTACTCGAGAGTTCGTAAGCACTACACCAACTCCTTATGGCGGAGAAGCCTACACAACGTCGCTTAACCTTTTTCCGGTACAAAGCTAAATACCGAGTTCTTTCACACCAAGGCGAACCACACCTAACACAACGTCGCCTACCCTTTATACGGTGCTAGGCTAACCACCGAGTTCTTTCACACCAAGGAGAACTAATCCTATCACAACGTTGCCTACCCTTTATTAGGTACTAGGCTAAGCACCTAGTTCCATTACTATGGAGGAACTACTACCCTTCACAACACAACACCTAATATCAAGGAGATCCACTCCTTGTTACAACACCATCAAGGATATCACCATCCTTGGAAATAAACAAATACTTATATGTATAACGATGCACCTCATCGATTATACGACCTAGGCATTCTTCCCAAATGCTACTTGATTTGATTCTTCGGCATCTTTCACTAATGCATTTGACACAACGCTTGGCACCTGTCACTAATGCCTTCGTCTTGACACCTTTAACATTCTTCACTAATGATTTGAGACGGACGATAAGCACCTTTCACTAATGCTTTCATCTTGACACTTTCGGCATCCTTCACTAATTCCTTCAACCCAACATCTATGGAGAAAGAAAGAACTATCAAAAAGAGAACCTTAGTTGTCTTGATGATGACGAAGCATGGCAACTCATGGACTTGAGCTTGCTCGTCTTCAAGAAGTGGTGATCTCGCCATTAAGAGGAACCTAGAAGATCACACAAAAACAAAAGACAAACTACATAGATCACTTGGATCTGAGGTTAGAGGGTTATAATACTTGGGGAAGTATGTATGTAAAGTGGTGTGTAGAAAGGAAGAAATGGCTCTCTATTTATAGAGAAAATTCTCTACTGTTCCCCGGATCCCACGGATCCCTACCACAAGGGATCCGGCTAGCACAAAGCCAGGGATCCGTGGAACGCTCCTCTTTGCCCATGGGTATTTTTGATTATGGGTCATGGGTCATGGGTTATGGGTTTATCCATGGTTTTCTTTCTAGATACAATGTATCTTAAGGATACAATGAACTTGGTTAAGTGGTATATATAACACCATGGGTTATGGGTCAATACCATTTGCTAGTTTTTACCCATTTTAGTATATACATGTTTTTACCCATTTTAGTATACTTGGTTTAAGTATATGCTAACCCAATATGTAAACACTAGTTGTTGTACATATGTTTCATAAAATCACTTATACATGTTTTAGTGTTTTATGTGAAAACGTAAGTGTGTTCGGAAACTATTAACTCAAACCATTTACGTATTTTATTTGTTTCGTTAAAATGATTTTACGTTCGTTATCGACAAAACATTAGAAGATCGTAAAATATAAATAAACGTTTTTAGGGCTTATTTGTATTAACAATCTCCCCCTTTTTGTTGATGACAAAACATAAAATTATTTTAAGAAAAACTAAAATTCGTAGTAAGTTTGAATTATTAGTTTTTACTTTCTTCTCCCCCTTTTTGTCGAAACAAAAAGTGTTAAAAGAAACTAACACAATTTAAAAAAAAAAAATATGTAAAGATGTAAAGAGAGCATGTGACGGGAATGGTACTCGTCTTAACTCCCCCTTGACGAGTCCATCCCTTTGAAAGGGCGTCAAGGACATGACATAAAATAAACTAATTATGTTTGCAATTATGTTTGCAAATGGTTCGTCTAAGTGACGAGAACGTGCTCCCCCTTGAAGATTGCAAAGTTGTAAAGGGGTGTCATGAAGTATAGTCCAAAATCGGATTAAGTTGCAAATGTTTTTGCAATTTCGTTTGACACAAAGCTCCCCTAGCTTTATGGTGTCAAAATCTTCATATGTATTTTGAAAATGTACAAAGTAAAGGTTAGAAAACAAGAGTATAGTGCATAATTTCCTGCAAATAAACTCAAGTTAGTAGAAGTTTGTGCTTCTGATCCACGGATCCCACGGTTCCCTTCTTGGAGGGATCCGGCTAGGCATTATGTAGGGATCCGGCTATCTGGTGACAGTTTCTTCAGCAGTGAAGATGTGTCAAACAATGCTAGTGTGAAGATAATATATGTGTACAATAAAGAGCATAACGCACAAAATAATCATAGCATATAAATGTTCATTCAATAAAACAAGAGATAGCCAAACAAATCTCTAAAACTAAGAGAATGAACTAGGATATACAAGTACCACTAAATACTAACTAGTTACTAGACTTAAAATGCTACAATGTGCTTGAGTCTAGGGATGAGTGGACTTGTTGATTTGATCCAACTTTGCAAGAAGATGATTAAACATGAAATGTATCTCATTTCGTGCTTCTTGAACAAGTCCTTGAGTGTTTAGACAATTTGGACAATTATTGTCTTGGTTTGAACCCGGAGGGAAATGGATATTTTGAGGAGGCTCAATGTGTGTTTGCGGGTCTTCATTTTGAGAAGTAGGAAAAGGTTCTAAAAATAAGGGTGGTAATGGAACTTCTTCCATATGATCAAGGTTGTTTCTTGTCTCCCATGATGGGCTAGTTGGTGTTGTAGGTGGTTCCCTATTTAACGAAAAGGTTGGTGAATGGGAGTTTCTTTGTGGTGAATGAAATAATGAATAGATGTTTGGGTGAGGGAGAGGCTCATTCAAGGAATGTAGACCATGCTCAATGAATGATGGTTTTGATGGCTTGCTAGAACTAGTCAAGTTTGGTTTTGAGCTAGAGGATCCTTTCTCTAGTCCGAAAGGTTTGATACTAATCCTTGCAGTTCTCTTGGCCTTTGTTGGATGAGTTTGATGGGATGGGGTTCTAGTATCATTATCTTTAGTGGGGGATGTTTCGATGGAAGATATTTCATGGATCATTTGACCCTTTCTTTTGGTTGATCCTAAGGTTGTGGAGTTGTTGCTAAGAGTCTTAGTCATGGTGATGATGATGCTAATGTGAGCTTCTAATTGCTGAGTTTTGAAAGGTGAGTGAGGATGGTGCCTTAAACCTAAGGTTGTTTGGTTTATAAAGGATAATTTGAATTAGGAAATTAAATTCTTGGCCACTTAGAGGACTAAGCATGCTCTTGAGGTTTTGATCAGCTCTAGGAGGATAATTAATGAATGCTAAAAGTGGTTAGAGAACCAAAAGGTGACTTGAATTTGAATATGGAAGCTGATTTATGCTTTCTGCATCTACGCATCCCGCGGATCCCTCTCAGCAGGGATCCGCCTGGTTAAAGACCAGGGATCCGGCTATCAGACAGGGTTTGGGTGAAATCATTATGCTTTTGTAAGGTTTATTATTAATGGATTTCGAGGTTTTGACTTAATTTTGAAGTCTTTAGCTGTTGGATATCTTAACTCCTCAACCATAACAAGTAATGGTCCTTAATGATGGTTTTGGCCAAGAAAATTGACCTTGGGTAGTCTAACTATATTTTTGACAAGGATTCCATTTAATTTGATGTGGAGAAATGGTGATAACAAGTCCTAGAAGTCAAATGATGTCCTAAGAGGAATTTACTAAAATCTTTAAAAATAAAAAGAAATGAAAAACTAATTTTTGAGCCTAATTTTGAGTCAAAGATGATTTGAAATCAATTTGCTAAAATTGAAGGATAGACCAAACTAAGTGCTATCAGACGTGATAGATAATGTGTGAGTGTTGGAGCGGAATTATGGTGAGTTTTGACTAGTTGATAAATCAAAAAATACTTCGAAAATATATCCTAGATATATAAGCTATGGATGAGAGTGAGGTTTTCAACTATTTGAGGAAGACTTAGTTGGCTCTAGTATCTTATGTTTGACTTGTGTGAGGTGATCTAGTAGACTATTTTGATGTAGGCAAATCTGTATTACTTATCAGATGCCACGGATCTCGCGGTTCCCTTATAGGAGGGATCCGGCTAGTTCAAATGCTGGGATCCGCCAACTGCAGATCAGAGAGCTTTCAGGAAATGTGCAACTTTGCACTTTTATAGTAAATGCTTCTCCTAGTTGTTTCTATGGGGACTAAATGCAAGAACACAACTAATATCAAAGTAGGAAGATCTAAAATTCCTAGAATGAGTGACAACGACCACTTAAGAGGTCGTAAAATCTCATTTTCCAAATACCTAAGTTAGGATTGTTTAGTGCCAAGATATGGCAATACCTACATACTACTAGCATAGTTTAAAGTGTTTACAAACCATTGTTTGAGATTGTTCATCGTACATTAGAGTCCTAAGACCTTACCTTTCTTCTCCTCCTTCACTTCTTCACCCATCCTCCACTCTTTATCAAACTATCTTCACTTCTTCTTCCTCAAGAAATTGGCGAAGCATTTGAAGATTCCCTTGGTTTGTTGCCATTCGGGTGATTCATTAGGGATGTTTGGCAATTGGTTAATGTAGTCCAAGGGGTCAAGATCGATATTTTCGAGTGGGTTGCTACTACTCCCTTCACCTTCTCCTTGCCTCTCCCTTTCGTCCGAGGAGTCTGTGGGTGGGTGTGGCCTCTTGCCTTCTACCATAAACCTTGTTGTTCTACCCTCGGTTAATGGTACCATAACCTTATTGCAAAAGCTATGATCAAAGGATTGTAGAGAAGGGTCTAATGCAAAGATGAATTTGGCAAGACGGGTTAGAAGCATTGCATATGGAAGCACCATCTTGTCCATGCTTCTTACACTTGCCATTCTCTTGACCATGTAGTAGGCAAGGTTAAACCGAGTATTGGTCACTAGGCAATAGATCATGAAGCTTAGACATGCGTTGGGGTGGTCCTTGTTTCCTACTAGGCACACCACATTTTCTCTTATCACATCTTCCCATTTCCTATACAATCCATACATTTCCGAAAGCTCCATTTGAAAAGGATCCCTATAGATCACTTTTGACTTCCTTGTGACTCTTGATGGTGATGCTCTTGGCATGAACACGGTGTCCCTCACCGTGGTTGCTTCCGGGATCAAGGTGTTGTAGACATCATGATTTTCAACCATTGTGTGCAGTTGTTCCAAAGACCATTCATTGGAGTACATACAAACGCCTTGATATGGAACCCCTATAATTCTTCCAAACTCTATAAGTGAAAGACTAAACTCTCGCTCATTGATGGTGAATTCAATTGAGATGGACCCATCATCATTTCTAATTATACCCATTGTCTTGTAGAACTCAAGCACAAAGACCGAGCAAATTTGCTCGTTTATATCCAATAAACAATCAAACCCAATAGTTCCAAATACTTCTCTTATGTTGGTATTTGCAAGAAATGATGGATCAACAACTCTACCTTCATGAAAGAGTCTCCTTTCAAGCAACTTAAAGGCTTTTCTATCGTCCGGACTTAATCCATTTTTCCTATGGTACATGGGTATGTAGTGGGCGGTGTCTTAGTAATCTTGTTGCTTGGCATGATGTTCCAAAATAATACAACCACAATGTGGTGTTAATTGTGAATAGTAGCCTAGAGGGTTTGATCACAATTTTGCTCTCATCATCTTTGTTAAGTTCAAGAAATGTGTTTAATTTGTATTAACAATGTTAATTCTTTGATTTAGATTATCTTAGAAAATAATGTGGTGACAAATTATGATAAACCCATTTGAACCCAACTCTTAAAGATGAAGAAATTGTAATATTTAGAAATCAAGGAATTAAATTAACAATGTAGTGAAGATAGTACTTACACAAGTGATTGTTAAACTTGAGAGGAATGATCAAATTGCTCTTATGAACAGTACCTAGGTTTTTGTTCGTGAGTCTTTGAGGTGAGTATTATTGTGGAACACCCACAGTGATCATTCTTGAGCATATACTGTCTTCTGTTGCACGGATCCCGCGGATCCCTCTCATATGGGATCCGGCTAGTATAAACTTAGGGATCCGGCATGACAGCAAAAGCCAGCTCAAAAATTCCTTGATAACTTTGGTTTGGGGGTTCTAAAACGGCTAGTGTTTTGGTGTTAAGGTTCTAAAACTTGTGGTTTGGGGTTTTGACGATTTAATACTATTCTTATTGAACGAGGTTCCCTTTTTAAGAATTGGTCTTAATTCTTGAGAAGCTTTTCAAATATTATAATAAAATCCCATTTTATCATAATATAAGAAGTTTCACATGGATATTTATTGACATAGATGAAATGTCAATAAATCCTTTGTGATGAATAATGATTGGGGTTATCGAATAACCAAGATATCATTATTACAAGTTGGTAATGTAGTCAATACAAATAAGTCGAAAAATACTATTTAGATGATGACTATAATGTGAATAACTACTAGAACAATTACTAATAAATCATGCAACTAAGATTTTAATTATAACAATAAAGGTAAGTAATTAAAGATCATACCTTTGCCAAATATTCATTTTAAGAAAAGAAATATTTAGATGTTTTGTGATGTTCTTGGAGTCTCCATATTTATGTTGTAAGAATACTAAACATTCTTTTTATGAAAAGAAATGTTTAGATAAATTCTTTATGATCTTCTTGGTAACTCCAAATCCAAGTATGGACAATGCTTAAGAGAAAAAAAATGTTAGAGCATTATATCATTGTCCAACAATAAACAATATAATGATTTTTAAAATATGACAAAAATAATCCTTCTTTGTAGTTTTCAAACATACATTGATCGTATCAAGTTTTTAAAGTACAACATACTCTAAGAAACTTGGTAACGAAGCTCTGATACCAATTGTGGAAAACTAGAAGGGGGGGTTGAATAGTTTTACCAATTCAAAACTTCCTTTTAAATATTTAGATCGACTTATGTCAATCTATTTAGTTGTTTATGTTGGACGTTGATAGATAGATATATAAACGTGTAATGAAAGATAAAGAGTAAGAAGCACATCACCATGACACAAGTTATTTATAGTGGTTCGGCTACAAGGACACCTTCCTTGCCCTACTCCACTCCCCGAGTCACCTACTCGAGAGTTCATAAGCACTACACCAACTCCTTATGGCGGAGAAGCCTTCACAACGTCGCTTAACCTTTTTTCGGTACAAAGCTAAATACCGAGTTCTTTCACACCAAGGCGAACCACACCTAACACAACGTCGCCTACCCTTTATACGGTGCTAGGCTAACCACGGAGTTCTTTCACACCCAGGAGAACTAATCCTATCACAATGTTGCCTACCCTTTATTAGATACTAGGCTAAGCACCTAGTTCCATTACTATGGAGGAACTACTACCCTTCACAACACAACACCTAATATCAAGGAGATCCACTCCTTGTTACAACACCATCAAGGATATCACCATCCTTGGAAATAAACAAATACTTATATTTATAACGATGCACCTCATCGATTATACGATCTAGGCATTCTTCCCAAATGCTACTTGATTTGATTCTTCGGCATCCTTCACTAATGCCTTTGACACAACGCTTGGCACCCTTCACTAATGCCTTTGTCTTGACACCTTTAGCATTCTTCACTAATGCTTTGACACGGACGATAAGCACCTTTCACTAATGCTTTCATCTTGACACTTTCGGCATCCTTTACTAATGCCTTCAACCCAACATCTATGGAGAAAGAAAGAACTATCAACAAGAGAACCTTAGTTGTCTTGATGATGACGAAGCATGGCAACTCATGGACTTGAGCTTGCTCGTCTTCAAGAAGTGGTGATCTCGCCTTTAAGAGGAACCTAGAAGATCACACAAAAACAAAAGACAAACTACATAGATCACTTGGATCTGAGGTTAGAGGGTTATAATACTTGGGGAAGTATGTATGTAAAGTGGTGTGTAGAAAGGAATAAATGGCTCTCTATTTATAAAGAAAATTCTCTACTGTTCCTCGGATCCCACGGATCCCTACCACAAGGGATCCGGCTAGCACAAAGCCAGGGATCCGTGGAACGCTCCTCTTTGCCCATGGGTATTTTTGGTTATGGGTCATGGGTTATGGGTTGATCCATGGTTTTCTTTCTAGATACAATGTATCTTAAGGATACAATGAACTTGGTTAAGTGGTATATATAAAACCATGGGTTATGGGTCAATACCATTTGCTAGTTTTTACCCATTTTAGTATATACATGTTTTAACCCATTTTAATATACTTGGTTTAAGTATATGCTAACCCAATATGTAAACAATAGTTGTTGTACATATGTATCATAAAATCACGTATACATGTTTTAGTGTTTTATGTGAAAACGTAAGTGTGTTAAGAAACTATTAACTCAAACCATTTACGTATTTTATTTGTTTCGTTAAAATAATTTTACGTTTGTTATCGACAAAAAATTAGAAGATCGTAAAATATAAATAAACGTTTTTACGGCTTATTTGTATTAACATAGATGATATCATCTTTGGAGCTACAAAACAGTCCATGGTGAAGGAGTTTGAGCAGCTGATGCAACATGAATTTCAAATGAGTTCTATAGGTGAATTGACTTTCTTTTTAGGACTTCAAGTTAAACTGTCAAAGGAGGGAATTTTCATAAGTCAAGATAAGTATGTCTCTGACATTCTTAAGAAGTTCAATTTTGATGCTATGAAGCCAGTCACTAAACCTATCAAATCTATCAACTCATTGGGCAAGGATGAAGATGGTCAACCTGTTGAAGTCAAGTTGTACAAATCTATTGTTGGATCGATGTACTCTAACCAAACTAACTTAAATAGCTTGTTAAGGGTTTAATAACCTCGGATAAATCCTAAGTTATTAACAATGAAACACTGAGTAATCTCTATTAAGGACGCGGAATTTACTTAATAAAGCTAAGAAGAATATAACTTTAACTTTCAATGATTTTATTAATAACTCTAAATCTGCTTGTTATGCAGATTCTTTAACAACTCTAAAACTCCAAATAATGATCGTACTTTAGGATTCTAAAAACACATATATCTCTAATGCCAATCTAGGAGTCGTTTTATAGGCTTAAGGATAACCCTAGTCGGTTTACAATTTGTATCCTTGTACGACAAGTAATCTAAACAAAGAATATTCTAGAATAACAAAGCTTTCCATAAACGAATATAGTAGTTCTTTAGCTTTGCAGTACTTTGACTTCGACAACAGTACTTTGACATTTTACATAGCAGTACTTTGAATCTTCAGTACTTTGACTTCTTCAGTACTTTAACAATCTTCAGCACTTTCATATCTCAACAATCCTCCCCTAACTTGAATTCTACTTGCTTGACTTCAAGTTCCTTTGTAAACTTATCTTTAACATCTCCATCTTCAAGGAAATATTGTGTCTTTGTCTTTGGATTGTATCTCTGTATTCTTTGTGCTTATATCAAAGTATCCTTTAGAAATTATTCTTTACATCATCCTTAATCAGTAATCTTTTCATTAACATTGAGCAAGCTCCATCTTTTTAGCAACATAAGACTTTTTGTACATTAATTCAGTTTAAGTTTCAGTCTATTCTCATCACTTCCAGGTGTGTAAACTCCTGTGAGAGGTGAATCATTGAAAATTTAATGGATTTTGATGTCTCTTTACCAAAGTCATTAACTCTGGAGTAGCCAAATGTTTTGATGTGTAAGATCATGGTACATTGATAACCATATGATTTTTAGCAAATCATCAGCTATCAACAGATTTGATTTGTCTTTACCAAAAGTTGTACCCTTTTGGACTAGTTAGTTCTTACAATCATGGTGAACTAATTACCATATCATAGTTTTTCCACAGCATTTACCACAAGCCATTTTCTTGTGGGCTAGCCAACTCTTTACATTTACTGATATGGTGAGTTGATTACCATACAACTTATTAGCATGTTGTCAACTATATAACGGATTTGAGATATCTTTACCAGAGCCGTTTGCTCATGGATTAGTCAATCCTTTTGTAACCATGGTGGATTGATAACCTATTGTTGTTACCATCTCAAAAACCATTTATTTCTTTTAACCTTTGTTTCAAAATATTTATTACTTAACAAAAGTTTTCCTTTCAAAATCATTAACTGGTTTAAAACTGCAAGCAGTACTTTGGATAAAGTACTGTTTGACCAGCAGTACTTTGAATAAAGTACTGATATATCAAAAATAATTTATTCAATAAAGATTCATACCAGTTATTCATCATCATCTGCCATAGTTGTCCATCTGATAAACAATTTGATGACCATAAGAGCAGTCTCATTATCTTCTTCAACTTCCATTCCATGCTCTAGCATTCTCCTCATAAGATCTGCTGTAAGCGGATATCTTCTATCTGCTAACATGTGAATCATAGTCCCATCTTCTAACTCTAGAACATGTACTCCAGATTCTTCAAAGAATCTCCAGCTAATAATCTCCCATTCTTCTTGGTTTTTTCCAAATCTCAGCAGTACTTGTTTCTTCAGTTTCCCAAACATTTGTGAGATCTCCAAGCAAGATTAAACCAACACCTTCTGATGGAATGTGTTCAAAGTATTCTTGCACCAAATGATATAGATGAAACAAATCCTCTCTATCTATTATGTGCAATAGATCCCATAGCATATTAAACACTCTAAAGCTTTCATCTTCTCTATGAAATATCAGATAATTTCCATCTTTAGATTCTACAACTTCAAAAGTAGTTATTGGAGACTTTTTCTTCTTCTTTTTTGTCTTCTTTTCTGCATCAGCTTTAGAATACTCAAATTCTACAATTCTTAAGTAATTCCTTAGTTCATCATTAGTATCATTCAACTTTCTTTGATGGCTGTTGATCTTCAACTTCAGTTGTTCTTTTTCTTTTTAAGCTTTCTTTTCTATCATCTTCTTTCTGAGCATCATCATCTTTAAAATCTTTGATACTATCAACATTCTTCTGATAAGCTTCTCTAACAGCTTCATACAACTCTTTCATCTCAACATAATTCAACTTATTCAATCCAATATATCCTTGACCTTTTAAATAAGCCATCATGGCATTTCTTTCTTTTGCACGATTTGGTCTTCTTGGTAGAGCAGAAACAGGATTAGGTGACTTTAATGTTACAGCAGCTTCAGCCTTCAATTCTTCTTGCAATTTCTTAGCTGCTTCTCTATCCTTAGCTTCTTCAATATCAGCTTCAACATTCAATTCAGCTTGAAATTTTCTAGCTGCTTCCTCATTCATAGCAATTTGAGCAGCCCTTATTTGTGCTAAAGTGAGCTTCTTCTTCTTTGTTTCTACCATCTTACCTTTTCCTTTATCTTTTGGATCTACAACAGGTTGAGAAGTTTGTTGTTGTTCTTCAGTAATACCAGAAATGCTAACACTTCTTGGTCTTGATAAATTTTGCAATATTTCAACAACTTCTTCATCCACAACTTCAGTGTGCCCAACCACAGGTGTATCAATCTCCTCTTCATGTAGAATAGTAGAGGGACCAGCTTCTTCATTAAAGTTTAACACCCTTGGTGTAATTAGTTCTTGTCAAGATGTTTCTTGAAGACCAGTACTTTGATCAGGAGCACCTTGATCATCAGTATCTTGAACTCTAATGCTTTCTTCCTCAATACTTTCAATATTAACTTGCACTTCAGTACCTTGAGGTTGATCATCAGTACCTTGAGATTTAGCTTCTTCTTCATTCAAATTCTTATCTTCCAATTTCCTCCCCAATTGGAATGAAGATTGCTTTTTAACCTTTTTGCTTTTGGTCTTCTTAAACTGCCTTTGCTGCTTCTTTTTAGCTTTGACCCATAACATGTGATGTTTAACCAAGGGCCAAACAGACTTCTTGAATCTTCTAAACTTAACCTTCAACTGTGCTATCTGTGCAGCTTGAGCTTCAGTATTTTTCTTCAATCTGACTAACTCCCTTGTCAGAACATAATTATCCAACACTAAACCTTTAGGGGGTATAGTAGCTGGATCTCCTTCAGAAGATGATGAGAAAATAGGAACATCTTGTTCTGGTGATGCAATAGGAGGAGTAGAATGGTGGGATGAAGTGGGAGAAACTTCAGTACCTTCATTAACATCAGTACCTTTTGAAGCAGTACCTTGTGATGCAGCACTTTGAGAAGCAGTACCTAGTGTTGAAGTTTCTTGAGATGCAGCACTTTGAAAAGCAGTACCTTCTCCTTCATCACTAGCATCAGCCTCATCTCTAATAGCTTGAACAATCTTCATCGTTGAAGCAGTCAATGGAGTGTTCCTTCTAGTGAATAAATCACTCTTCCTAGCCATTAATGTAAAAATCTTGGCTGGTTGTACCACAACAGGTAAAAGACTTGTAGGCTTAGGTACATCTGAAAGTTGTTTATTCAAGAAAACTTGAATAAATCTCGGATACATTAACCATCTTGATTCATGAGAGATGTGTGAGAGCATTACATCTAAGATTAGCCTTGAAAAGTTGAACATACGATTTGTAGCAGTACTTTCAAAGTTAGTGTGTTTTACCCCTCAATATTACCGTTAGAACAATACTTTAATAAGACAAACAGTTCTTTCCACGTAGGTAGTACTTTCCCAAGCAGTACTTTCAAAGCAGTACTTTCATAGAACAAACCAGCAGTAGTTTTCCATTTTCTTCTCTATGATAACAAACACACCATGTGGGCATTGGATTGCCTCCCCTTATGTAAAGCACAGGACTATACTTATTCTAAATAGTCCTCCCCTCAAATGTAGCTTAGTAACTAATATACTCCAAAACACCTGACAGAAACTCCTTGGCTCCTATCATGCTCACATAACAACCTCTTTCCACAATAAAATGATCTTTAAGCTCCTCTTCTGGGTTGCCTTGTCTAATAAGATGAAAACGTTAGTTTCTTTGAGGAACCTAAGCCATTACTGACTTGTGTTCCCCTTGTGGAGTGACATACTTACATTCTGTAAGTATGTAGTCTCCACTGTTTTTTAAAACATGCTCCAGTATTATCTTTTGATTCAAAACTTGTGGATTTTCAACAAAACTTTCTTTTTCAACAAAAATCTCATTTTATTTTTCCACAAAATCATCTTTATTAAAAACCTCTGTTTCACCAGTGCTTGTTGAAAGTAATGTTTGTTCATCATCAGTACGTTCCTTCTTAACCCATTTAGTTTTAACTTCTGGTGTAGAGTCCCTTGATCTAGATACTCTCTTGGAGTTGTAACGCCTTCTAGATTGATAGTAATTAGATCTTCTAGGGTTCCTATTCCAGGAGGTGTTTGGTGAAAACTGAGCAGTACTTTGAGAAAGTACTGTATTTTGCTTAACAGTACCTTGAAAAGTGTTTGAAGGTACTGGAGGTTTTGAAAAAGGTTTTCTCTGGTGAGGATACCTATAGTCTGGTGAGAATTTCTATTGTTAACCCTATGCGAATGATTCCAAGCTGGTCTAGTCTCCCTTGGTTTTTGGTTGACAGTTCTGTTTTTGGGGAACTTACTTAAGTACTCTGAATGTAGGTCACAGTCCTTAATCAAATGATCAGGACTAAAACAAACAAAACACAGTTTTTGATCTGTAATCCCAAAATTTCTTCTTCTATGTGTATGACCAAACCTATCCTGTCTTCTAGGTGAATGATGAAAACTGTTTTGACCAAAATTATCCCAAAAAGGTTTAGCAGTATTTTGAAAAGGTTTTCTTAAAGGTACTGCTGAAGGTGTAGCAGTACTTTGAGGTGAAAGTACTGCTTGACTTTTAACATCATCTACCTTAGGTGTCTCAACTGTTTCTTTTGAGGTTTCAGACCTAGATTGACCAGTAAGCTTTTTCCTAAACTCTAGGTTGTCTACACCAAAACGAGAAACATCAGGTCTAATAGGTTGATGACTACCAGTGGGATGTGGGACAGCATGATAACCCTTGTCTTTCTTATATTCAGGAGGTAGTTCACTAAGTGATTCCTCATTACTAGATGTGTCTACGTAGTTAATAAGTTCATCATCACTAGCGGTTATATCCTCAAAATCAAGGTCATCCTTATCACTAGGTGTGTTTTCTTCTATGCTACTGAAATCCATACCAAAACCTAGGCCAGTTCTAATGTAAGCTCTTCTTTGTTTTTCAACATAACTAACATGAGAAAGACCAGATTTTTTTCCAAGCACTAAACTTTGCTAACAAATCATCTCTCTCCTTAGTCAGTTTCTCAATTTCAGAAATCTTACAATTTAACTTCCATTCACTTAATTTCAACTGATAATCCTGTTGTTCATACTTTTCAGCCCAAGCCATTTCATTATTTTCATGTGTTATTATTTTGGCTTCCATAGACTCTAAAGTAATTTGATAACCAGCTACCTCAGACCTTGCTCTTATACAGTTATCTCTTTCAATCACATAACTATTAAGTACTTTTTGATAAAAATCATGACACTTAGAACGTACCTCAGAGATAGGGGTTGATGCAGCTTCAGTCGACATCATTAGGGTTTGCTGTGAAATCGGTTTTCTTCTTAGTCAGAGTTTCCACACAAGCTCTGATACCACTTGTTGGATCGATGTACTCTAACCAAACTAACTTAAATAGTTTGTTAAGGGTTTAATAACCTCGGATAAATCCTAAGTCATTAACAATGAAACACTGAGTAATCTCTATTAAGTACGCAGAATTTACTTAATAAAGCTAAGAAGAATATAACTTTAACTTTCAATGATTTTATTAATAACTCTAAATCTGCTTGTTATGCAGATTCTTTAACAACTCTAAAACTCTAAATAATGATCATACTTTAGGATTCTAAAAACACATATATTTCTAATGCCAATCTAGGGGTCCTTTTATAGGCTTAAGGATAACCCTAGTCGGTTTACAATTTGTATCCTTGTACGACAAGTAATCTAAACAAAGAATATTCTAGAATAACAAAGCTTTCCATAAACGAATATAGCAGTTCTTTAGCTTTGCAGTACTTTGACTTCGACAACAGTACTTTGACTTTTTACTTAGCAGTACTTTGAATCTTCAGTACTTTGACTTCTTCAGTACTTTAACAATCTTCAGCACTTTCATATCTCAACATCTATGATTGGCTGTCTTATGTACTTAACTGCATATAGGCCTGATATCATGTTTGCTGTCTGTTTATGTGCAAGATATCAAGTCTCACCTAAGGTCTCCCATATGAATGCAGTGAAGCGAATTTTTAGTTATTTGAAACAACAACCTAAGTTGGGGTTGTGGTATCTAAAGGATTCACCTTTTCACTTGGAAGCTTTTTCAGACAGTGATTATGCAGGTGATAACTATGATAGAAGATCAACCACTGGAGGATGCCAGTATCTTGGAAGAAGATTAGTCTCATGGCAATGTAAGAAGCAAACTATTGCAGCAACATCATCTACTGAAGCAGAATATGTGGCTGCTGCAAGCTGTTGTGGACAAGTCTTGTGGATGCATAATCAACTTTTGGATTATAGGTTCAACTTCAAGAATACTTCTATCAACATTGATAATGAGAGTATCATTTGCATTGTGAAGAATCCAGTTTATCACTCCAAGACCAAGCACATTCAGATTAGGCATCACTTTTTCAGAGATTGTTATGAGCATAGGCTCATTAATGTTGTCAAGGTCCACACATATGACAATGTAGTTGATCTACTCACAAAAGGCTTTGTGTTTCAAGATTTTTAATCACTTGGTGGTGAGTATTGGTATGATTAATTACTAAGCTATATTTAAGGGGAGGACTGATTAGTTAGATAGACAGTCCTATGCATTGCTTGAGGGGAGGCAATCCAATGCCTATTTGGAGTTTTTTCCATTGTAAAGAAGAGAATGGAAAAGTACTGCTTTTTGGTTATATGAAAGTACTGCTCTGAAAGTACTACGCACGTGGAAAGCACCGCTTGTCTTATCAACATACTATTCCAACGGTCAAAAGATGGGTTAAAATTCAAATAACGGTAACTTTGTTATTATGGGCTGTGATTTTTCAAATCTTACCTATAAATAACTACCCTCCGTTTTTCCCTCTCATCTTTATACTTATCAATCTTTTCCATATTTCTCTCTTTTTCACATTTACTATTCATCGAATAACTTACTTTTGTAACCACCAACCAATGGTGAATCGAAATCCAGTTTCTAAACACAATATGGTGGCTAATTTGGATAAAACTGAAGCTAATGTTGCATTCCATGACATCATTGATTTTCTCACTGGATCTTCAATCAGTTATGCACTTTTGGTTGAACCAGATATTATTGAGCCATGGATTCAACAGTTTTGGGCGACTGCTAGAACTCACATGGAGAATGATGAGTCCTATATACAGGCTAAAGTTGCAGGAAGGATTGTGAAAGTTCGTGAAGCTTCAATTCGAGAAGATCTATTGTTTGATGATGAAGAAGGAGCTATCCGTTTTGATAAACAGCTTCTTTGGGATACTTTAAGAGACATTGGGTATGAAGGGTCCTTAGCTGAAACAACATTCAAGAAACCCTTGTTTAGTCCACATTGGAAGTACTTGGTACATGTCTTGCTTCATTGTATTAGTTCTAAGAGTACTTCATGGGAGCAATTTGGATCTAATATAGCATCTGCTTTAGTGGGATTGGCTACAAATCGTATCTTCAACTTTTCAAGACTCATTTTAGATGGTATGCTATCTCACATTTCTCATGGATCACCCTGGTTAATGTATCCAAGATTTATTCAAGTTTTCTTGAATAAACAACTTCCTGATGTACCAAAGCCTTCAAGCTTATTACCTGTTGTGGTACAACCTGCTAAGATATTCACCTTCATGGCTAAGAAGAGTGATAAGTTTTCTGGAAGGCATACTCCTTTGACTACTTCAATGATGGAGATTGCTCAGCCAGATAGAGATGAAGCTACTGCAAGTGAAGAACGAGAAGGTACTGCATCAACTCAAGGTACTGCTTCTCAACATACTGCTTCTTCACAAGGTGCTGCTGCACAAGAAGGTACTGCAGTTTCACCTACACCATCTCCAAAACATACTGAATATGCTGAGTCAGAACCCGAAATCAACCCACCATCATCTGGAGGAGATGCAGGCGTAATACCTCATGAGGGATTGATTCTGGATAATTATGTTTTGACAAGGGAGTTAGTGAGACTGAAGAAAACTACTGAAGCTCAAGTTGCATAACTTATGAAGTTGAACAAAAAATCTAAAAGATTGAAGAAATTTGTATGGCCTCTGGTTCAACATCACAGGTTGTGGGTAAAGTCTCAAAAGAAGAAAGGAAGGAAGTTTAAAAAATCTTCTACAAGCAAAAAGGTTCAACAGCAATCTTCTATCCAATTGGGGAGGAATCTGGAGCAAGATAATTTGAAAGAAGATGCTGAGTTTTATGAAGAAAAAGAAGATGAACCTCAAGGTACTGAAGCACAAGTAAATATTGAAAGTACTGAGCCTGAATGAACTGGAGTTCAAAGTACTGGTGTACAAAGTACTGGTGATCAAGTTGCTGCTGATCAAGGTACTGCTCTTCAAGGAACATATAGACAAGAGCTGATTACACCAAGGACACTTAATTTTGATGAAGAAGCTGGTCCTTCCACAGCTCTACAAGAAGAAGAAGCTGATACACCCAAAGTAATTCATACGGAAAGTGATGATGAAAGGTTGCACAAATTTTGCAAAACCTATCAAGACCAAGAGGTGTTAGCATTCTAGGAGCTGCTGAAGAACAACCTCAAGCTTCTCACCAGTGTTAGATCCTAAGGACAAAGGCAAAGGAAAACTGGTGGAAGCAAAGAAGAAGAAGAAACTTAATTTAGCAGAGTTAAGAGCTATTGAAGTGGCTAAGAATGAAGCAGCTGCTAGGGAGCTACAAGCTAAATTTGATACTGAAGCTGCTATATCAGAAAAGTCAGTTGTTATACATAGAAGACCAATGAGTAAGGCTAAAGAAAGAAATGCTATGATGGCTTATTTGAAAGGTCAAGGATATTCTAGATTACAAAAGTTGAATTATATAGAGATGAAAGATTTATATGATGTTGTTAGAGAAGCCTATCAGAAGCAAGTTGAGAGTATTATTTCTTTTAAGGATGATGATAAGCAAAAGGAGGATGATACTAAGAAAAGCTTAAAAAGAAAAAGAACAACTGAAGCTGAACAACCATCAAAGAAGATTGAGTTAAGATCAGATACAGTTGATTAGCTGAGAAATTACATAAGAGTTGTAGACTTTGAGAATCCTAAATCCAAAGATGTTGCAGTTAAGAAGTCCAAGATAACTACATTTGAAGTAGTAGAATCAAATGATGGAAATTATTTGCTGTTCCATAGGGAGGATGAAAGTTTTAGAGTATTCAATTTGCTATGGGATATACTACACATAATAGATAGAGTAGATTTGTTTCAACTATATCAATTAGTGCACGAATACTTTGAACATATTCCATCAACTGGAGTAGGCTTAGTATTACTAGGAGATCTGACAACTATCTGGGAAACTGAGGAAACAAGCACTGAAGAAATCTGGCTAAATCAAGAAGATTGGGAGATTACAAGCTGGAGATTTTTTGAAGAATCAGGAGTGCATGCTTTGGAATTGGAAGATGGAACTATGATCCATATGTTAGCTGAAAGAAGATATCCTTTGACTAGTGATCTTATGAGAAGGATGCTGGATCATGGAATGGAAGTTGAAGAAGAGAATGAAACAGCCCTAATGGTTATAGAGTTATATATTAGATGGACAACTATGGCTGATGATGAAGCATAAGTACTGGTATGATGTTTAATGGTATAAATTTTTGTAAAATAAGTACTTTATTCAAAGTACTGCTGGACAAACAGTACTTTAATCAAAGTACTGCTTGCAGCACAAAAGCAGTAAATGATTTTTAAAAGGCAAACTTTTGTTAAAGTGCAAAATATTTTGAAACAAAAGTTAACTGCAATAAATGGTTTTGAGATGGTTACAACAAAAGGTTATCAGTTCACCATGTTTAACAAAAGGACGGGCTAATCCATGAGCAAACGGCTCTGGTAAAGATATCTCAAATCCGTTATATAGTTGACAACTTGCTAATAAGTTTTATGGTAATCAACTCACCATATCAGAAAATGTAAAGAGTTGGCTAGCCCACAAGAAAAATGGCTTGTGGTAAAGGCCGTGGAAAAACCATTTATATGGTAATTACTTTACCATGGTTGCAAGAACTAACTAGTCCAAAAGGGTATGACTTTTGGTAAAGACAAAACAAATCTGTTGATAGCTGATGATTTGCTAAAAATCATATGGTTATCAATGTACCATGATCTTATACATCTAAACATTGGCTACTCCAGAGTTAATGGCTTTGGTAAAGAGACATCAAAATCCATTAAAATTTCAGTGATTCACCTCTTACAGGAGTTTACACACCTGGAAGTGATGAGAATAAACTGAAACTTAATGAACTTATGTACAAATTACCATATGTTGCTGAAAAGATGAAGCTTGCTGATTATTGCTGTAAAGGATTACTGATAAAGATTACTTTGATGATAATGATACAAGCACAGAAAGTACAAAAAAATCTGAAGATAAAGACACAATCTTTCCTTGAAGACAAAGATGTTAAAGTCTAATATACAAAGGAACTTGAAATCAAGCAAGTGGAATTCAAGTTAGGGGAGGATTGTTGGGATATAAAGTACTGAAGAGTCAAAGTACTGCTGAAGAGTCAAAGTACTGCTAAAGAAGAAAGTCAAAGTACTGCTCGTTCATCAAAGTACTGCATGGTTAAAGGACTGATATGCAAAATCGTTAAGGATTATAATGTAATTCTAGAATGTTCTAATTTTAGTTTAGTATTACTTGACGTACAAGGAATAGAGTTGTAAACCGACTAGGGTTATCCTTATGCCTATAAAAGGACTCCTAGATTCGCATTAGAGATGCGAATGTACGTGCAATATTAGAGTTTACTAAGTTCGATATTAGAGTTGATAGGGATTGTTAGTGAATTTGTGTATCAAGCAGGTTCAGAGTTTTAATATAATCGTTAAAGTAAAAGTTAATTCTTCTTAGCTTTATTCAAGTAAATTCTGCATACTTAATAGAGTTAATTCAGTGTTTCATTGTTAGTGACTTAAGATTTATCCGAGGTTGCTAAGCCCTTAAAAGCTACATAAGTTAGTTTGGTTAGAGTACATCGATCCAACAAAACTTACTCATTTAACAAATTAAGTACATAAATGAATCTAAACTATTTTGACTTTTGAACTTTGACTTCTGTTGACTTTTGCAATAAAATGAAATTCAGAACAAGTGAACCAACAATTAGCACACATAAGCTCATAAAAGCTTATGTGAGCTCTCATGAATAGGAATTAAACTTATAAACTCAGATAAAACTCGATCTCAATTTAAAGTGACAAAGTAATTAAAATAGAAAAGGAAACTGTATTAATTCAAATGAGTACACCAAACTTAAATGTAAATTACAATTTAAAACAATTACACTACTGAAAAACTTTAAATGACAGAAACTAAAGATGGTAACATTCTTGTAATACATGAAAAATGGACGATTTCTTCAACTGTGATGAGAGGGTATAAATAGCTGAGCACAGGAGGTTGGGGTCTTGATTTGAGAAGCATCTAGGACTCTTAATCTTGGCCATTGATTAACTCTTGTGTCATCAAATCATATCACAGCCTTTGGATCAATTGGTATGATATGGCTTAACCAATGATATGCTTCTATACTTCCATGTTGGCAATCCTGATGTCACACCTTCTGACACGTTGTCAGAAGGATCTAGAGGTGTACTTAAGTTGGGGTAAATGGGGTGGGAGCAGGGTAAAGTGGGGAAGAAGGGGTAACAGTAATTATCTGGGTTTAGGCGCGTTTCATTTTGGGTGTTATTTTATTAATGTTTGACTTGGTTTTTGATTCTTTGACTGGGAAATAAAAGGGAGGGTCAAAAGGTTTATATCATAAGGGGTTTATGGAATATTTGGCTAGGGTTCAGAAATGGGAAAGGGGTTAATAAGTAGGAAAGGGTTCTTTTGGTTTTTATTTATTTTAGGTGTTAAAAGGATAATCTTTGTAATTTGAAAAAGTGTAAGGATGATTTTGGGAATTTGGTTAAATGAGGGTACAAGGGTGTAAATGGTAAATGTGGTCAATTGAGGGTATAAATTGTAAGTTGTAGAAAGTTGGGGGGTAAATTGTGAAAACTTGGTAAAGTGAAAGGTGAGGTGTGAAAACTTCCAAAACATGCCCCGAGATCCGTAATTTGACTTTTAAAGCATCCAAAACCCATACAATAGCATCCCGACATCGGATTTTGCATTCTTCTCATTCTCATGCTCGATTTTCCTCAGTTTCGGCTTATTTTTGTCTGTTTTGTCATATCCATACCTGCACATGCATAAACTCTAGAAACACGCAAATATTAGACATTAACGGCTTGTTTCCGGTTATTTTAAGTCTGATTTGATAAAGAAAGGGCATGTGTTTTTGCACATACCACTCACGCACCAGCTCAATGTAAATGGGCTCATGAATGCGAAACAATCTTTCCCATTGAGGGTCAGTAAATTTGTCCCTCCTAATGCTGTTTCTAAAATCTCGTGCAAGATCATGATCATTAAGAAAATTCCAATCCTGAACTGCCCGTGAGTCAATAGTTTGGTGGAGCAATTCGTTGTAGCGGTTTTGGGGTGCGTCCAAGTCAAACACTCCCTAACCCAACACGATGTCGGCAACACTCTCTTGTGTGCCGGAAGATTGCCCTGTGGTTCTTCTTGACCTCTTGCTCATTTTCAGAAACAGGGAATCAAAAATTGGGAAAAAATGAGTAGTGATCAAACTGATAAACAACATCAGAAGGTTCTGACGGCGTCATGCCAGCGGGCTGACGCCGTCCTAACTAGAAAATTTTAAAATCCGACATTTGCGAGGGAAAAATCGAGGTTTTTAACCATAACCCTTAACCCAAACACCCCCTGCTACAGCAAAAAGGGTGCAATGGCAAGGTGGCTTAGTCCCTAAGCCTTCCAAAGCTTCTCACAAAATCAAACCCACATGACAACACTACCATTCGCCTAATCTATAGCCTAATTAACAAGATTCATAGGCGACATTTAGCATTAATCAAGTTAATTGGGAGGGTTTCGGATCAAAGGGGAAACCAAAATTGAAAGAGAAATAGAGCAATTAAATAGACAAAGATCAATGAAAATTGCTTACCTTGTAGAGATTGATGATGCAAAGTGGTGAAATTGACTTGGAGAATTCGTATTGGTGAAGTGCGGGGTGGATAAAATGTGTAGGGTAGAGAGTGAAAGAGATGGGTGATGTTTTTATTTAACTGACATGTCAACGCGATGGCGTCACCCTCTGCATGGTGACGGCGTCACGACCAATTTTTTTCAAAAATAGGTTTTTTTGTGAACCGCCTGGATCAAAAATCTTGTTACTATTTTTGAAAAAAATTTTGGTTTTCATTTTAAAATTCATTTTGTCAATCCACTTGCAATCTCCACAACGGTGAGCAACAAACATGTTAAATTGTCTTTTAACGGGGATTCTAGGAATATTGGAGTATTGGCTATGAGGACCTTTTGAGCCTGGTTTAAAACCAAAAGAACGTTTCCTTATGTCATGGAAGTTGGGAAGAGAAACTTGCACCCTTCCAATGAACACGTCTCTAGGAAATGTTTCTTTTATGCAAGGAGCGTTGAGACACGAGTTCTTGCAAATTTGTAACTCCTTGAGAGGGATTGTCTCGTTTATTGGAATTGAAGACGGCTCAGGAATTATACTTACGAGCTCCGGTATCGCGTTTACCTTTTTGATCTTTCTAGGTACATCATTCCTTGCGATTTCTTCATGGAGTTTCATCATGAAGTTGTCAGCTAGCTCCAAGAAAGTGTCGTGTTTTTCTCATGTGAGCTTCGAGGCGTTGTATTTCTTTCTCTTGGTTGTTGATAAATGTTAACATTATCTCCTCGAATTCATCTTGTCACGATTTTCTTGGAAGCAAAAACTCCTTGACCGTGTCCACATGTAACACCCCCAAATCTCGGTACAGCGGAAGACTTAATCAAGTTTTCGGGGCGTTACTATTGGATTGGTATCGCACACAAGTATAGCAAAAAGATAGTCATTTAACATTCAAAACCAATCCCAAATTTAAGTATCCAAAACATTTAATCCAAAAATATCAATATTAGGCCCAAAACATGATTTAATAAAATAGGTCCCCAAAGTTTATCAGAGTCAGAAATGATCCTTGAACCCCGCCTTCTTGCCAAGCTTCCACTGATCACGTATTCCAAACATCTCTCAAATACCTGAGAAATCATGCTAAAAGGTCAGCTTACGCTGGTGAGTTCATAGGTTTAAGTTCAACAAAATCATAGTGGACCTATAGGAGTTGATTTGCTATGCAAGACCTAAGATAGATAAATACCGTTTGCACACCGATCCTACCCGGATCACCAACCATAATTATATCCCGCATCCAGGGATTGCTCGGGCCCCGCGACTCTAGTCCAGCTCTATTGTGGCAACCTCTACAACAGTTGCCAACCCCGGACTAGGTCGATGTAGAAGTCTATTCTTAGCTAGTCACGGTTAAACCTAGACTAAGGTAACAACTACCGCACATCTATCTAAACAGTCAAGCATATAAGCAAGTCCAAATAGTTTTAACGGTCCAAAAAGAGTACCATGATTCTCACCCTAAAATAGTTCAAAACGTAGATAAAAGTGGGGCTATGAAACTCACCTTAGCCACAACAATGCACTATTTACTATTGACACGACTAGCATCTAAAGTTAATCTCCATGGAATCCAAAAGAAGGTACAACGAGTACAATAGAATAGTTGTGACGCAACCTAATGCGTAAACGATATTCTTAGAATACGGCTCATACGATAAAGAAATCAATAGAAAGTAATGTGTTGTAGTTTTCGTGGATCATTCATGTCGTTATTCTCAAAAGTACGTTATCGTTCCCAAAAGTTTTCAAATGTTATCTCAAAATTTTAGTTTTAACGTTTCGTGTGGTGGTAAGAAACATAGACGTGGCAAACAACTCACGCGAAAGAAGGGCAATCATCGACAAAATCAAGACATACCGACCATAACTCACGCCAAAATGGGAAGAGACATTGACCAAGTTAAGAAATACCGACAATACTCAGGCTAGTCAAAGACTAGGAAACGATGACAACTATTTATGTAACATAAATAGGTTAATTGATAAGTTTCAGCAATTTACCCAATAATCCCCAAACGTACATGTTTAATAACAAAAGACAAGTTTCCATTTATCGCTCAATTAATAAAGGTTTTTCAATCGCTAATCATAGTTATACAAGTTTACAAGAAAGTACTTCACATAAGGTATATTAAGTAGTGTACTATAAATGACACATTCGTTGATTCCAATGTTTTCAAATCAATATGACTTCAATAAGTTATATTATCAAAATAATATTTCCAAACAAGTTTATAAACGTTATCATGTAGCTATAAAACACGAGTTATTATCGTAGTAAATAAAGGTTTATAATTAAACAAAACCTTATTTATTGACAATATATATCCAAATATCTTGTTATTAGCTAATATGTGACGATAAAATATCTAGACTCGTTTAAATCAAAGCGTTTAATAAAATAAAATCTCTGACCAATATAACTCGTATAGCCACATTATTCCAAATTTTATACACCGTCGTTATATTTTATAACGTATATGTAACATTCGTTATAAATTATAACTCACGTAGTTAGTTCTAAGTAAGTATTATCCAGTTTTATAATAACTTGCTCACTACCCGTTCAAGTCCAATAATTAACGACCAAATATGTCCGATAATGATATATATATCTTTAGTCCGTTACTTATACCAAATAGCTCAGCGTTACCATTTGTTATTTTTATCCGTTTCTATATTCTTATATTAACAACCATTTACAACTCACAATTTATCATGTTTAATTCAAGTAATACTCGCAACCTAATTAACCCATAACTCATTTTTACGTGTACCATATATCCGATTCATAAATCAAAACCGAGTAAACACTAGTTTATCATTCAAGCCAAACACGATTTATGTTAGTCAAACAAATACTTAGGTCCACTCCCATAAGTTGTAAGTCACATGTTTCGTTAACCATAAAAGTTAATTACATTTTACCCCTTAAATAACCTTTTACTCAACTTACCTAGTATTATATCCAATCCCATTTAACAAGTTTAAATGCCGAAAACTAACTCAACACGTTTGGTAAGATTAGAACGAACCCGAGCCTAACCAAACACAAGACCACACAATAGCTAATCCTTGTCTACAACAGTACCACAAATAGAGCTCCTCATAACTCAACTCTGAACCGAGACGCAACTGGGAATTGAAAACAAGTTGCTAGCAAGATTATTGTTACCAAGACCATGACTCTACAAAAGAAAAATAAACACAACTAAATCCGTGACCCTCACGGTCATGATCCGAGACCCAACCGAATCTGATCCGACCCACTATGCTGGCCCGAGTCCACAGTTCTGACTCATTGAGTCAACTCGACATCCAAAACTGAAAATATGACAAGTATTCATCTTTTTGTATCAAGGTTCACCACACGAAGCTGAGAGTTACATAAATTCGAACAACCTCAAGACCAATTAAACTTTTCGTATACCCATTCTTACCACACAACACCTTGTTTTCATTTTATAAGTCTTGATTTTATTTTACTTACCCACGAAACACAATACCACAATATATATACGGTTTGAAATAATTAGAAACTGAAATAATAATAAAACGGGGGTTGTGTCATGTGTTACCAAGAGAGAAAGAGAGGTGAATGAGGTAGATGGTGTCTCTTACGAGTACTACTCGTAACCACTTGAGACCTTGAACTCGATTTAACACAAACCCTAAGTATCCGAATCTTAGGTTCAAGATTTGAGGCGCGTGAAAGTGTTTGGACGTGATTACCATGCATAAACGAGGTCACAAGACACCGATCTATCGTTTGAGATAGGTGGTGTCATTATTGGTGTTCGCCGGAATTTGGCCAGAATTTATGACGCCGCCGGAACCCTAGTTGGGGTGGCCGGAAAATATAGAGAGAGAAAGGAGAGAGATATTTGTGTGTGTATTTATTAGAGAGAGAAAGAGAGTGGAAGAAATGAGGGAAGTGGTGAGGGTGGGGGTATTTATAGTCCTAGGAGGGACTACTCTTGTAGCATTGAAAGTGAAGGGAGTGTTCATGAAACTATCACAAGGACCCTAAATGAAACTTTATAAAATTCTCGTTATATTAGGTTCGAGGCTCGTTTTGACTAGAAAACGGAGGATTCGTGACACGAGAGTTATGCCATTGTTTTTAAAATATTAATTCCAATAAAAACGATATAAGATACGACTCGTATCTCAAATTAAATCAAACGATCGCTCTAATCGAAGTTTCTCCAATTACGACGCATCGAGGAATTTACGAGTTGTCACACCACATGTTCACGAAATTCTTTCTTATAATCACGTGTGGTCATTTCCATCAATTCATTCACTTGTGCCTCCATACTCTTAAATATTTGTTCTTGGGAATCCAAACTATTTTCTTCAGGGAGTACCGGATCTTCCCATCCTTCTTCTTCGTATTGTGCTAATTCTTCAATGACTTCCCAAGATGTTTCAACATCGAGGTTACTTAGCCTTCCACCGGCGGCATAATCAATGGTTTGTCGAGTGGAGGGATTGACATGATCGTAAAAGATTTGGACTTGAAGCCAAAGATCGATGCCGTGATGAGGGACTTTATGGAGCAAGTCCGTGAATCGAATCCACGCCTCGTAGAGAGTTTCGCCTTGACGTTGTTGGAACATCAAGATGTCATTCCTTAGTTTGGTCGTTCTCCCCGGTGGGAAAAATTAGGCAAGGAAACGAGTGGTGAGATCATCCCAACTTGAGATGGATCCGGCGGGAATTCGCTCAAGACAATTACTAGCTTGGTCCCGTGGAGAGAATTGGAAGAGATGCAAGCGCGTGGTCTCCCGTGTGGTAGCATCAACATCGATAGAGTCAATGAATTTAAGGAAGTCCTTGAGATGCTGATTAGGATCTTCGGAATGAAGTCCATGGAATGCACATCCGTTTTACACCAACCAGATGGTATCGGATCGCAGGGCCGTAGTTTGAGCTTGAACGGGAAGCTCAATGGTGTTCCTATAGCCTTGATGGATCGGTCTAGAGTATTCACCAAGAGTACGACCTGTTGGCGGGTCAATTGGTGGTGGGTTGATTGGAAGTGGTTGATTTGGTGGCGCCTTCCATGATGAAAAGTGATAAGGTTACGAATAAAAACACGAAGAAGGGGGATAAACTACAAGGAAGCTAAGAAAAATGAGAAAAAATCTTACTTGATAGAAATCAAGCAAGGGAACCTAAAGGAGAGAGACATCTAACTAGATATTCTATTCCCCGGCAGCGGCGCCAAAAAATTGATGTGCGCGGAAGGCGCGTTCGGGGTCAAGGAAACTTCCTTTTCTTCGAGCAAGTTTTTCAACCTCCTAGGAAGTGAACCTAATCGTTGTAGTGTAGTATGGGGTAAGCCTTGGGGATTGATATCGTTCTGTAGGGGAATATGAATGCTAGTAAGAAATATATGACGAGAAGGTAGGGTTGAGGATGATTCTTTTTTCTTTCTTTTTTTATCTTTTTTATGGTGTTTTAGAAAGCTAAGGTAAAATCTCTGGGAAATTGGTTTGGGGGTGGTACTTCTATCGATTACTCTACTTTAACTAATTACTACGGATAGCTATGTCTAATTGAGGTGTGCTCATATGATGATTAAAGATGTGTTAACTTAGATGCTACTACTCCCTAGTTATCTTTTATTGGTTGGTTGAGTTGTCACGTCCTTTATCTTAACGTGTTGTATTCCTAAAGGTCGTAGGGTATGCGTAGTCCCTAGTTATTTGAGGTTATCTCTCGTTATGACACACGGAGTCGACAAGCCTAAGCTATTTGATCCATGAACCATATCATCATAAAGCATACTCAAGTATTAAACACAATGAAAGCCTAGTTGGACTCCTAAGCCAATTTCAATTAAGACAAGAAACAACCTAACAACAATCAATAACTAGGTTTCATAGATCTAAGCAAACATACAAGTAATTTAACTAGACATGATAGACAAGCAAGCACACACACAATCAATCGGATATGGGGTAGACATAATGATAAATCGGATTAACAAACTTATCTTGATGTGTAAAATAGGGTTTGGGACCCTAGAATACTGTCCAAGTCGGACTACAACTGAGTTAGGTTTTGCTCTCCAAAATTCTACCTCTTAAAATACAGAAAAATCAAATTCTATATATAGATTTACAAGCACGACGGTGTCACCTTTTGCATGAGACGCCGTCAGGTCGCTGTCATTAGGGTTTTGTTTTGGCCAAGTCATCGATGGGACGGCGTCACTTTAGAGTTGTGACCCCATCGGTCTTTAGTTGAGACGTCGTATTGATTCTAGATCTGGGCCATCTGGAGTGAAAACTGTGAGTGACGCGCTTCATATGTAAAGCAGCCGTCAGGTTATATGACCAGAAATTTCACTGAGCCGTCGCGTGCATGTTTTGATCAAGTCTTCATAGAGGGACGGCGTCGCCCTTTGGATGGGAAGCCGTCAGGTTCTGCAGATCAGTCTTTAGTGGCTTCGATCTTGACTATGCCATTTTCTTCATGTTTTTGCTCCTTTTCGTCCAAATGTGCTTCATTCCAGGATTTTGCTTCCAAAAGACCTAAAAAGTAAAAAGGAACAAAATTAAGCAGTAACATATATATAATGTGTTGAAATAGGGCTTAAATGACCCTCTAAAAGCGTACGTTTTAAATCCTTATCAGTGTTGCATAACCGTGAATGTCAACCAAGTCATTGAGTGAACAGTCACTCAGTGAGTCACCATCAGGAAGCTCAGGACAAGCCTAAAGAGAAAGACTTTCCATTCAGTGAGGCGGGACTCAGTAAATGATACCTGAGCCAAAGAAGAAGGTGATGAGTTCAGGGAGTGATGACAATAACTCACTGAACCCCGTCTCCTGAACATATATGAAGACTGAAGACTTAGAGACTGAAGACTGAGTAAAGGCGGGATAAGGCGAGATAAATTTGAAACGAATAAGGGGGAGTCCTTATCAAGCAAAGGTCAAACTTAACATGAATGGCTAAAGATCAAAGCAGTGTCAGCACTGCTATTCAGAAAGCTAAGTTATCCCATACTCAAAAGTAGTATATTAAAATAGAGAAAAAATACGCAGGTGTCTAAACTAGCAGATGTCATCTTTGTCTTCATTGTAATGGTTGTCCAAATACTTGTGTATAAATAGGATCATAAGTTGGAGTAAAAGGTCGACAAGTTTGTGCACTTAATTTGTAGCCATTCACAAACTCTTTTACTCCTCCAAGACAACTAAGTCCTTGAGGTTAGCTCTGTTGGTTAGCGTAGTTGTACTCAAGCTTAACTTAAGTTTAGAGAGGAGATTACCATACTTGTCATTTAAATCCCAAGTTTTGTTCCACAAACACTTGGGGTATAATTATTTGTTTACTTTACGTTTTATTCTCTTATTAAAAAAACCTATCCCTACATCACTTAAGCATGACACAGATAGATTAACTCTTCAGTTAAACTAGTCGTGTAAAGGGGAACGACTAGTGGTATCAGAGCCTCTGGTTTATAAAACTTTTTATTAAAAATAGAGTCTTAAAGTTTTTAAAATCAAGATCCTACCATGGCTGATAGTGATGTACCCCAATTAGTCGATAAAAAGGGAGGAAGCTATGCAACTGTTGCTCCCCAACTTGAAGTCGGCAAATTCAATAAGTGGAAAAAGCGCATGCTTTGCTAC
Organism: Chrysanthemum seticuspe; assembly: GCA_019973895.1. NCBI lineage: Eukaryota > Viridiplantae > Streptophyta > Magnoliopsida > Asterales > Asteraceae > Chrysanthemum > Chrysanthemum seticuspe. The sequence continues at coordinate 163,611,200 of BPTQ01000009.1, forward strand.
TTAATAGGAATAGAACCATACTATATTAAGTGTATTAATGATGGTCCATTTGTCTCTAAGACTGTTAAAGGTTTACCTAAACCTGAGGCTCAGTGGTCTCCAGATAAGAGAAAGGTAGTCAATCAAGACCAATGCCTTAAAAGTATCATTATCCCTTGTCTCCTTGACGATATAATGAAATCAGTCATTAACTGTAGTACAACTAAACAAACTTGGACTGACTTGGTTTACAACTTTGAAAGTCCCCCAGATACCATGGAAAACAGGATCCTAGACTTGAAACTTGAGTATAACATGTAGGGTTTGTCAACAGTCTTCTTGAGAAAGACTCTGAAAGTGTCACCTGAAAGTCTTTATAAGACCTATACCCATTACAAAACCTTACTTAATGAACTATCCAATGATAGTGTCACCTTGTCCAAACATGAAGTTAATGTATGGTTTGTCAACAGTCTTCTTGAGAAGTGGTTAAGCTTCTCTCAGGGACTTACAAATACCATTCACATTCAGACCGTTATGGGAAATTCGTCTATGAAGATAATATTATCTCTAGAAGATATCTTGATGTTAAGAAGTCTCAAGAAACTAAAAATTCTCTGACAACTACACCCATATCAACTACATTCTTTTCAAATAGTGTTGTTCAAAATTTTCAAAAAAACTCTGATGATGAAGTTGATGAAAGAACAAGTGAGGAGTACCTGAATGACTTACACTTTGAGTTTCAGGAAAGGGCAATCCTTGTAAGTTCTAAACATTTTATTAAAATAAATAAATCAAAATTTTGAGGTGCCAAATCCAATTAAAACACTGAGTGCTTTAAATGTGGTAAAAAGGGTCACTTTGCCAAAGATTGTTTCTCAAAAACTACCTCAGAACCCTCTTATAAATTCTCAGGGTCTAACCTCTCATCAGGATCTAGCAAGTTTCAACCTAAAATCCTTCAGTCCTCTCAAAATATTCAAAATAATACTGAACAAAAGAGTCCTAAAGATTTTGAAGCTAAGTGTAGAAAAGGCAAAGCTAAACTTGCACTTCTTGAGGCTACACCTCAACTTCTCAAACAACACAAACCACTAAACGTTTTCAAGCTAAAAACAAAGGTCTAGTAGATGAAACTTTTGACTGGGATGAGGAATCCATCCCTTCTAATGATGAAATGGTTCGAGTCACTGCAATAATGGCACTCTCAGAAGGTGAAAAGCTAACTGTTAGGAAGAATCATGCAAGAAATGGAGATAGGTCAACATCACCATGAGAAAGGTAAACTATTTACTATTTATAGATAATGATTCTAATTGGCTATCTTATTTGAGCTATAGAAATGTTGATCTTAAGTATGTTGAAGAGAAAAGATTAAACCTATTTTTAAAATATAACAAACTAGCTTTTGAAATAATTTACTTGCACTAAAGCAGGCTAAACTAGAGTCTCTCACACTAGAGATAATTAGCTCAGTGTAGAGATAATTTAGTTGCACTAAACTAGCTTTTAAAATAATTAGCTCAGTGTAGAGATAATTTACTTGCACTAACGCAGGCTAAACTAGAGTCTCTCACACTTCAAGTTCAAAACACCGAGCATATGAAACAAAATCATACTCTTCAAGAACAACTTAAGCAAGAATACTCATAATTGAGAAATGGACTAATAGCAATCATAAAGTTTATGAATGAATTAGTGATATAGTTCCTAGTAATAAGAAGAGAATACTGTGAAGTGATCAACTTACTGATTCCTCCAAAGGATCAAAGTGAAAAAGCATTTAATCCTGCTGGCATATCTTTTGAACAAGAAATAAAACCAAAGCCCAGTGACCGGGTTAAAAGAGTCAACCCAAACAGTAAGTTACCTAACTTCAACACTGGTAAAATACTGGAGCCTGAAAGTCAGGCAATCTAAGATATGCTTCGAATCACTGATGAACCTAGTCACACTGAGTCTGTCAATGAGTCTGAACCAGAATCTCAAACTCCACTACCTCCCTTGAAAACACTTCAGGGAGCTGCACCAAGTTTATACCTCACACCCTCAGCCTACTCCCGACACTCTCCTAGAGAGATGTCATGATTAGGTAAAACGATTCTGAAAAGACCTAACCCGGTTCCAATCAAAGAAGATTCAGTTCCTACTGAAACTTTCACACCTTCAGTTCCTACTAAAGAAAAGACCAGTGATACTGATTTAAAATATGATTAGTTGGCTCAACTTGTTAAGAAACTTAGTGAAAAGGTGAACTCATCAGAAAAGACACTTGAATCAAAAATCAAGGAACCCCAATATGCTTCCTCTAGCACCTCCAAACCAAAAATAACCCCAAAACCAAAACAAAAATGTGAACCATTCAATTACACGAATCACTCAACTGATGATTGCTATAGGATTCTCTTTTACATGATATGCAAAAAGGAAGATCACATAACATCTGGTTGCAAATTTCATTTAGTCTCTCTGAGTTTATCAACTGACTACAAAGCTTAGGCTTTTAAGTATGCCTCACATTTTAGGCAATCTCAAAGACTAAAGGCAAAGCCTTTTCCACCATGTCCACATTTTGGATTCAATGACTATTACCTTGATGATTGTCTCATGTATCCCTACGGTGAGATTTCTGGAGATCCCTCTCATGACACATCAGGACATGATATGATCATTCATGCTAGAAGAGGATTCACCACTGAACTTTCTCAGTCTAATGAATCCTCATCTGATTCTAAATGCAAAATATCTGGAAGCACTATCCACTGACTAAGAATCAATTGAATGATTCAAATAGAACAACATACCTCATGCCAACAAAGCCAAACCCACTTCTAGAAATTGGGTAAACAAACACCAAGGAACCAATTTGGCATCTTGACAGTGGATGCTCAAGGAGTATGACTGGTGTGAAGGAATATCTGCACAAATATGTGGAAGAACCAGGACCTAAGCTAGTATTTGCTAATAATTCATCATGTATCACTGAAGGGTATGGTTCAATAAAATGTGGTGGTATAGTTTTCTCTATAATAGCTTATGTAAATGGTCTGAAGTATAATCTTATCAGTGTCAGTCAACTATGTGATGCTAAATATATAGTTCAGTTTGATAATAAATAAGGGATAATCTTCAATGCTAACAAGGAAGTTGTTTTGATAGCTCCCAGAAGAGAGGATGTCTATGTTCTTAATATGACAATACTCACTCAGAATGGGACTTGTCTCTTTGCTAAAGCCACGGAAGGTATCAACTGGCGTTGGCATAAAATATTGTCTCACTTGAACTTCAAGAACATAAAAAATCTTGCCAAACAAAACAAAGAAAACATAAAAATATTGTCTCACTTGGCATACCATCTATTGTGTTTGCTAAAGATAAACCTTGCGCAGCCTGTAAAAAAGGAAAACATCATACAGCTTTCTTTAGAACAAAACAAAACTTCTCAATCAAAAGCTCCTTCATATTCTTCACATGGATCTCTTTAGACCCATCAGTCTAATGTCAATTCATCATGAGAAGTACACCATGGTCATAGTAGATGAATAATAAAGATACACTTGGGTCTACTTTCTCACCAAGAAAAGTCAGGCGACTGAAACTATCATGTCCTTTGTCAGGAAGATTGAGAACCAAAATGACTTCAAAGTAAAAAAAAATCAGAACTGATAATGGTACTGAATTCAAAAATTAGGATCTTGAGTATTTATGTGATGAGAAAGGAATCTATTAGAACTTCACTTCTCCATACACCCCTGAACAAAATGGAGTAGCTAAAAGAAAGAACATAACACTTATTGAAGCTGCTAGAACAATACTGAATGGTTCAGTACTCTCTAAGATTTTTGGAGTGAAGCAATAAAAATTGATTGTTACACACAAAATAGGTCCATCATTGTCAAAAGACACAACAAAACACCCTATAAAATATTCAAAAGAAGAATCCCTGACATCAGCTACTTTCATGTGTTTAGGTTTCTTGTGTTCATTCATAATCATAAGGATCAGTTGGTCAAATTTGATGCCAAAGATGATAATGGATACTTCCTAGGATATTCTATTATTTCTAAAGCCTATGCAACATATATGAATTTCAAAGTATACAAAATGAACGTCAAAAGTGCATTCCTTAATGGTAAACTTAAGGAAGAAGTTTATGTTCTTCTTGGATTTGAAAGCATTGAGTTTCCTGACTATGTTTGTAAGCTTCTATTATGAAGAAATATCTTTTGAAAATATTTAAGATTGAAATCACTCTCCCCCTCAATCAATGACCGTAGTCGTTGATTGAGTGACTTAAGTTTTGAAAAAATGAAGTCCAGTTGATTTCCAAAATTTAGTTCAATTTATTTTCAAACAAATATTTTTCCATTTTCAAAAACAATAATTTTAAAATTATTTAAAAATGGTATCATCACTACTTATCCTGCACAAAGATACGTTAGGTGGTTGAGCTACTTTTGTTGGTGTTGCTGTAGGGCAGGAATAAAACCATTTGCAAATGCAGTGAGACCTCTGACGTTGCATCTATCATGGCAACTCTCCATAGAGATCCAATTAAGCTCCGTTTCTTCTTTTGTCGACCCAAGAAATAGTTACCCTTTCCTATTGGCATCCAATCATCAACTTTTGTGGGATCCGGATCGGGAACATTCTTTTAAATCATCTTATCTGCATACGTTAGTCAACACAAACAGATATATGGTCGTCGACAACACCCAAACAACAATCGACTAATAAAAGTCAATCCAACATATCAATCAGATCATACAAAGGCATAGGAATTATATGTTTACCAAACTCTAATCATCTAATCCTAATAATCACATCCTAGATTCCTAGTCCTTCATCATAGGCAAGTGTCTTTTTCAGTTAAGCACATAGGATGATTAAGAAAGCCCGTTAGATGATGTAAATTTGAAAAATATTCTCCCCCTCAATCAATGACTCATTTTATGAAAATTTTTAACTATGCTGAAGTCATTGATTGGGTTTTGCAAATTTATGAAAATTCGGATTCTGATTAATTTTCAAGCAACTCAATTTACCACCATTTTTGAAACAAATATTTTTCAGAAGAATTTTAGAAGGAAAAATATTTGAGTAGGAACAGCAGTCCATCGACATACTTTCCTCATTTGGTTTTAGGATAAGTGCACGAAATTTTTGAAAATTGGTTTAGCGCAACACTTCCCTTATTTTGAAGAGTTGGTTGCTATCTGAAATAATAGCAAACCATGGTTAAGCGCAGGTCACAGTCTGAAATAACTACAAGCCATAGTTTGTAACATGTTTTGAAAAGAAATATTTAAACCTCCTGCTTGAACTTCATCTATGGTCCTGTGCCATTGTTGAATGACATTTCTAAGACCATAGATGTTAACGATACCAGAAGACATGTCTTTGAAAAACAATATTTTTTGTTTTTTTTCAAATTTTCTGATTTTTATGGATTTTTGTAGGTTTTATAATTTTCTATTTTGGTTTTTGATAATTATTTACAAAGATTGACTAGATGATATAGTTTAAGAAGATGATGATACGAGTACCGAGATAAGGATATCGAACAACCCCGTTGCAAAATAAAGATGTCATCATCTCTTAAACTTTCACCACAAAAGCTTCCGAGGCTCTTGTATTGAATAAATTGCACCATCTGAAAGTGAAACTTTGGCAGCTTCCCCCCAAACCGAAAATCTTCTTGTTGAGCAGATTCTAAGCTTCTTTCAAGCTTGCCTTAGCCAGGTGCACAAAGAAACACACCATTATCATCGATCTTGCTGCTCCTTTTAAGAATAATCATCATGATTCTTCGTTCGGGGTTATATCATCAAAATAGAATAGCAACGTATCATCCCACACTTGCATAAAATCTTCATATCTCTTTTCCACTGAAGTCTGAAGCGATCCATACCAAAAGTTGTCAAGAGACCACTTCCCCCAAGTAGATGAATTGAGGCAGTCAGCCTCTTAGAATAGAGCTCACGAACCCGAATACACACATACCAAAAGACAGAGAAACTTATAACATCGAAGTAGCAGATTAAGTCCGATAGCCAAAGAATAACCCCGATGTATACTTTTCTCTCCCCTGATGATAGTGTTACATCTTCTCAAGAACCCGAAGTACCCAAATGCCCAAAGAAAGAATAACCGATAACACTGAGGTAGCATGCTGAATCACTGATTATCTCTGCGGATGTCATCTCCGGAATAAGTGGTTATCACTAAATCACTGATTAAGCTCTCAAGTGAAACAGTTGTGCGTCCCCAATGTACACAATCTCTCTCCCTTGATGATTGCGATATCATCGAAATCATCACACACTTGTGTACCTCTTTTATCACCAGAAACTAACTCTTCCATCTCTTCCCCCACATAGTTGGAATAAGAACACTAAACGCCATGAGTCAAACCTTGAGTTTCTCTGCGGTAATGACATTTGTCTTCCCGGGATTTCTTCAATCACTTAGAAGTAATAAGTTCATCAAGTTTACTCGCGTTTAAATGCGTGTCTCTTTCCCCCTTGCTGGTTTTGATACTTCAGGATCAGTAACACATTATAAGCCCATGTACTAGAAATCGTTTGAGAACACCATTAGCTCAAATATATCTGTGAGAATCAACTTGCTGAAGAAACAATGTAAGCAAATCTAATTGGGGATTAAATCTGGCTTTTCACTCTCCCCTAATTAGTGCTCTCCCCTTAGATGACAATCTTTTCGAGGAATGCCCAGAATAAGAAGAAGTATTTTGATCTTTAAATGCAACTCGTCTTTAGTCCTCTAACATGTAACAAAAAATGTAGAGCAGACTGAAGACTCGACCTTCTTCAAGATTGTCCATTTGGGGAATAGATAGTTAACATCTTCAACTTACTAAATGCATTCCCGTTAACTTACATATAGCAAATCCCCTTAACTAAAATCCCTCCCAATCAAACAAGAACAGAAAGATGTTCATCAAGGAAATCAGCACCGCAACTGGAAGCACTTTGTCATTAAACTCATCAGTTCGTGAGAAGATGTCAACCAACGGCTCATAAAAGAAACACCATGTAAAGATGACCCGATAAGAAGAAGCTCGGTTCTTACATGATTTAGAAGCCGTATGACCATGTATTCTCATATATCAATCAACATGCAGAATTATCACACTTCTTCTCCCTCTCAAGGATTGCATACGGATATGCCATTCTTGATTAAACAAGTGAAATCATCCAAATTTAATCTTTTCACACTTCTCCCCCTAAAAGGTTTCATATGATGTCGCCATCGCCATTTTAATTGAGCATGTGGAAAAAGAATACTAACAACAGTAGTTCGGTTCACTTGATGACTGAGCGCGCATGGAAAAAGCATGAAGCATGTTGATGAGAATGGTCATAAATAAGAAGATTTCTCTTCTTTTGAAGATAAAGCGCACTGAAACGTACACTTTTCTTTTCTTTAGAGTACGAGGCTTGAACTGTTGTGTTCAAATGTCATTATCTCTCTCTTTTCAAATACTCTTGGCAAACTTGTTATCAACCCCATTATCATTCAGTAGGCTCTTTGTAGTGACAGCTGATGGAGAAAAGCCAATATGATGAATTTGACCCTGAAGTAAAATAACCCGAACTCGTGACTTAAACTTGCACATATGTAACAAAGAGCGGTGCCGAGAGTTCATCCCCCTTTGAATCCCTAAGTACTCTATACTCTTCATCCAACCAACCATCAAGTATCAGACGTACATCACCTCTTGAAAATCCACAATTCAATGTGACACTGAGCACTACAACGTAACTCCTTAAAGTGATAGTTATTTTGTGGTGGTAAAAAGAAAAAGAAAAATCACCCAAAAATAACTAGATTTGAAAGTATTCATTTTTTAAGAATGTTAAAAGCTCGAACAAGGATCTCGAAGAATCTTCATCCAACCATCCCCGATACCTTCAGATACTAAGTACACTCGCCCGTGAAATTTCACTTCAATCTCAAATAAATAATAGTGAATTAACGCCGTTGTCACATCTTCTTGTTAAGAGCTCAAATCTAGCCTCCTTTGACGTTTTAAGTGAAATATGATAATGGTTTCATCCCGGCTATGGTTAAAAGTACATAACCCCGTTAAACCATGTAATAACCAAACTGCCATGAAGACAATCCAAACAAACACCCAATTCATGAAGTACACCTTTTATCCCTTTTTCGAAGAAGAAACCGTAGCACCAACATCAGATGAGATCCTGAAATACACTTTCCTTTCTCCAGGATGGTTCCATTATTACGGGATTTGACAATTCTATGGTTTAAACCGAGAAATAGTTTTTTTTTTCTCGCGGGATTTTACAAAACCAAGAATAAACTGTAAGATAGATCCGGAAATGCACTTTACTACTACCAGGATGTTTTCCATTTTCACGGGATTTTACAAATCTATGATTTAAACTGAGAAATAGTTTCTTTCGCGGGATTTTACAAAATCAAGACTAAACCGTAAACACTTTCAGCTTGAATGAGTAATGACAAATTTGGTTTCGGTGAATATCTGTTTTAGGAGAACATGCAGCGGTTCATCAACGGTTCATTCTCCATCTTCATCAATATCATCAAGAATCTTTACCCATATATAGACAACTTCACAAACCATACTAAGTCAAGTAGTATAAACTCCTTTTCCCTAGAGGTTAACCGTAAACCATCAAAGTACACGTTTCTCCCCCATGATGGTTTCAAACTTTCGGAAGCATCATAGCGTGTACGACCATTTGCACGAGAAGTTCTTGTCAAAAGCAAACATCTTGAAAAGTCATGACTGACGTTGAAGATTCTTGAAAGATTTTGATTAGACTATGAAGTATCATAGACATTTTGTAGCTAAGAATATTCCATGAGAATTGCCGATCACAACTCAACAATTAAATACTTTGGTAAGCACATTTTCCACATATTCTGTCGGCTATTGCTGTGACCACTTCGTGAAGTAAACCCGATATAACAGATTTGAACATGAAATAGAATTCCCCAGATTTGCTACTTAAGCTTGTACTAATCCTTATGAAGATTCTTGAAAGATTTTGCTTAGACTATGAAGTATCATAGACATTTTGTAGCTAAGAATATTCCATGAGAATTGCTGATCACATCTCAACAATTAAATACTTTGGTAAGCACATTTTCCACATATTTTTTCGGCTATTGCTGTGACCACTTGGTAAAGTAAACCCGATATACCAGATTTGAACATGAAGTAGAATTCCCCATATTTGCTACTTAAGCTTGTACTAATCCTTGTGAAAATGAAACGGTGTACCCAATGTACAACACCTCTTGATGTATCCTTAACTGCGTGAGACACCGAAGTGATAGCTACGTTGTGGGTTAAGTGAGAAAGAATCACAAAAGTAACTAAATAGCCAAGCCATTATCACATCCAGTAAACGCCCAAACAAGTCATCTTCGCGGAAGGGTAGAAAGAAAGAAGACGAAATAAGTAAACGCGCCCGGAAAACCTCACTTCAATTTCAAATAAGAAATATCGTACAAACAACCCTGTAGTCATCATTGTTCAATCATCAATTCAAGCCATGACGTAATATCCTTCATGGAAATATATAAACCAAAGTATCAAATCGCATAATACAACAAATCTCATCATCACACCAAATCCATCATCATCAAAACTCTTCAACAAATCTCATTTTATCCAACTCTCATATAATCCAAATCTTGAACAGCCCATCAGTCCATTATCCAAATCCAAGTCATCATATACTTCTTGGGTCCAATCCATCAAGAATAATTGACTCAAAAACTCAAAACGGATACAAGATTGCAGGAATTAATAATGGTGATACACAAGGCCCATTCCAACCTCCTCGAAGCCTAAATCAACAAATGATCCTCTCCAAAATCGTAAGACCCAAACTTGTTTACAGAAATCAATTGAGGCCTGGTGCGTTAAATTCATATACTACTTAGCCCATAAGTCATTTTAACCGATCCTAATACTCTTTTTATGAGAATGTCACTTTATATAAAAATACCCGATGAGAAATCATATGATGACATTTTCATAAAATCATATTATGTTAGGTAACTTTCTGGATACCACACATATCTACATGTAGCCCATGAAGGATCAGTCCAATAGCCATCGTTAACAACCCATGTTAGAACGAAGTAACTACCCGGTCGACCCACTTCTAATTCATTAAGCCCAAGCACTTTTATCCAATCCATCAGAAGTGATGATACTAGGCACATCATTTTTACCCTAATTATTAGGAGTATAAAACGCCTCTTATCTCACTCATGCTGTAACAACCCGCATTTTTCGAGTTATTTTTCATATTTTTTAAAAGTTACTATTCACTTTTACTATTCACTTTCACTATTCATCCCGTAAAATTTTTAATCTACATTCTCGTAAGATAAATTATTTTAGTAATAATCTGAGAGTTCGACCATCGTTAGATCATTTTCGCAAAAGTTATTAAGAAAACATCGTCTTAAAATTTCATTTTGGTCGGAACACCATTTAGCCATCACGCGCATAACGAAAACCGTCTTTGATAATTTTCCTCACATCAGATAAATTTTTAGATCACTCATGATTAATTTGAGAATTTTTAAGATTTATTATTTTTAATATTACCAAATAAGCCCAGCGCAGAACAAAACTAAACTTACGTTTTAAACAATTCTACTTACATCCAGGCTTAACGATTCCTGCACTGTGTTTCTAATATGTTTTTGACACTTTTACATTTTTTGGAAAAGTCAAACATATTTCCCTCCTCCTTTGACCATAAAAAATTAAGCTTGTACGTTCTACATTTTTGCTTAATTCGAGTAACTTTTAAACTTCACGAATAACTGTAAAGTTATCCCGCGTATGACGAAAACCAAATTTTAACATCTCATATCACTTTTAGACTAATTTTAGTCTACTCTAAATAAATTCACGGTCGTTTCCCTGAAATTTCGTTCTTTTCTGATAAACTGCGAATTACGCGTTTTTTATCCGTATTTCTAGCTTTAAGCAGCGTTTTTGCATCCAATGAGACTTATCACCCATTTTATATTTTTAGATGGAGTATAATGATGAGTTTCATCATTCCTACAAGTTTCATATTTTTACGATACCCGGTTTTACGTTTTATGGCTTAACGACTTATGGTTGGCATTTAACGGAACCAAATCATGCTCTAAACTCAAGATAAGATCAAAACTATCCACCTAAGTCATCTTATCACTATATGGCCGACTTAGGGGGGGGGAGTCATCATTTTGGTGGCAAAATCCTAACCATGGTTCCTTTAGATCATTACAAGTGTCCTAACCTAACCATGGTTAATATTTAACCCAATATATGGTTAACCAAACTTACCCTCCTATAAATAGGAACTAAAATACATCCTAAACATCTTCACAAACTGTTCTTGGTCGTCATTATCACAAATCCTTCACATCTTCCATTATTTTATCTATAAACTCCAAGTTTATGCAAGGAAGTTCCAAAGATCAAGCTACTACATCAAATCTCTAACAAGTTTAAGTGATCTTCTTGAGTTTAAATCCACTCAAGTCACTTAGTACTTCATCACCAACTCTTCAAGTTTGCAAGGGTTCCAAGGTGTGGAAAGCTAGCTCAATCCGAAGTCTTTCGCGTTCAATCAGAGTCCTATCCTTACTAAGTTACTCCTTTCTTATTGAAAGCCAAAAGTTGTAAGCAACTTATCACCACCATCATCTCATCTTTATTATTCATAATATTAACTATTTCATGCTATATATATAGTTACTATGTTGATTCATGATGTACATATACTTAATCACTTGTTTTAATTCACATATTGTCATAAAAGTAACAAACTAGTAAACTAGTCATATTCTACACATGTGAGACCATTAAAAACAGTAACATAAGGACTTTCTAACTTACATAATATGGTAGAAAATATAAAAAGGTAAACATAGCAATTTGAATCACCCGAAACGGACAAACGAGTCAAAAGTTATAAGCAAAAGAAGTTAGCGAAACCTAAACGCCAAAACTGCCATGTATAAGCTGTTAAGAGTTCTGCCGTTTTTAAAGTGATACTTCTGGTCCGAATCATCAAAAAGTTAAAACACGAAAGTTTTCCGGAACAACGTTTTCCTTCCATTAGAAAGAAGCTCGGACCTTGAAAACGCATAAATAGGCCAAAATCTTTCAAAAACAGAAACTGCCGTAAATATAGTCTCATAACTATACTTTTGTCACAACTAAAAGCAAACCAAGAGGCCTAATGACCATAAGCCAAGACCACGGCTATGGCTAAGGTCAAAGCTAAGTCTCAAGACCATGGTAGTCAAGACCAAAGTCACGGCAAGGCCATGGCTAAAGCCTTAAGGCTTGTTTACCCAAGACCGTTAACTAAGGTATCCATATTTATGAAACGACGAGAACTTGTAATAACCAACTTTACAATTTAGAAAATTGTAAGCTTTTCTTTAAACACTTGTGATATAAATTATGACGATATTTGTAATAACCATTATGATTCCTAATCATAACCAAAAAACCTTGTAACTTGTGTTTACAAACCATATGACACTTATGATATATAAATAAAACATATGTTTTATCTACTAAGTGCTACAAAACTAGGGAGCTTCATGTGAGGGGTTTCATTTGAGTAAAACGTATCGACGAGTTGCTGGATTTACGATTTAAAGTGTTCTAGCTCCTCGAACGTTTACTACATGACCTCTGAATTATGATGGCCCGAATGGTAGTACGATATATATAAACTATACACGTTTTCACAACTAGACCATTTCTATAAACGACATACACAAAAACCATGTACTACATCATGATCAACATAGAGACATATATAGGATGGTTTATGTTTTCCTAAACATTATTCCAAACCTAAGTCGGAACATTCTATTTTAGGTTATTCGTAGAAGTTCTCATGGCATATCCATCATTCTCATTATACATTTGATATCATTTGCTCTAAGGTGAGTTCATAGCCCCACTTTCTATTACTTAATTGTTTTACAAACCCTTGGGGAGATACATGCTTTATTTTAAATCGAACACATTGCTTTCAAACTATATACTTATCTGATTGTTATTAGCACTAAGTTACCGCATTTGCCAAACTTAAGTCCCTTAATCATGAATCATTAATCACTATGTGAGAGTGGGCGCGAATATTGTGAATAGATCTATTGGGATTGACGAATCCCGTTTGTGTTGGCCCCATTAAAGGCAAACAAACGCACTATATTTGAGTAACATTGGTAAAAACGGCAATTTTACCTGATAGGGCACGCACCGACATTTTCTCCAATTAATTTTGGAACACGTTAAGGCCTTGATTGCATAATGCTTAGTCTAATAATAACTGTTTTGGTTTTCAAACCATTGGTGTGAATTTATAACTCACACTACAAAAATAATGTGTTCAACCATCAAACAAACTCTATGAATTCACTCAACCTTTGTGTTGACAGTTTTAAGCATGTATTTCAGGTCCATAATGTCGGAAGCTGGCACGGAAGAGCGAGGACTAGATCAAGAAGGCTATAAATTTTATTATCATTCGAAAACCAATTTAATGTATTTTGTAAACTTTGAACCATTTGGGACCTCGTTTTTGTAAACTCTAATATTTATATAAATCGAATGATAAATCTTTTAAAACGACTCCATTAGAGTACGTTTTCTATAGTTATGACTGTTGTGCCATGAAGTAACACCCAGTTTGAATTCCGCTGCATATCACGAAATTGGGGGTGTCACAGATTGGTATCAGAGCCACAATTATAGAGAAACGGGTCTAATTGAGACTTAAACTATAACTACTTTTTCAAACAAAAACATTTTTTAGCCTTTCGTTCTCCGTGCCTTCCATCCTCCAGACGATTATGTAACTTTTAGGCTCTTTAAACTATACAAACATACTAGTATATTGATATATACACTTGACATAATTTCAGTCATAAACAAAGTACTCAACATATCTCCGTATGCCTATTCTAAGGCATTACGGCACAATCATATTTTTCCAATCTCCCAATCATGTATCTACTCGTGCATTTTAGGATTACGAAACTTTATCCAAGACATTGTAAATGATTACAATGGTCTTTCCTACGTCCTAGACATTGTGAGATACAATGGTCTCATTCATATTTCAAGATACTGTGAGATACAGTAGTCTCTATTACATTCTCAGACACTGTAAATCCTACAATGGTCTCTCTTATATCCTCAGACACTGTGAGTGAAACAGTGGTCTCAACTATTTCTCAGACCTTGTGAGTTGCACAATGGTCTCTATTATTTCCTAGACATTGTGGGTTACACAATGATCTCTCCATCATTTCTCAAGACATTGTGAGGTACACAATGGTCTAATTTATTTCTCAAGACATTGTGAGTACACAATGATCTCTCTATCATTTCTCAAGACATTGTGGGTTACACAATGGTCTAATTTACTTCATAGACATTGTAAGTTATACAAAGTCTCTAGGAATTATATTATAAACCTTATATGATATTCTTTTACATGAAACCCGTCACAGTCTATCAATTTCCCTAATGGAAATACAAGAAATGGGATTTCTAAAAGATAAACTGACTCATCATCTACAAAAGCTGAAGTTCAGCAACGTTCTCTACATTCATCAAAATTCTCTTCTGAAACCTTCATTGTTAAAGGTCCGTGATTCTAGCCAAGTATGGACTATTTTAGAATTACTTAAAATTTCCTTTCCACACGTATCTACCCATACTATCTTCTATGCAATAGAATGTGAAAACATAGGTTACAAGTCTTTTATGGCCATGACTTGCAACTGAATGGTTTGATATCGCCCTTGCTTAGTGGACAATTTCTCAAAAGCTATGGACATATCACAAGTATACCTAATTTAGGTATTTGAAAAATTTATCGAACCTCGGCTAAATATAACCTAATCACCTATATTTAACCTTGGGATAGTGGAACATAGTCTGATTAACTATGTTCGACTTACATTTTTCAAACACTGAGAATAGTTATACAAGGGTTATATTCAGGTTAATTTCCTACTTAAACTCGATAAACCACCAGAATTCATTAAAAAGATCTAGAGACGCGATAGTGTTTTACCACTCAGCGAGATCTTAACATCTTATTTATACTACCTAATTTCATTCTTGAAATTTTCATACATGAGATAATCTGAACTACTATCTTGGGATAGTCATCAAATCTTCTCGTCATTTCTTAGAAGTACTAGCCTGATTAGGTTTCAAGGATATCATTCCGTCATATTCTTTTAAAATTCACTTTTGATTTTAAAACAAACTTGACATCTCTACCTGAGAATAATGGTGAGTGTACGCTACACTCTTCTAATCGTCATCATGTCACATCATTATCTGAACCCCATTGAAATTCAGTACGTAAAACTTCACTGTACCACGTTTCTTTCAAACACTTGTAGACAGAAACACTATAGCCTTCATCCCGAAACCACCTAAGACATGATCAACTTTGGAAATGGTTTGGATAACCACTTGCCACTAGTAAGACTTTCCTACAACAATTATCACATCATTATAAACTATTTCACATCAACAACATCTTACACCTTTGATTAACAACAGTTACCCTAACAACAACAAAACTATTCCATTTTGAGGCACTGTATAGATGAAAGTGTTAGTTAACCATTTGCTGAGCTAAGGTGTTTAGGGATCTCCCGCGAAACAATTAAGGAAACCATACATATACAAATTAGGCTCCATGCCGCACACTATTACCAGAAACAAAAGTTACATAGATGTAAGGTGTTAAAATTTAACAAAAACTCCATGTTAGAAATTAAGGTTTTGTTGCAAGCCTTGATACAATAAGATATGATTCGTTTAGAGAATTGGGAAAAGCCAAACTTGAGGTATATTGGACTCAATAAGATTTTAACAAAACCCTTTAGGTTATCAACTTAAGCCACATGGTACATAATACATTCTATTACTAGAAACTTGAGAACACAAAGATTAGAATTTGGCGTATACACCCTCATTTTCCTAGACACTTCAACATCGGATAACACACATTGAATTCCGGGACGGAATTCCCATTAAGGTGGTGAGACTGTAACAACCCGCATTTTTCGAGTTATTTTTCATATTCTTGAAAAGTTACTATTCACTTTCACTATTCATCCCGTAAAATTTTTAATCTACATTCTCGTAAGATAAATTATTTTAGTAATAACCTGAGAGTTCGACCATCGTTAGATCATTTTCGCAAAAGTTATTAAGAAAACATCGTCTTAAAATTTCATTTTGGTCGGAACACCATTTAGCCATCACGCGCATAACGAAAACCGTCTCTGATAATTTTCCTCACATCAGATAAATTTTTAGATCACTCATGATTAATTTGAGAATTTTTAAGATTTATTATTTTTAATATTACCAAATAAGCCCAGCGCAGAACAAAACTAAACTTACGTTTTAAACAATTCTACTTACATCCAGGCTTAACGATTCCTGCACTGTGTTTCTAATATGTTTTTGACACTTTTACATTTTTTGGAAAAGTCAAACATATTTCCCTCCTCCTTTGACCATAAAGAAATTAAGCTTGTACGTTATACATTTTTGCTTAATTCGCGTAACTTTTAAACTTCACGAATAACTGTAAAGTTATCCCGCGTATGACGAAAATCACATTTTAACATCTCATATCACTTTTAGACTAATTTTAGTCTACTCTAAATAAATTCACGGTCATTTCCCTGAAATTTCGTTCTTTTCTGATAAACTGCGAATTACGCGTTTTTTACCCGTATTTCCAGCTTTAAGCAGCGTTTTTGCATCCAATGAGACTTATCACCCATTTTATATTTTTAGATGGAGTATAATGATGAGTTTCATCATTCCTACAAGTTTCATATTTTTACGATACCCGGTTTTACGTTTTATGGCTTAACGACTTACGGTTGGCATTTAACGGAACCAAATCATGCTCTAAACTCAAGATAAGATCAAAACTATCCACCTAAGTCATCTTATCACTATATGTCCGACTTAGGGGGGGGGAGTCATCATTTTGGTGGCAAAATCCTAACCATGGTTCCTTTAGATCATTACAAGTGTCCTAACCTAACCATGGTTAATATTTAACCCAATATATGGTTAACCAAACTTGCCCTCCTATAAATAGGAACTAAAATACATCCTAAACATCTTCACAAACTGTTCTTGGTCGTTCATATCACAAATCCTTCACATCTTCCATTATTTGATCTATAAACTCCAAGTTTATGCAAGGAAGTTCCAAAGATCAAGCTACTACATCAAATCTCTAACAAGTTTAAGTGATCTTCTTGAGTTTAAATCCACTCAAGTCACTTAGTACTTCATCACTAACTCTTCAATAAAAGTCCTATCCTTACTAGCTCAATCCGAAGTCTTTCGCGATCAATCAAAGTCCTATCCTTACTAAGTTACTCCTTTCTTATTGAAAGCCAAAAGTTGTAAGCAACTTATCACCACCATCATCTCATCTTTATTATTCATAATATTAACTATTTCATGCTATATATATAGTTACTATGTTGATTCATGATGTACATATACTCAATCACTTGTTTTAATTCACATGTTGTCATAAAAGTAACAAACTAGTAAACTAGTCATATTCTACACATGTGAGACCATTAAAAACAGTAACATAAGGACTTTCTAACTTACATAATATGGTAGAAAAGATAAAAAGGTAAACATAGGAATTTGAATCACCCGAAACGGACAAACGAGTCAAAAGTTATAAGCAAAAGAAGTTAGCGAAACCTAAACGCCAAAACTGCCATGTATAAGCTGTTAAGAGTTCTGCCGTTTTTAAAGTGATACTTCTGGTCCGAATCATCAAAAAGTTAAAACACAAAAGTTGTCCGGAACAACGTTTTCCTTTAATAATAAAGAAGCTCGGACCTTGAAAACGCATAAATAGGCCAAAATCTTTCACAAACAGAAACTGCCGTAAATATAGTCTCATAACTATACTTTTGTCACAACTAAAAGCAAACCAAGAGGCCTAATGGCCATAAGCCAAGACCACGGCTATGGCTAAGGTCAAAGCTGAGTCTCAAGACCATGGTAGTCAAGGCCAAAGTCACGGCAAGGCCATGGCTAAAGCCTTAAGGCTTGTTTACCCAAGACCGTTAACTAAGGTAATCATATTTATGAAACGACGAGAACTTGTAATAACCAACTTTACAATTTAGAAAATTGTAAGCTTTTCTTTAAACACTTGTGATATAAATTATGACGATATTTGTAATAACCATTATGATTCCTATTCATAACCAAACAACCTTGTAACTTGTGTTTACAAACCATATGACACTTATGATATATAAATAAAACATATGTTTTATCTACTAAGTGCTACAAAACTAGGGAGCTTCATGTGAGGGGTTTCATTTGAGTAAAACGTATCGACGAGTTGCTGGATTTACGATTTAAAGTGTCCTAGCTCCTCGAACGTTTACTACATGACCTCTGAATTATGATGGCCCGAACGGTAGTACGATATATATATAAACTATACACGTTTTCACAACTAGACCATTTCTATAAACGACATACACAAAAACCATGTACTACATCATGATCAACATAGAGACATATATAGGATGGTTTATGTTTTCCTAAACATTATTCCAAACCTAAGTCGGAACATTCTATTTTAGGTTATTCGTAGAAGTTCTCATGGCATATCCATCATTCTCATTATACATTTGATATCATTTGCTCTAAGGTGAGTTCATAGCCCCACTTTCTATTACATGCTTTATTTTAAATCGAACACATTGCTTTCAAACTATATACTTATCTGATTGTTATTAGCACTAAGTTACCGCATTTGCCAAACTTAAGTCCCTTAATCATGAATCATTAATCACTATGTGAGAGTGGGCGCGAATATTGTGAATAGATCTATTGGGATTGACGAATCCCGTTTGTGTTGGCCCCATTAAAGGCAAACAAACGCACTATATTTGAGTAACATTGGTAAAAACGGCAATTTTACCTGATAGGGCAGGCACCGACATTTTCTCCAATTAATTTTGGAACACGTTAATGCCTTGATTGCATGATGCTTAGTCTAATAATAATTGTTTTGGTTTTCAAACCATTGGTGTGAATTTATAACTCACACTACAAACATAATGTGTTCAACCATCAAACAAACTCTATGAATTCACTCAACCTTTGTGTTGACAGTTTTAAGCATGTATTTTAGGTCCATAATGTCGGAAGCTGGCACGGAAGAGCGAGGACTAGATCAAGAAGGCTATAAATTTTATTATCATTCGAAAATCAATTTAATGTATTTTGTAAACTTTGAACCATTTGGGGCCTCATTTTTGTAAACTCTAATATTTATATAAATCGAATGATAAATCTTTTAAAACGACTCCATTAGTGTATGTTTTCTATTGTTATGACTGTTGTGCCATGAAGTAACACCCAGTTTGAATTCCGCTGCGTATCACGAAATTGGGGGTGTTACACATGCCCTAATAAAACTCACACTATCACAAACCCTAACCCTCTCAAATAAAACGCAGATACATAAATCTTTCTCCCACATCTCAAAAACACGCTCCATCCATCTAATCAATAATAAACAAACCCTTAATATCTTCACCTCCCACCAATTATTATAGAACGGTTCTGCCATTAGTTTCTATTCCAACAAAAACGCATAACAATCGGATTAAAGAGAACCTTTCCAACAACAATCAAATCTTATTATTAATCTTAATGGTGACCTCGCCACAGGGATGGCTTGAGAGTCATCATTGTGGCCACAGGGATGGCTTCAACATGTATGATTCGTTCTCCAAGATTGTTTTGATTTTCGTTTCTCCTCATGGGTAGGTTTTAATTGTTTTGATTTTCATTTTTGCAATTCACCAAATGAAAGATTGGATGAAACCATTTGGTTTTGTACAATATTTAAGATTCGAACATTAGAATGAGGTGCAAGCTTCTCACTTGGATCAATGATGAGCACTTTCGGTGATTGACATTGGTTGTCGTTTATCATAGAATAATCCACCAAAGAGGCTGAGATCGGACCCATTAAATCAAATAGAGATCTTGTGATGTTATCCTTTAAGTATTATATTAACAAACTTGAGAAATCTTTACTGACATTAAATCTGAGACAGTACATGTTCTTGTGTTAGGTCAACGAAGCATGAAAGAGGATTTAACATTCTTGTTAAGAATCCTTTTATACTTAGTTTCAGAAATTAAATAAGAAGCCCAGATCTTCAAAATGAGATTGATGAGGATTTTCTATCTTGTGTGACATGACTCTTGAAGTCAGATTAGTATTTGAACCACAAGCAAAGAATAAACTGAGATCGCTAGAAATATTCATTTAAGATCGAGAGTCCAAAAGTTGGATGTGAGTCTTGATGTTTCATTGATGAGATTGTTAGTTAAGAGTTGATGTTGAATGAGTCTCGTTAGTAGTGATAGGCCATGAAGTAGTTGATGTAGATGTTGAATAATTAGTTGTATTTTGATGTAGTTAGATATGAGTTTTTGAATCTGTGATTGTTGATGTTTGTGATTAGATTTTGTTGTATGATTGTGAATAAGGTTGATGTTTGCTTCTGTGGTAATAATCATGTTTTTGAGTGAGGTTAGTTGTTAACAAAGGTCGTGACTGTTAGATCTTTGGTAAGCTGGTCAAAACGCATCCTTGTTCAGTTTCTTGCATATTCAAATCGCACCATGTATAACAGCCAAACCGCATCTTTCATTTTGACAAACCGCATGTCTGATAAACCGCATGCCTCTTCAAATCTCATATTTTGACAAACCGCATACTGTTTTACAAGCCAAACCGCATAAGCAAACCGCTTCATACAAAACACTTGGTTTTAGTACAAAACCGCATCTTTTGTCAAACCTCTTTAGTACGAATCACAGTTGACTAAAAATTCAAACCGCATACCATCTGAGCAGCTCAAACCGCATGTGTAACAAACCGCACATTTCACAAACCGCTTATTTTTTAACTGTCAAACCGCATGCTGTCAAACCTCTTAAGGTACACTGAATCTGGACATCTTCAAATCGTAAACGTTTTGACAAAATGCACCCATCTTGTACATCAAAACGCATAGATCAGAAGTCTTCAAACCACATACCTGAATTCATCGAATCTGGACAGTCTTATAAACCGCACAGTTACAGCAGTTCAAACCGCATTAAAGAACAAGTTGTAAAACTGTTATGAAACTGCTTAAAAACAACAGATTAATGGTATGGCCACCAGCAGATTCACAATTTAAACAGTTTAGAATGACTTCAAAACTTAAAAACTGTATAAACCGAGTTCAATCTGCTTAAAAAATACTTAAAACTTATTATATCACAACATCAAAACCATATCAAATATCGTATAAAATATGATAATCAAACCAATGCGAATCAAATCAACAAACAACAACATAGAACCATACGAATCGACTAACAAACAACAAGACCACGTTTTCACAATATGAACAAATCAAATCGCATCCAAACCCCACAAACCGAATCAAATAACTAACAAACCGCATATATAAACCGCTCAACAAACCATACGAATCATCAAGAAAAACACAACCTGAGCTCTGATGCCAATTGTAGGATCATACATATTATGTTATTTTGATGATTCGGGTGGTGTAGGATGGTGATGATACAAGTAATCCATGTTTAGAGAGTGAAAGAGTAGAGAGGGAGTTCTTGAGAGAGAAAGTAAAACAAAAAGAATGAAAGGTTAGATTAGAAGCTCCACCCCTTCCAAGGATGGAAGGGGTATTTATAGTTACAACTAATACGTCCTCCTGTCGGACTGTGGATCAAGCATACAGTGGGTAAAGACCCGTCCTTCCTCCACGGTGTTACTTTAAACTAATAACTAAGCTAATAACTAACTAATTAACTACTAAATAACGTAAATAACGATATGTCTACGAGCTAACTTATGCTAGATTATATTTGAGGTGACAGACACTTCACTATGAAATTTCCAATTCCTAAAACTTATATATATATATATATATATATATATATATATATATATATATATATATATATATATATATATATATATATATATATATATATATATATATATATAAGCTGTTAAAAAAACGAGGTGGCTTCTATCATCACAAAAATCATGATCAACAAAACCAATACCATAAAACAATATGAAAGCCATAGTTATCGCAAGGTTCATACGATAGTATCTTAAGTTCGTATTTGCAAGCTCAAATGTATCGGATTTCTGAAACAATCTAAGGAAGCCAAACGCATCAACATTCACCGACATCATTCAATCGGTTCCTCCCAATGATGGAGTCGGATATGACGTTTGACGAGAATGTAGGAGAAGAGGATCTGATGAAGACGATGTTCGATTTTTATATTACTATTTTTTAGGTTTGATAAATGGTTTAAATCACGTTGATGTGTGATCGCTAAAGCACTCCATATTCAGTTTTTTTTTTTACTTTATAGATACACACACACACCCACACAAACACACACACACACACACATACACACACACACACACATATATATATATATATATATATATATATATATATATATGTATATATAATTATATATATATGTATATATATTTTAGTTCGTTGATCCATTCAGTAGCATAGAGTCCGTAATTGGATACAAAATTGTTTGGTTATGCCATTTTAGGCTTTGCTCTCACGGAAGCCATTGCCTTGTTTACACTTATGATGGCCTTTCTGATCTTATTCGTATTCTGAGATTCGCTACCGTCAGTAGCCTTCCTCCCAAGCCGAGCAAAGTGACGTGAGGTGAGCGTCTGAGTGAGTTGAGTGAGGAAGTGAGGGCCCAGAGGAAGCGGAGGGAGCAAAAGCTGGATTGGGTATCACTGTTGTGGAGGGAGCGAAAGCTGGATCGGGTTTCACTGTTGTGTTGGTTAATGCCCAACCACCTTCAAGAAGGCAAAGAAGTCAACTTCATAACCTTTTCCACTATCAGTAGCAGTAGCGGAATATATATATATATATATATATATATATATATATATATATATATATATATATATATATATATATATATATATATATATATATATATATATATGTATATATATATGTATATATATATATATATATATATATATATATATATATATATGTATATATATATATATGTATGTATATATATATATGTATGTATATATATATATATATGTATATATACATATATAAATAAATATATGTATAGAATCCGGATCGATTGAGAAGGTTTTCAAAAATGATAGATTTTTAACTTTGATTCATGTTTTTCAAGCGTAAAACTCATTTTAATGTGATTAAAATTCAAAATGTGTAAAAAAAATCTGAATCCATGTTAAAAATCTCTCGATTTTGCGATATATGTAGAATACTGAATCATCTGTACAAATTTAATGAATCATCATCATAACCCGATTTTAACAATGATTTGTGAATCAAATTTGTGATTTATAGATTCGATTCACCATAAAATAATGTTTACTAATGAATCAAATCAAAAACATGAATCAATTTGCTCAAACGAAGATTTCTCAATCTTCTCAAAATAAAAACCTTCTCAATGGAACCGGAACCTATATATATACATGTACAATGACATGAAAATGCTTACATGGCACTTGAAATGCTACCTCAATGGTGACATGGCATGATAAATGCCACCTCAATGATGAGTTGGCATTCACACTTCATGAAATATCTAGATTTTTAATGTAAAAATGAATGTTAGTGGCAAGGTTTGAACTCATGACCCTAAGCAAATAATGCATTCATTCTACCAGTGTAGCAATCCTGTTTTTGTGTTTGACAATGTAAAACCTCATTGATATCCTCTTATTGAGTTGATATATTTACACAGAATCATCATTAAGCCATAACGCATGCAATTATACACACACACATTATAATCACTCCTTCCATATTTCTCTCATTAATTTTGAATTCAGTCAACCATTCCTATCTCAATCAATATGATCCAAATTCAATTTGTTTTCCATATCTCAAAAATCACGGATGAAATTGATTTTCAAAATATTTTTTACATATTTCTCAATGCCACATTCAAAACCCTAATTTGTATCTATAAATATTCACTGAATCATGTAACACCACATCACTCAATCCACATATATTTTACATATCAAAAAGCCAGTTATGAATAAGTTTCCAGGGAAAAAAATTAGTAACATTGGATACCAAAAATCACCAACTTTACCAAGTAGCAGTTTCAGAAAGAGTGGAGGTTTTGGAGGCTCTGGAGGTTTTGTAGGCTGTAAGAGTGTTGGTGGTTCTAGCGGTTCTAGAGGATCAGGAGGTTATAAATTTCTTTGTTCCATTGTTTATAATTCGTTACTAATCATATTTTGTATTTACATGCAATATACATTAAATCTTCATTTTAATTTCTTTGTATTCTTTTAATACCTCTTTTGCGTGTATGATGTTTATTGGCATGGTGTTGTTAGTTATGATGTTTTTGTTGTAAATCCTTATTTGAATTTGTGTTTCTCCTGTTTATTATGTATTCTGTTTATTTGAATGTATGTGCATTATGTTTATTTTTCCTATAGATGTTTGACTGAATTGATGTTTTGTTAAGATGTTTATTGGTATGATATTGTTCCTTATGATGTTTTGGTTGTAAATCCATATTTGTATTTGTGTTTTTCCTGTTTATTATGTATTCATTTTCATTCTGTTTATTGTTGTATGATGTTTTTAGGTATGATTTTTTAGGTGTGATGTTTTGTTTTACATCCTTATTTCTATGTGTTGTTATCCTGTTTATTCTATGTTTTGTGTCTCAAAAGCATATGTAGTTTTTTTTGTAAAACCATTAGAATTGTAGGTTCGTTAACATGCGTTCATCTGCGTTACTATATGTAAGGTAATGGCCAGGATAGGAAAATCACACCTATCAAAGAAGTGAATCCTATGAATGATGACATATCTGTTCAAGACAGATGTATATCCATTTGGCATTCGCACAAAATGAATGTTGCCCAAGATCCCTATAGCCTTGATCTTGTGTTGCAAGACGCAGATGTATGTACACTATCCTCTTTTCTATGTATACAATAGATTAATAATACTTTATGATGTTTTTATTAACCATATCTTATTTCTAATTCAGAACACAAAGATCCAGGCCTACATCAAGAAGGAGTCTATGTTTAAATTCGAGCCATTGTTCGAGGAGGGTAAATGTTACATTATTTCCAATTTTGGGGTTGCTGAAAATGGTGGAAAACTTCCTTTGTTACCACATCGTTTCAAAATAAGTTTCTACAGGACAACCATTGTCACCCGTACTGAACCTTTTGACAAAAACACGTATGGTTTTATTCTTGGATCATATAGTCATTTACTGGATCTTGAACATCACCAATACTATGATAATGATGTTGTTGGTATGTACTTGATCCATTATGAATAATATTAATTTTATTTTCCATGATTAAAAATGATACTATTATTGTTTGTTACATTTATTCATGAATTTTTTAAATAGATATCACTGGTTCCGTAATTGGTATCGAGGAAAGCGTCCCTGTTATGTCTGCTGGTGGTAAAAGGTTTCTTATGACAGTTGTCGTTGACGATGCTGACTAAGTATACATTTAGCAATGATATTTCATTTTTGTAACAATTTGATGTTAATGATTTCTTTTTTTATTTATTTAAGTAACCTATATTTTACATAAATTATAGGGCCAATCGTTTGAACTTAACTTTTTAGGACCCATGGGCGAGCATGTGGGATCCGTATGCAAGTGAGCGTGAGGCAATTGATCATTTGATAGTTATACTACATCTTGGGAAAGTGATGTATTGGGATGGTAAGTGCATTGTTCTTCATTTCAAATAGGGAACATAGTAACTTAATTATTTCATTTTTAACTATATGTCTTCAATTTCCACATAGCAGGCACATCCGCTATTCACAATGCTCTATTTGGTTTGAAGATATATATATCAATCGTGATATACCAGAGATCGTTTCATTCAAAGCAAGGTTATTATCTGTTTGTTAACTCCTTTACTTCAATGATCGAATATTTTATTGTTAGTAATACAATTAATATTTCCGCGTTTTGTAATGTATTGTAGGGTTCAACAGCGTGAGGGGTTTCAGGCTGATCAGTTGAAGATTGCGGTGTTCTCACCAGAGGTAAAGGTTCAAACCATATCAGAGTTTCTTCATGGCTGTGTGAAAAAGATGGTTGGTGCGATTCGTGACTGTGAACTGGTATGTTACTGATTTATATATATACATATACATATATATTGATATATATATATATATATATATATATATATATATATATATATATATATATATATATATATATATATGTGTGTGTGTGTGTGTGTGTGTGTGTGTGTGTGTGTGTGTGTGTATATATGTATATATATATATAGATACATTTATATTTTTTGGCGAGAAAAAATTTTTTTTCTGTGGGGGGGGGGGTGGTTGGGGGTGGGGTATGGTGATGTGGCATGATGATGTGGCAAAGGTGACACATGTCACCTCCACATGCCTTCTCATTCTTTTCATTTTAAGAAACTTTTCATAATAACCCAAACATATATATATATATATATATATGTGTGTGTGTGTGTGTGTGTGTGTGTGTGTGTATGTATATATATATATATATATATATATATATATATATATATATATATATATATATATATATATATATATATATGTATATATATATATATATGTATATATATATATATATATATATAAATACATTTATATTTTTTGGCGATAAATTTTTTTTTTCTGTGGGGGGGGGGGGGTGGTTGGGGGTGGGGTATGGTGATGTGGCATGATGATGTGGCAAAGGTGACACATGTCACCTCCACATGCCTTCTCATTCTTTTCATTTTAAGAAACTTTTCATAATAACCCAAACCTATATATATATATATATATATATATATATATATATATATATATATATATATATATATATATATATGTGTATCTATACATATATATGGGACTACATATGACATGTCACTATTACTTACTAGGCACATTAATGATGACATGGAGCATCATATGATGATGTGGAAATGCCACCATGGCACTATTTCCGGCTACATATTAAAAAAACTTTGTCAACAGATAGGATCGAACCCTGGTCTGTGAGATCACAAACAAACGCGTCAACCACTGAAGCAGACACCAGCTGTGATATTTTATTGCATTCCCAAACTGATATCCAACACAAACAATTACCATCTTTCATTTTCACTGGGCATTTTCTAATTCAACCAAAACCCGCTCACCAGTTATATCGGCATTCATTATATGTTTACATACATCTTTAATTCATGTTTGAATCAAAGCTAACCATCCCCAATCAATGTTTTCAACCACACCTCTTATGATATTCAATTAAAGTTTTAAAAAACACAAATAGAAAAATCACCAATTTACAAACGATTGACCAGTTACGCATATGATTTTCCCTAAGAAACTTTGATGGTAATTACGTCTTCTTATGATGTAGTTTATTAGTGTGATTAATTGAATTGAGTATTGGTTGAGTGTAATGTTCTTCTTTTTTTTCTTAATCATTTAGATCATGTTTTATGGTGGTTGTCTCTTATTTATTTCTCAGGTATCGAACATTCGTTGTTCGTCCATTGCGAAAAAAGCATCTATCATTATAATTGATTTCAACTAGGTATATGTTGTTTGTTTTACTGATTTTATATTTCTTCTTTAATGTTAAATCCATCAATGAAAGTTCATCCACCTAGGCAATTATTGTGTTGTTACGAAGAAGTGGAATTAGGATGATGATATGATAAGTAAGTTAAAGATATTATGTATGTCACTTATTATGATACAAGCTTTTTTTTTCCTGCTATATATCATTTTATCTGTTATCGAATGGATGATTTATATGTATATAGGACAAACGAACAATAATATGATAGTGTCATTGTAATATACTAATCATTTGCTAAGAACGAGCTTAGTTTGGAGTATCTCAAGAATTCTAGGCTTTGCTTATGTTTTTCTTGGTATTAGTCAACTATATTTGACCACCAACACATTAAATTGCTTTTATTCAGATTTCTGCTGCTGGAACGAGGTTATGTGGTTTCGTCACAGGGGTATCGTTCATGCTACAGTTTAAGTTATCTATTTTCATATTATAATACTTTCCAGTTTCATTTTTTTGTCCGAAGTTCATGGGAACATCTTTATTGCTATTGCAGGACCATCAAGAGTGTAAGGTGTTTAGCCCCGCATTGGCATTTGTCGGGTTCTGGTAATGCAATTATACACTGATCAACTTTCGTATCTTAAAATTTATATAAAGTATTTATGAAGCCATATGCATAATTCAGCATTCCACTTTACACAAGTCACTGGAATCATCTCCATTGTAATTATGATATCATCTACTATAGTACTCCGTATTTTAATACGTGCTTTATATATAAAGCAATATAGTAGATTGTATGCTTTAAAAAAACTGTGTTGGTATTAAGCATG
Source organism: Chrysanthemum seticuspe (assembly GCA_019973895.1). Lineage (NCBI taxonomy): Eukaryota > Viridiplantae > Streptophyta > Magnoliopsida > Asterales > Asteraceae > Chrysanthemum > Chrysanthemum seticuspe. Next base: position 163,639,845 of record BPTQ01000009.1, read on the forward strand.
TTTGCTTTTGAATAGCCATTTCCATCTTTCCAGTATTACCTGTTAGAAATAAGATATAACCAGAATTGAGCCATTCATTAGTAAATGGGTCGAAACAGGCACCTATAGTTTAGTAACGTTCAAGATGATATTGATGTTTGTGATCAAGTTTTTGCGTTTTGTTGTTGCAGCCATGTAAATGTGTCAAAACAGGCACCTATAGTTTAGTAAAGTAGAAGATGATATTGATGTTTCTGATCAAGTTTTGAGTTTTGTTGTTGCAACCATTAATGCTCATAGTTCCTGAGTTGAAGATGTTTACACTCCTCGCCAAACTTATGTTATTGTTCAACTTTCTGAGGTAAGTTAATTCATACATTACCAGGAAATCGTCATGAAGCTCTCTTTTGGCAGTTCAGTAGCCGCAGTTGAGGCATTGCATGAGGCTTTAGTAACTGAAGTTGTTTTAGGAAGTTTGAGGACAAATAATTACCAGGCCTATGAATGCTTTGATTTTTATTTTATCTTTTCAATGCCTAAATGAAAATTTCTTATTATTGCTAATAAAATGATTTAATTCAGGTGTTTTGTACTCATGCCCATTATTTCCCTATTGTCTTGGCGTTGACCTGTTTGGTTTCTTTGGCTAACTAAACCAAACCCCTAAAAATTTGTATCCAAAACATTTAGTTTTTGGGTACCGACATAAATGGATCCAGTACACATTATGTCCAAAATCATTTTTTAACTAATAGTTTGTATGTCATATACGAATTAAAATAAAGTATAGGCGCAACAAACTGCACGTAATTTTTGCATGTTGCATATGAAAGTATAAGAGTAAAGATACCAGAATCATCCTTGTCACAGTGATAATCTTGTTCATCCATGTTTAATACAATATAGGCATTCTGGTATAGTAGAGGCTACATGTGATCTATTTGAGCAAATTAATGGAAATCCTAAAAACAAAGGTATGAAGTGATATGTTTTTATGATTGAATCAGTTTATGATACAAACATTTATAAACACAACTGAAAAAGGGACCTCTTATGAGATTCCTTATAATAGCATCACACTCTTATCCTAAGAAAATTTTAAAATTTATGATCTTAAAATTAGTGATTTCCCAACGAGTCACACTTTAGTACAACTCAAACTGTAGATACATAATTTCAGGAAGGAGGATTGCTTACTTCACTATTGGTGTGAGTGTGAGGGTTACACCCTTCATGTTGTGGGACATTAGCTTGGATGAGCTATTGCTGCAAACCTAGGATTGAAGGTGTCAAATCATATTTATATGTATCATAATATATTATAATTTGGGTCTAGCACTTGGTCCATGGGTTTTAAATCTCCAACTTGGCTGGTTAGAATTAAATTACTTTATAACAATCAATAATCAAGTTTATTCAAATAAAAACATCGTTAGTTAAAGTTCCATGAAGCGACACATGTGCCTTACACAAGCATCTCAATCAGAGGCATTTTAGTCCCAATGCCAAACTTTGAATATTACCTACATATAAAAGTCATAAATAATTTGTGTGAAAAACCAGTAATTGAACTGAATTATGGGCATCAAGCATTCATTGCATTTCTAATACTCTGGTTCTTCTCTATAAGAGTTATACGGAAGATATGCTCGATTACATGTATATAGTTATGGGCGACATCCATGTGTAGATGCAGTCTTAACAAATGCATGTTCAGGTTTAACCCATTCTTTCAACCAACTCTTTTGCCACCTTTACGCAAGACTCTAATCATGAGAAAGAAATTACAAGATGTAATACGTTATTATGTGGTTATATAATTGTGTTTCTTGGTTTTATAATCAGGTTACGAATTTTATATGAAAGTTTATAAACACATCAGGAGGTGTCTATGGAGGGAATATGTACAGAGTTGAGATAATCGCGCCTCATGGTGAACACAAGAATGTGGTGGCTGGAAATTCAAGAGCCCAAAAAAGGGGTCCCCCATATTGGAAGAACACTATAAAAATCTGTTTTAAGCAAGGTAAATTTTACATAATTACCCAAATTATAAGTTCAACCAAAGTTGTGTGCATCACCGCATAATAATCTTATGGATATCATCTACAGAGATAATAAGATTATGACCTTTTATGGCCATTCTTACTAGACCTGCAACATAAGGTTTGTTTAGCTTAAACATGATCCACAAGCTATATCTCACTTTCAAGTTCACTTATTTACATTCTTCAACATTAAAACCTTGGACACTTAGGCTAATGAAAGTGTTGTTATTAGTCAAATGGTCTTATATAAGATTTAGTATAGACATTTGGTAGCCAATATTAAGCACACCTTCACCTTTTAGTTCATGAGTAAGCATATGTGCACCACTTTGTTAATATATATCTGGTGCAATAATATATTTAATATAGTTATTTCAATGGTTGATTTGACCATTTTTATAGACATTTTATTTACTTTTTCTTCAAGTTAGAAAAAGGAAAAAATCAACTAACTTCTTCAAATAGTGGTTATAGGTGATTATTGCCTTCTGATTTGTTACTCATTTCTTTTTGATGAGACAATAAAGAGGAGGTTCTCAATTCACTAGCTAACTGCACAAGCCCATAAGGTGAAAAAGACTGAATACATACTGTTAGTACAAATTGTGTGACAGGATGTAATGGGTATGAATTCTGCCTGCCGGACTGTGCCAACAAGCTTCTAAGGGGCTGATCTTGTACTAATCCAAGTAGTTTGAATGATATCCCTGCAAAAGAAAGGTAAACCGTTAGTATTACCATGGGGACGGACCCCATGATTAGTCTTACCTTGTATGGGGATTAGAGCCCCTTTTATAGGCGAGGTTTACTGATGAGTGTGTAAATACTCATCATTTTTGTCTTATCTGAGCTGCCAAAACACTTAAAAACACTCAAATATGCAGCAAAATACAAAATATATCCAAGGATTGTATTTTATATGTTTCAGATGCAAAATGTTTAAAAACAGATGAAAAACGAGCTAAGTTTGCATAATTGGCAGTTTCAGTCCCTCAACTTTCAAATCTTGACAAAACCAGTCCCTGAGCATTTTGTTTTGGAATAAAAGTCAACCCAAGTCCTTTCAAAATCAAAATTTATCAAAAATGATCCTTGGGTAAAAAGTTTGGAGAATTTACAAGTTTGGTCCTTCAAGTTTCAAAATTGGCAAAATTAGTCCTTGGAAGTTTAAAAATGGAAAATTATCTTTTATGGTCCTTGTACTAATGAAACTTGGCAAGATTGACCCTTGGAATAACTTTGAAAAATTGGCAGGTTCGGTCCTTGATTTTTCAGAAAATTACAAAATGGTCCTTGTGATAAACTAAAACCAAACGGACCCCTCTTGTATTATTAAACCAGCCCAGCCACACCCTGTACCCTTTTTCCCTCCTCTTTTCTTCTTTCTCTGAAACACTCAACCTCCCTCCCATCCTCTACCAGTTATCACCAAACCCACTCACCCACTCTTTCCCTCTTTCCCAAGGCTGCCAAGTTGGCAATCCAAGCATAAAACACCAACTGATGGCTCAGATGATTTCTAATATAGTACCTAACAGTTGGATGGTGAGGATCATCTAAAGAAAGCACAAGTTTGGTATTTGACTGATTGCTCTCACAGAAGAAACACAAGAAGCTCAAGTATAAAAGGCCTCTTCATTCACAGAGATTATCAAGTAGTGTAGGAATAGTGTAGTGTTATCTCTCTAAGTAGTAATAATTATTTTCAGTTATATTAATTTTAAATTTCTTGTATTCCCAATCAAATAGTGTACTCCATTTTTCAATTAATGAAAGTATTTTTCAGCTTTAATCTCATATTTACTGTTTAATCAATCTTTCATAAAGTTTTTGAAAAGTGCTACTTATATCCTACACTTAATTCTCCTCAGTCAAATTTAGTCAAAAGAGCAGATTATAAAATTAGGGGTTCTGATTTGGTGATTTAATGATGGATGTGGGTTAAGCTTGGATCTGATAAGGGTTGGAATAAGTTCTGATAATGTCATTTGATTCTCAGTTAGCATGTCATTGTGACAGGACACCTGTAAGATCATAATTCTGTCTTATCATTTAATCTCTTTTTGTTACTTAGCTGTCATAACTGCAAATTTAGAATTCATGGTTTAGTAGTAATATCTGTCTTATATCTGCTTTTGTTTAGTTTAATTTGGTAGTTGTAATCTATGTTGAGGGTTGGTTTAGCTTAGGAACATGTATTAGAGTTTAAATTTTCACATTAGTTGCATAAAAGGGTGTTTGGATCAGAACAGTTAGTTAAGGTAGAAGTCCATTTAGTGCTTAATTTTAGTTTCTGTAGTCACTATTAGTTATATTTAGTTGAGTTTGGTCATGAATTGAACTTGCATTTACACTAAAGTCAAAATTCAGTTTTGATCTCTTAAAACTTGCATAACAGTTAGCATTAGGGTCAGATTAGCTCGCATTTAGAGTTAGATTGTGTTAGGATAGCTTAAAAGGGTTAGATTACATCTAAAAAAATTAACTAGAGTCAGTAGGGAGTAATCAAATTTCACTTTAGTCAAACTGCATGTTTTCTTAAAAAAGTCAAAATTCCATTTACAAGTACAAACAGCCTCCATTTCTGCATTTTTAATTTACTCAATATTAGTCCTTATAAGCTGAAATTTTGGAATTAAGGTCTCTGGTGGGTGGTCTTTATCATGCTATTTTTGTTTTATTTTTAGGATTTTTATAGACCACCTAAATCAGTGCTCAAAGTAGGGGTTTAAGGGCTGTTTGGCTAATGCTTTTTAAGACTTGATTTAGTGCTTATTTGATCTAAACTTGTGCTTATTAGGGTCTATTCAGTTGCAGTAGCTTAAACTTGGATAGTTTAGACCAGTTTTAGGTTGTGGTAGCTTATGGTAGCTTATTGAGGCTTTTAGCTTAATTTCATGTGCTTATTCATTTAAGTTGTGTGTCCAAATCATAGTTCCTGTGATCATTAGTTGTTTCTTTTAATTTTCCTTGATTCTCAGCATTATTTTATAATATTCTGGAAGTTTTCATATTTTTCCATGGTCTTTTGCTATTTTTCTGCATTTAATTTCATTTTCTAGGCTTTTTAATTAGTATTTAATGCAAATAATTCAGAAAAAGGCCTAAAAAATAAAATTTCAATTTTCTCAGTTTTAGAAAAATAAAAAAGTCATAAAAAGTATTTTTCCAGAAATTCCTTAGCTTAAATAGTATTTTCTAGCATTTTAATTAGTTCTAAATAGTATCAAATTAATAATAAATAGATAAAAAGTGTAATAAATATATTTTCAGTTTTAAAATAAGTTTTATAATATTTTAGATTTTTCTAAGTTATAATTTCACTTTTCTAGATTTATTTCATATTTTCTTATATTTTAGGGTATTATTAAATAGTTAAAAATAGTTTTTAATTAATAATAATTAAATAAATAGTCATAAAAATAATTTTCTTTTTCCAATAATTTTCTTGCATCATTAGGATTGTAAAAATGTATTTTCCATATCCGTAGGTATTTTACTTCTTTATTTTCACGTTTTATTTCGTACGTTCACGTAATTTTATTTAAACGTACGTTTTAGGTTTTAAACGTTAATCGATTTTAAATATAGAATTAAAATGACTTCAAAGTCTTTATTAGATTTAATTTCCTTAGTGTAATCAATCATAACCTTTTCCTGTTCAATATTCACCCGATCACAGATTCGTTGTATTACAGTTTACACACCTCGTTGGGACTTAACGACCCGGGGAAACACTAAACTCTTCTAGACTTAATTGCATTCTGTTCTGAGCTGTTTGACTTTTATGGTTGACCATTCACAAGTGGTTGACTAATAAAAGATAGACCGTTTGGAGCGAACCAAATTTTGGCGCCGCTGCCGGGGAGGTGTGCTGCGTACTACGAATTTGAAGCATCAGTGATTGTTGAATATACACCCATTGTATATTTACCATCTTTGTCCATATTTCCTTATTTTTATATAAAACCAAAATTATCGTGAAGTTAATTCGTTTGACTAATCGATTACCAAAAATATTTTCATTCTTTGTTTTTACAACATGTTTTTCAAAAATACCAAAAATATTCCTCTTTACCCTCTTACCCTTTTGATTCTTCATTTCTTACCCTCTGGAACCCTTTGATTCTTTCTATGTCTTATCCTCACCTTCTTGGTTGTCAATGGTGTGGTGGCCCTCATAATGATGATAATTGTCTCAGTTTTAGCATGGTAGAGTCAGGAAATGGGTCTGTCTATAACCAAGATCCCTATTCTTACCATGACACGACTGATTTATTCCATCAGCTACCACATCATGAGATTCAGACATATTCATGTGAATTTTGTGGAGGTCCTCATCAAGAACTTGAGTGTCAAACCGGGAACACGTTTGTCTATGAACAATTTTCTGGTAACACTCAGGACTTTGGAAATGACCAAATTCCATATTATTCACATCACCAGCCACAACAATCATTTTGTTGTGAGTACTGTGGAGGTCCACACTTTAGCTCTGATTGTCAAACAAGGAATCCATTTCCTTGTAACAATTACGACTCTTCGTATCATAACCAACCTCTACAGTACCAAATGAATCAGGCACCACCTCAGCCTAAGCCACTTCCTCAAAATCTTCTCCTTGATCTCTTGGATTAGGTGAAAGATTTGAAGGAATGTAAACATTCCCAAGATAATCCAAATCAAAAATCCATGGAAGAATTGTTAGCTAAAGAGCAGGCTGCTAAATTAGATTCCCAGATTGCCAGTGAAAACTCTATTAGGGAATTAATTGAAATACAAAAAGCAGCCAAATCTAGCTCTCGATTCCATTTCATTCCTGATGACAGTGATGATGAAGATACCCTTGATATTCTACAATTTTATAAAGATTCATCAAGTTCATCAGTTGAGATTCCATCTGTGGAAATACAGGGAGAAAAGAATATCACTGAATCACTAGCAGTAGAAATAATGGAACTTGTAGAATCCATAACTGCTAGTCCTTCTCAACTCCCTCAGTCTGCTGTTATCACACCTGAGGTTCACACTCACTCTCTTTGAGCATGGGGGACGAGCATCTTGACACTGTTCCTGAAAAGGAATCGGACGAATTCATAAAGTCTAGTGTTGAGAACCTTGTCCCAATTCCAAGAGAGTCACAGGGAATTCTTGATCATGAGTGTGATATCCCTCCTCCTCTTGTCTTCCAAAATGATCATATTAAGATGTTCTCTGATTCTGATGAGGACTATTCTTTATCTTGTGGAGACATAAGTTATGTGGGGGAATTACCTTCTGAGCTTGTCAGCTTAGGAGAAGAGAATGATGAAGAAATAATCCAAGACGAAGCTCTTCGTCTTACATTATTGAATGTTAATCTTCTCATTTCTAGAATCGAGGCTTTTAATGAAAAGCCTACTTCATATCCTATCCCCTTTGAGGATAGTGAACTTTTGTTCGATGATTCTATTCCGGAATTGCAAACGTTCCATTTTGATCATATGGGAGAGAAGATTAGTGGTATTACCACTTCTCATTCTCATAATTCTCTCCCCGATTATGAATCATTCACTTTTGAGGAGTTCCCCAGTGAACTCACTCAAATCAATCCTGAATATAAATCATTCGCCTTTGAGGAGTTCTCCTGTGAACTCACTCATATCATATCTCCACCGGAGTATGATAACTTCTACTTTGATCTAGACACACCCGGGATATGTCTAGACCAATTGAGCTTAAATGATGAGATTCATGCTATTATGAATTCTCCTGTGTGTGATGATGAGTTAGTCAAGATCTTTATCATGACTTTCTTTCTCTTCTTCACCTATCCCGTGGCTTCTCCTGTTCTTCACTCCTTCGGGAATGAAGACATTATCTTTGACCCCGGCATTTTCATTTATCATTTGTGAGCCGGTTCTATGTATACCTCATCGGTGTGGAACTTTCACGTACTTCAATGTTTATACAAACATCTTGAATGAAAGTCCGATGGAGATTTTCTCTTCCACTTACTTCCCCATGAACAAATTAATTCGGGGTCGAGTCAAGCTAGCGACTCGGTAATCAAAAACAGTGGTTAAACATGGGTTTTCACCCGTGTGTACCACCCTAGTGTGGGGGAGTTGCCCCCCGCTGTTGTATATAAAGTTTCAACAAAAAAAAAAAAAAAAAAAAAATCAAATAATGGCTGTAGTATTTCCCTTTTACGTTCTATGTTTCGGCATAACCGCCGGTACTTTGAATATTGAGGGCAATATTCATTTCTAGTGTGGGGGGGAATTCTCATGAATTTTATCATGTATTATACCACCCAATTCCCCCATTTTTGGCCAAAATTTTTTTCTTTTTGGTGTAAGTGTTTTGCACTTACACAACAAATGGTAATCAGTCCACCATGTCTAACCCACAAAAGGATTGGCTAATCCAGGAGCAAACGGCTCTTGGTAAAGATATCTCAAATCCGTTGACGGCTTGCAATTTGCCCAAAATTGTATGGTGTTCAGCTCACCATATCTTTAATTAGTGAAGAGTTGGCTAGCCCGCAAGTTTATGGCTTGTGGTAAAGGCAGTTGGAAAACCATAATTGGTAATCGACTCACCAAAGATATTTTATCTAAGAGTTGGCTAGTCCAGAAGCAAACGGCTTCTGGTAAAGACAAATCAAAACCGTTGAAAGCTGGTGATTTGCTCAAAATCATTTGGTTATCATTGTACCAAGGTTCTTACTTGAACTGAAACAATTGGCTACTCCAGAAGTAATGGCTTTTGGTAAAGAGATTAAAAACCATTAATTTTTCATAAAAGATTGCTAGGGACTAGCAATAGTTTAGTGTGGGGGATTGATGAGTGTGTAAATACTCATCATTTTTGTCTTATCTGAGCTGCCAAAACACTTAAAAACACTCAAATATGCAGATAAATACAAAATATATCCAAGGATTGTATTTTATATGTTTCAGATGCAAAATGTTTAAAAACAGATGAAAAACGAGCTAAGTTTGCATAATTGGCAGTTTCAGTCCCTCAAATTTCAAATCTTGACAAAATCAGTCCCTGAGAATTTGTTTTGGAATAAAAGTCAACCCAAGTCCTTTCAAAATCAAAATTTATCAAAAATGATCCTTGGGTAAAAATTTTGGAGAATTTACAAGTTTGGTCCTTCAAGTTTCAAAATTGGCAAAAATAGTCCTTGGAAGTTTAAAAATGGAAAATTATCTTTTATGGTCCTTGTACTAATGAAACTTGGCAAGATTGACCCTTGGAATAACTTTGAAAAATTGGCAGGTTCGGTCCTTGATTTTTCAGAAAATTACAAAATGGTCCTTGTAATAAACTAAAACCAAACGGACCCCTCTTGTATTATTAAACCAGCCCAGCCACACCCTGTACCCTTTTTCCCTCCTCTTTTCTTCTTTCTCTGAAACACTCAACCTCCCTCCCATCCTCTACCAGTTATCACCAAACCCACTCACCCACTCTTTCCCTCTTTCCCAAGGCTGCCAAGTTGGCAATCCAAGCATAAAACACCAACTGATGGCTCAGATGATTTCTAATATAGTACCTAACAGTTGGATGGTGAGGATCATCTCAAGAAAGCACAAGTTTGGTATTTGACTGATTGCTCTCACAGAAGAAACACAAGAAGCTCAAGTATAAAAGGCCTCTTCATTCACAGAGATTATCAAGTAGTGTAGGAATAGTGTAGTGTTATCTCTCTAAGTAGTAATAATTATTTTCAGTTGTATTAATTTTAAATTTCTTGTATTCCCAATCAAATAGTGTACTCCATTTTTCAATTAATGAAAGTATTTTTCAGCTTTAATCTCATATTTACTGTTTAATTAATCTTTCATAAAGTTTTTGAAAAGTGCTACTTATATCCTACAGTTAATTCTCCTCAGTCAAATTAATTCAAAAGAGCAGATTATAAAATTCGGGGTTCTGACTTGGTGATTTAATGATGGATGTAGGTTAAGCTTGGATATGATAAGGGTTGGAATAAGTTCTGATAATGTCATTTGATTCTCAGTTAGCATGTCATTGTGACAGGACACCTGTAAGATCATAATTCTGTCTTATCATTTAATCTCTTTTTGTTACTTAGCTGTCATAACTGCAAATTTAGAATTCATGGTTTAGTAGTAATATCTGTCTTATATCTGCTTTTGTTTAGTTTAATTTGGTAGTTGTAATCTATGTTGAGGGTTGGTTTAGCTTAGGAACATGTATTAGAGTTTAAATTTTCACATTAGTTGCATAAAAGGGTGTTTGGATCAGAACAGTTAGTTAAGGTAGAAGTCCATTTAGTGCTTAATTTTAGTTTCTGTAGTAACTATTAGTTATATTTAGTTGAGTTTGGTCATGAATTGAACTTGCATTTACACTAAAGTCAAAATTCAGTTTTGATCTCTTAAAACTTGCATAACAGTTAGCATTAGGGTCAGATTAGCTCGCATTTAGAGTTAGATTGTGTTAGGATAGCTTAAAAGGGTTAGATTACATCTAAAAAAATTAACTAGAGTCAGTAGGGAGTAATCAAATTTCACTTTAGTCAAACTGCATGTTTTCTTAAAAAAGTCAAAATTCCATTTACAAGTACAAACAGCCTCCATTTCTGCATTTTTAATTTACTCAATATTAGTCCTTATAAGCTGAAATTTTGGAATTAAGGTCTCTGGTGGGTGGTCTTTATCATGCTATTTTTATTTTATTTTTAGGATTTTTATAGACCACCTAAATCAGTGCTCAAAGTAGGGGTTTAAGGGCTGTTTGGCTAATGCTTTTTAAGACTTGATTTAGTGCTTATTTGATCTAAACTTGTGCTTATTAGGGTCTATTCAGTTGCAGTAGCTTAAACTTGGATAGTTTAGACCAGTTTTAGGCTGTGGTAGCTTATGGTAGCTTATTGAGGCTTTTAGCTTAATTTCATGTGCTTATTCATTTAAGTTGTGTGTCCAAATCATAGTTCATGTGATCATTAGTTGTTTCTTTTAATTTTCCTTGATTCTCAGCATTATTTTATAATATTCTGGAAGTTTTCATATTTTTCCAGGGTCTTTTGCTATTTTTTTGCATTTAATTTCATTTTCTAGGCTTTTTAATTAGTATTTAATGCAAATAATTCAGAAAAAGGCCTAAAAAATAAAATTTCAATTTTTTCAGTTTTAGAAAAATAAAAAAGTCATAAAAAGTATTTTTCCAGAATTTCCTTAGCTTAAATAGTATTTTTCTAGCATTTTAATTAGTTCTTAATAGTATCAAATTAATAATAAATAGATAAAAAGTGTAATAAATATATTTTCAGTTTTAAAATAAGTTTTATAATATTTTAGATTTTTCTAAGTCATAATTTTACTTTTCTAGCTTTATTTCATATTTTCTTATATTTTAGGGTATTATTAAATAGTTAAAAATAGTTTTTAATTAATAATAATTAAATAAATAGTCATAAAAATAATTTTCTTTTTCCAATAAATTTCTTGCATCATTAGGATTGTAAAAATGTATTTTCCATATCCGTAGGTATTTTACTTCTTGATTTTCACGTTTTATTTCGTACGTTCACGTAATTTTATTTAAACGTACGTTTTAGGTTTTAAACGTTAATCGATTTTAAATATAGAATTAAAATGACTTCAAAGTCTTTATTAGATTTAATTTCCTTAGTGTAATCAATCATAACCTTTTCCTGTTCAATATTCACCCGATCACAGATTCGTTGTATTACAGTTTACACACCTCGTTGGGACTTAAAGACCCGGGGAAACACTAAACTCTTCTGGACTTAATTGCATTATGTTCTGAGCTGTTTGACTTTTATGGTTGACCATTCACAAGTGGTTGACTAATAAAAGATAGACCGTTTGGAGCGAACCATTTACCGCTAGGGTTTCCTAGATTCACACATGTAATGGTTAGTCACCGGAGCCGGACCCTTGGCGGACAAGGTTCTGTGTTAACCGCGGATGCGGATGTAAGATGTCTAGCGGCTGAAGGCTTAGCCCGCTGTGTATCTTACATACGTCTTGAGGTCTGGACCTTAGCCAATTTCGTCATTGGGCTTACTGTAGGCCCAGGTCTTATGGTTATTTTATAGTTATTGGGCCTGAGCCCAGTATGTGTATATGTTGGGATATGAAAGTGCTGAAGATATCAAAGTACTGAAGATATGGAAGTACTGTAAGCTGCAAAGTACTGGAAGAAGTTAAACAGTCAAAGTACTGCTAAAGACAAAGTCAAAGTACTGCAGATAAAGTCAAAGTACTGCTAGATTAGAAGAACTGTTATATTCGTTTATGGAAAGTATTGTATTCCATGTTTAGATTAC
>BPTQ01000009.1:163652283-163676019 GCA_019973895.1 Chrysanthemum seticuspe
CCAATCGTACAAAACTTATACGTAACAGATATCGACGAAAATCTCACAATTAGGTACGGAATTTCAACCAAACATGAAAAGTGCCAAATAACGGATACAAGTCAAAGTCCATTCACGTATCAACCACAGGCATTTCCCCAGACGTCATATGATTTCAATAAGTCCAAATTATATGATCTCGGTATTATCACGTTGATCAGGCGTCATAATACTTGCATCATATAACAAGTTCTTATTGTCATCATATTCTGTCCCGGGTCATGACAAACCACATAACTAATATCATAACAGAACATATCACATACGGATAACCTACAGATAGCAAGTAACATACTATAACAGACCAGGTACACATGAGTATACCATCATGATAGTCATACTTCATTTCAAGCTGTAATTACACAACATCATTAAGAAAATAAATAGCAGACGAACTTATGAGGGCTAACGGAAACTTAACGAATCTATCAGAAAGAAACAACAGACAGGAACTATACTTCCAAAATTTCGTTTTATTTCCATTAATCAAACAAAATTTGCAAAATCGTCATAAGATGAACTCCCAAGATAAAACTTAATAATCCAAGATTCAATCATCTAAATGAAAACAAAAGGACCTAAACTCAAAATCCAATGTCAGAAATTTCTCATAAAGAGGACAACTAATCAGAAGCGCAAATTCCTATCCTTGTATCGGATTAAACCTACTAGTAGCCGTAGACTCCAAATCCGAGTCCACCTCGTATTCTTCCTCGTGTTCCTCTTCTTCCCCTTCTTCCTCACTTATCCATCCGTTCTTATTTCCTTCGCGCTGCGGTAGTAAGCGACTAGCAAAGTCGCTTTTCCGATTCCTCTCTTCTTCCTCCGGCACACGATCCACAAAAGCATACAAATCGCGACTCTCAGCCCAACCTACGCCTCCATCTTCAAATAACTTGGGACATCTATCATGATACCTAGTGGTGAAACCTTGGTTGTCAACGACTTTAGTTTCGTACTCCTTCACTACTTTTCCGTCTACGTTCTTCAAGGTCAGCTTCTCCTCGATGGTGCATGGCCACATATAGGCCGGAACTCGTATCCTCCTATTGGTCCGCTTCATTCTACCAAACCTCTTGCAGCCTTTAGCAATAACAACGGTCCACTTCATCCTCTCCCTAGGTTGCCTAGCTGGTCCTTGTTTGCTCCTATCAGATGAACTAGAACGACGAGGGATAACCATCTAAAAGAATAACCAACTATTAGCAAAATCTAAGTACGTTAGTGGACACAAAGAAAGTACGCAGAAGGGAAAATCCTAAATCTACCCAATCCTCACAGGTCATAGCCTAAGCTCTAAGGGTCCTAAAACCTAGAGCTCTGATACCATAAATTGTAACACCCCAACCCGACAAGGGTAAAGATATCACAATACGGTTTCATATCAGAACTTTAAATACTATACAAAAGCGGAAGCCTTTACAAAAACTTACAAAAGATAATATAAATAACTTAATATCAAAATAAATCTAAGATCCCTATTTTCAAATCTTGCTCTTGTCTCTACTCTCAACCCAGATCAGCTATCCCATAAGCTCATCTTGAATGCTTAATACCTGCCGCAGGAAATGAAAGTGCGGCTGAGCTTACAAAGCCCAGTGAACAGATATAACGAAACAAAAGCTAAAATAGAATAAATATACAATTAACAAAATCACAACGGAATGAGAAATAACGAATCTTTGAGGATTCTGCGGAAGCGCAAATATACAGAAATCCAGAAAAACACATAACAGTTAACGATCACCTCAGAGCACATTAATGACACGAACGCAAACACATCAGAATAACCAAACACTTAACATATCAAGATTAAATAGATTCCGTGTCAACCAAACGAAGAGTCTAATGACTAACGGAAAACAATTACCAGAAAATAAACATGGCATTCATACAAATCAATCAATCTACCTTTAACACACTTAATTCAATATTGTAGCAGCGGAAATAGCAGTCACATCATGGCAGTCACACATACAGATAGAAAATACAGTAGACAAACTATAACTAAATAGACAAAGACATAACATAGCCATTAGCAATTATCAGAACAGAATATCATCAGAATACATAATACATTCGCTAACATATCATATCAGAATACATAATATAAACACTCGAAAATACCGAATCATACAGAATACTTAACACAGAAGTAACAGATAAAGATTTAGTCAACTACCACGAGCCCAGAACATATCATATCAGAAATATCTTTCTTCTTCAAAAGGTAACCTCAGAAACTAATTGGAGTAGCTAGCTCCCAGAATTTTGTGAAGATGCGTATTGCACACGACATCATTCACCAGAAAACATATCAGATAACAGATCAGATCTAGGATGCATCCATACGCCCCAACCTACATATACAAAATATGCTCCACCATCAAGGGACGTGGCAGAACATCACTCCACTGCCCTAGAGTCATATCAGAGGTGCATCACTGATACGGACATGGAACCCCCATGACTAGTGAAATATTTGGCTCGGGTGTCAAACTAACTCAGGTCAAACAGATTTTCATACATGACACAGATCATAATTCATCATAAAGGTCACAGATAACATATCAGATAACTTCATATCATAAGGTTCATATTTAGATATTCAGAAGTCAGAAGTTCATATCACAGTGACATATCATACATTCATAAGCAGAAGTTCATAATCAGAAGTTCATAATCAACCATAGCAAGGTTCAACGATTGTGCATATCAAAATCTTCCTAACATAAGTTCACATCAGATATTGCATAGTTCACTAGAACATGTATTTTACACAAGTAACGGATCAAACAATCAGAAATGGTTCATAGCAATGGCATCGGAAACCCTAATAAGTAAAATAGAGAAGCAAACGAAAAGAACATCATAAGGAACCTTTACTAAAAAGGTCAGAATATCTGTACCTTAAAGCAAATGAGAGGAAAGCAAACGAATGAGTGAATCATGAAGATACAACGTCACGTCTCCTTCAACGAATCTACACGGATTATGATTTATTTAATACTTGTTAGCATCATTAAGCTATAACGGATTTATCGCGTTCATACTCTTAAAGTCGTAAGTATAATCTTATTCTTAGTGACGAACGGAATTACAACGTTTTAGAGTCTTAATCATTAATTAGCCAAACTTAGGGGTTGTAAATGACAAATGGTAAACTTAAGGGCTTAATATGATAATTATCTTATTTGAGGACTTATATGATCATCTTTCAAAGTATAGGGTTTACAAATGTCAAGAACGGATTTTAGGACTCTCTTTCAAAATAGTTTACACAAGCCTTCATAACTTACATGATTAACCACGACTCACATGTAACATTTGTTCAAACGCAACCTAAATGAGACCATGCATACAATACTTTCAATTCAGGACACTTAGTTTTTACCTAAAATCATAACTCACGCATGTTTACAACATACTTAATACTAGCTCGTTATACGATTAATCATTCGTTATTAATGACCTCACACTTACTATTTTTACATGAGATAACGAATTACCCACTTAGCTTTCAAGCCCTAATCGACTCTCATTTATATTCTAGGGTTTTTCTCAATCATTTAATTACCACATTAATACACATTAAATTGACATGTTATGGATTTTAATGACTCATCGCTTTGACCTAGAACTTGTGAAAAACAACCGGAAGTTGAACAAAACTCATGCATGCCTTTACACTAATAACTCACACATTATCGACCCACCTACCATTTGGTTAAAGAGACCAAAGCTTACCCGTTGCCCGACTCACAACCCATTCGACACACACACAAACACTTCCACATTTTACTTACACGACATGTTAACCTATTTTCCAACCATGCATGCATTCGACACCATCAAAACTGTTTCAAAAGACTCACGCTAGGAAAACCCATGCATGCAAATCGACACAAACAAAACTACGACATAAGGTTAACGTGATTCTTATATACATCGACTTATAGCCTTTAACAAGAACAACAAACACATGATTCATGCTTATTTACTTTAAATCGACGCGACACTTCTTGACCTAATACTCACACGTCGACTTATATACATATAACCTTCATGTTTATGATTCTATGGGGCAATATACAAACACAACTTGACACATTCATAATCTAAGACTATACGTTAACTCCTACATTTAACACATGTTTATGATTTTATGTGGCAACAAGTACGTTACTTATTATGTGGTTATGATACATGATCGATATATATATTTAGGTTTCGGAAATCATAGATGATCATGAATACGCGACATATATAAACGATACGGGTTGCATGTTTCACAATTATTTAAACGCATGGCCATGATTCTTTCATATGGTTCGACTTATTCATGTGACTCTCGTTAACATGCTTCACGAATTCAAGTGGGTGCTAACGTGTTGCATGCACATGTAATTGAGACAAGGAAAATGGTTATACCTTAGCAAGTGCTCTTGGATCAAACACACCGAAACTCAAAGAATGAGCAGCGGCCAACGGTTGGAGGAAAAGAAAAGAAGCAGGAAATTTCTTGTGCTGTGATCTTTTAGTAAAGTTAGGGTTTCAATTGGTGTCTTATGTTTTGTATTTATAGGTGTGCCCGATCGGGTATGGTTTTTAAGTGTGGTGTGGGCTTCGGCCTGTCCCAACCGACCAAAAGGTCACGCCCAGCTTGGGCTTCGACTTGAGTCCAACGAACAAACAATTCGGCCCCAAGACTTGAGCTCTTTTGGGACTCTCGACTCAAGGACAAACGGCCCAGTGGTTTCATAAATAAGCGAAAGGCAAGGCCCAACGAATGGCCCAACCATTCCACGCGAGACGTTTAACTTTCGTTTTTAAATGTC
Source organism: Chrysanthemum seticuspe (assembly GCA_019973895.1). NCBI lineage: Eukaryota > Viridiplantae > Streptophyta > Magnoliopsida > Asterales > Asteraceae > Chrysanthemum > Chrysanthemum seticuspe. The sequence goes on from BPTQ01000009.1 coordinate 163,657,161, forward strand.
GATCACATAACCTATTCGTTAAGTTTTAATTATTCGTAGGTTAGGTTTTAAATTTCGTTAACTGAATATAAATGTATTTTACGTATTTTATAATTTCGACCTCAAGGGTATTTTAGTCTTTATATACGTTTTGTATTTTTAGGGTTTTACATATCTGGTATCTCAAGTCTGAGGATAAATATACATGATTTACTTAATGACAAAGATCCATAAAGTACAACCATGTTAAGTTGGGATATGTCCTATATTCAATTCATTGTATATTCTACCAAAACTCAGATTTGTCTTAATTCAATGACATTCCCACACCATTGATCGACAACGGACTTTTAGAATAACATAAGATATTCACGGATTAAACATGCAAATATAGGACATAATATTAAGAAAATGAAAAATAAACATAACCAATATTTTATTTCATTTAAATAATATTTGTTCATAACATCCCTTATCCAAATACTAAATAGATCAATGCATGATAATACTGGTTAATGAATTATGCCTCAAGTAATGACAATCATACTTGTTGACAAGGCATAATTTCAACTAACTTTGATCTATCGGAATTTTGAGAATACTTATTTCAAGAATTCATCTGCTGAAGCTTACATACCATTCTTTTCATTTGTAGTTGCTTTCGAATGCGTATTTCTTCAGAACTTTGCGGAAGATTACACTCCTCGTAATCATTGAAATGCTGTGAAGGCTCGGAAGTCTGAGTACTAGGATTAGCCGTTCGTTCCTCAGCTAGTATCTCTCCAATAGTTTTATCATGAGGATATTGATGAATGATGGAATACTGTGGGGGTTGGAAATTGTCAAAACCGGGAGAATTGGAATTGTGAAAATTTTGATTCATCGGTTGACATTCAAAAGTCGCACGAGGACCCCCGCAATTCTCACAACAGAGATAATTGGGAAAATAACTTTCACCAAAGTTCTGATTGTAACATGGTTCTGGCTCATAGACAAGCGGGACCCGTGGTGGACAATCAAAACCGTAATGAGAATCATTCCCACAAAACTCGCATGAGTAGGATTCGTATTGGGGCTGTGGAGGTAGGTAGGAAAAATCGGGTGTTTCATTGTTTGAAATGGGATCGGGATTACCGACAAATTTGTCTCCGAAACTCACATTGGTACATCGCCGACAATTTCCACCGTTAAATGGACCTCCACACCAGGAACATGTCGAAAACCATGACATAAAGAATTAAACGGATAAGAGGGATAAGAGATGAAGAATTAAACGGTTATAGAGGATAAGGAATGGAGAATTAAACAGATTAGAGGATAAAGGATGGATATTTTTGGATTTTTGAAAAACATGCTATAAAAACAAAGAATGAAAATATCTTTGGTGTTGTTAACACTTTAGGAAAAGTGTTAATGAACTTTTTGGATTATTGATAACTTTACAAAAGAAAACTGTTTACAAAAGGTGGTATATGTGCAAGAATGGATCTGAAAAAGGTTTAACACACGCTAAAGCCTCCCCGGCAGCGGCGCCAAAATTTGATTGGTGCAAAACCGTCAAGTTTTCTCACACAAGTCGGCCACTTGTGAATGGCCGACCGTAAGAAACTTAAAACAGTTTGGAACCAAATGCTATGAAGATCTGGAGAATATAATGAATTCCCGGGTCGTTAAGTCCCACGGAGACTCAATGGTGTATAAACACTTGATCAGATGATAGAATGATCACTAAGGATAGTGATCAGTAAAGGTTTTTGATGGATAATTATACCTAAAGAAAAAGTTAATAAATTACAGCGACTTAAATGCAAATTAAAGAAAATTAAAAAGATAAAATATATTAAATAAACGCTATCACTATTTTTACAATGATGTTTTTCTTGATTTATAAAATAAAATAACTTAAATAAACTATTTTAACTAAAACGTAAACTTAATTTATCTAAAAACGTGGTTTAAAATGAAAACGTGCGTTATATGTAAAAATTACGCGAGTGCGCAAGCAAAAACGTAAAATTTATGAAATAAAAGTCCTACAAGTGTAAAAACAATTTTCTTACTTAATATATGACAAAAGAAAATTTTAGAAAAAAGATTTATATTTTTTTGACTTTTATATTTTTTATTATGAATTAAAAACGATTTAACACTAATTAAATAATTAAAAATATAAAAACATTTCGGAAAAATCTGAAAATTTTACAGAAAATACTTTAACTTGATTAGAACTAAGGGAAAATAAGAAATTGGAAAAAGCTAAATGAGATAAGCTACTAATAAGCAAAACAGTGGCTGAGGCTTTTTAAAAAAAAGGAAAAAGAAATAGGAGTTAAATGAGTTGTTTGTGCAAAGCATAACAAGAAAGTCCCAAGGGCATAACTGGTTTGGTGTTGGTTGTGTGAAGCGTGGGCTGGGATACACCAGGTCCTGAGTTCGAATCTGTGCAATGACTTTTTGCAAAATGTTTTATTTTTTTGATTTTTCTTTTTACAAACTAATTAAACACATGAAAATAAGCAATTTTTACAACTATAACTTTTTATGAAAACGACCAATAAGCTGAGTTTTAAGCTTGTGATTCCAACAGTGGCAAAAAAAAATGAATAGGCACAAGATTAAAGCCAATAAGCTAATAAATAAGTACAAGGTAACTGAGAATAATCTAAACTACTGTTATCAAGCTAATATGACAACTGAATAATCACAATGACTAAAAATAAGCACTTAACAAGCTACAAATAAGCACTAATCTAACTGTTTGCACAGGGCATTTTCAGAAAAGGGTAGTCAAAAGAAGCTAATGAATAAGCTATTAATAAGCTAAGTAGAAGTTAAGTATTATTTTTCTAATTTAGTTTAGCAGCTAAATATTTATATCCCAGAAGCTTATGAGCTAAATCTTAATATTAAACACTAAGTAAAATTCTAAGTTTTATTCAAAAACGAGTATTAAGAAATTTTGACTTTTTAACTACACTAAAACTTTGACTTTGATGAACTTATAATCTATTCTACTTATTAAACATGTTATGTTAAGCTAAATTAAGACTTGTTTGATCAATTTTATCAACTTGCACACATGAAAACAAGATCATGGATCATTAAATCCCAACAGTTAGCTAACAACTTATGATCAAAGAGAATTTTGACTTTTTACAAAACAAGGACTAAGTTTTATGACTTAACTGAGATATTTAATACTAAAGTGACTTAGAACAACAACGGATAACAACACAATGAGCCTCTAGCACAATTTTAACACCAAATCCAAACACCCCTTAATGAAGGCAGTTTTGAATCTTTAAACACTTAAACCAGTTTTTAAACCAAGCAAGCTACTAATTAACTTTCATTAACTATATTAAGACAGATTTGAACTAGAATTAACAAGCTTAAAACACATAAACTAAAAATGCAAATTTTTGAGAAATTTCTTACAAAATGAGTCCAAGCACCAAACTGAGAACTAATAACTGAGATCACATCCTATGGCTTTCCACAAAGCTCTAAACCCATAAGCAATCCAAGTTACCACCATGCTTCAGCTCCTTTGTCATTTCTGCATCTTCTCCATGGAATTTTTATTTTTAGCTTATTTTTTTGGAATTTTTGGTAATTTTGGAATTGTTGAGTAAAACTGGTTCCTTGATTATTCTAAGAGCTTAATAGCTTTGTCAAAAGCTTATATGAGCTTAAGATACAATAACAACAACTATTAATAACTTTTTGCAAATTATGAGAATTTGGACATACAAATAGCATATACTAAATTCGTGAACCTTAACTGAAATTGAAAATTGAAACAAGTTTCTATAACACTGAAATACAATTACCCAGTCTTTGAAAGCTTAAACATACACTTTAAAACTTAAAAAAAACTTAAACGACATAAGTAAAATAAATTACACTACTTGGTACTTCTTCTCTGCTTCTCATCCTTATATTTATTCAAGAAAAGCTTTCCACGTGTCTTCAGGTCATTTCCCACTTTTCTTTTAAGCCATTGGATCATTAGAGCCATTTTTAGCCATTGATGGATTTTGGCGGGAAAATGGTTTTAACAGCTGGTGGGTGTTTGAGTGCAAAGGGGGGGAAACATTTAATGTTTCTTGGATGTTGTTGAGGTGGAGGAGACAAGGGAAGGTGTATGTGAGCTGGAGGTGAAGTTGGTTGAGTGATTTCAGGGCAGCAGTTGGAGGAGAAAGACTTTGGAGGGAAATGGGGGATTGGTTTGACTGGGTTGACCGGTGGGTTTAATATTAAGGCAGGGGTCAAATGAAGGGGTCCAAATGGTGTTATGGCAGGGGTCCAATTGGGATTTGATAGGGCCAAAGGTTTAAAGGTTTAATATTCAAGGACCTATTATGTAATTTCTGAAAATCAAGGGACCAAGGCTGCCATATTTTCAAAGTTGTTCCAAGGGACCAAAAGTGACAAGCTCCAATAGTACAAGGACCAAACTTGACATTTTCCAATTTCCAAGGACCATTTTTGCCAATTTTGAAACTTGAAGGACCAAACTTGTAATTTCTCAAAACTTTTGATATTTTTCACCAAAGGACTAATTTTGACAAGTTATGATTTAAAAAGGACCTTTGGTGATTTTTCTTTTGAAATAACTGCTCAGGGACTATTTCTGACAACTTTTGAAACTTGGGGGACTGAAACTGCCAAATATGCAAACTTAGCTCATTTTTCATCTGATTTTAAACATTTTGCATCTGAAACATATAAAATGCAATTTTGAGATATTTTCAGTATTTTGATGCATTTCTGAGCATTTTTAAACGTTTTGCAGTTCAGATTTAACCAAAAATGATGAGTATTTACACACTCATCAGTCAACTTGGTATTCTTGCTTAAACCCCTCTCTATACCTTAGCGACTTGCTTTTTTATTTTTCATAAACTTTAAAAATATTCATCTTCCTCTCGTTTTTCTCTTCCTCTCTCGAATCTTCGTAGCGACTTGTGTGTGGTAAGGCATTATTGATCTGTTTCTTGTCTCCAAATATGAACATATATGCATTTCCTAACTCTTATTCCTTAACAGTTTCCACGGATCTTGAAAATCATCTCTTGCTTCCCTCGTAAAGGTTTGTTGTTGGATTTGTTTAAATGGAACAATTGAGACTGATATGTTATTGGTTTAAGAGTAGTTTGAATGCACTGGGTTGTTGTAAATCCTTATGAGTATATGTGTTAATGAATATGTAAGCGTTGTTTTTGTGTGATTCGAGTTGGGTTGTGGTTTTGAATCTGGTTGTGTGTATGGATTAACTAAACGTGTTTCTGACAGTGGTTAGATTGTGTTGAATGGATTGAGTTGATTATAAGGATATTATGCCTGTGTTCTTTACCTGCTATGATAACGTTCTTGGTAGCGAGTTAGTGTAGTAATTCTTCGTGGCGAGTTGCTACTCCTGTATACATTCAAGTTAGCGACTTAGTGATCAGACCTATAGCGACTTAGCAGTATTGATGTTGATGGTGACTTGTCTTTACAAGTTAGCGATTTAGTCAAGTTAGCGACTTAGTCAAGTTAGCGACTTAGTGAACTGACCTATAGCGACTTAGCGGTATTGATGTTGATGGCGACTTGTCTTTACAAGTTAGCGACATAGTAAAGTTAGCGACTTAGTGAACTTACTTGTAGCGAATTAGCAGAATTACTGTTGATGGCGACTTGTTATATAAAGCTAGTGACTTAGTAATATTAATCATGTAGCGACTTGGTCTTTTCACTATTAATAGCAACTTACCTATGCAAAATTAGCGACTTGATGGCACAAATTTCTAGTGGTGACTTGGTTTATTAAACTATTTTTAAGGCAACTTACTAGCCTAATTTCATGTTAGCAACTTGTCTCAGGTTTTCCTGTAGCGACTTGTATTGACAATCATACTGCTAGCGAATTGCTATATCAGCTACTGTTTGATCATGTTGTACTTGGTTTCTCTTGTGGTAACTTGGTATCACAACCTGGTCCAAACATCCTGCTATAACATCTCCTTAATAGTATCTTGTCTCATGATATTAGTTGCTAGTAACTATGTGTTTAAATAATTTGATCCGTAACCAACTTGTCTCTCGAAATCTGTGTCAAATGGAGCCGTTAGCCTTAAAACTCTTTTATCCCACTCAATCTATTTCAATTTGCTTATGGGAACTATATCCATGCTCTTAATTACTGTGTTTGTCACAAGGGTGGATTCATGGTTTCTTTAACTAACCAGTTATAATCTAACATGCTCTCAATTATTGTTGTTGCTTGTGTGTATCATTAGATCTTCAATGGCAAACACAACCTCAGCTGAGAACATTGCATCCTCTTCTCCATCCAAAGTCCTTTCTGATGAAGAAATCCTTCCTAAAAGTCAATGGGCAGAAATTGGAAAAAGTAATTGTTATGTGGATTTTCAAAAGTTGCAACAAAATCCTACCCTCAAAGTGTCTATTGATATCCTCAAAAACACAAACTTCTTCGGTGCACTAACGAAGCAATGCACAATTCCCACCATTTACATACAACAATTCTGGAACACCCTTGAATGGAACAAAATCACAGCTAAATATTCCTGCAAACTGGATAATAGGGAATTTGAGATAAACTCTGACATTCTTAGCAAGGCTCTAGGAATCACTCCCTGCAACCCCAACATACGATCTGAACCTCCACCTAGTGCTGAAGATCTAATAGTCTTTCTAATTGGTTTGGGATACCAGACTAGCATTACAAGGGCTTCTGATATCATCACCGGACACATGTATCAACCCTGGAGAGCAATGACAACAGTTCTCAACTTATGCTTATCTGGCAAAACATCAGGGTTTGATAAAGTGAGAATTCCCATCTTGCAAATCCTATGGGGTATCGTCAATGGTGTGAATGTGAATGTCTCAGAACGTATTTGGGAAGAATTCTCACTGTCAATGAACACATTCATATCTGATAGAACAAACGTTCAGAATAAAGCTCAGGGACGAAAGAAACAGAACAAACTTGTGATTCCTAGCATTAGATTTTCGAAGCTTATTATCCAGTACTTGCAACAGATTCACAACTTCAACCCTAGGATTGAATCAGATCTACATAATGATGAGGATGAATTTGTGTGACAATTCGTATTTTCAGGTCATTCTCAAAACATTACTCATGCTTCATTATTTATCATTTATCGTGAACTAGGTTTACGAGCATCAAATTTACGTAACCGTAATGGTTTAGCGGTGAATTCATGATCATATCATCGAGGACATTTCATATAGACTAGATTTAGTCTACATAACATTAATAACATCATTTCATATTAGTTCATGCATGGTTTTGCATTTTTCATTCAACGTTTATTTTTCTATTAAATAAACGCTATCGCGTAATCATTTATTTTGAATATTTGATCCAACAATTCCAAAAATTATTCCGATATATTTTTATACTCATATTAAGATCATAAAAATATTATTATGAGTTTAACCGGTGTTTTAAATTTATTTGGTATATAAATTGTTATATTTATATAATTACGACGGTTTTCTTAAATACTACACGATTATTATTATTTCACTCAAATTTTGCAAGAAATGTATTTTTATAATTTTTATGACCTCAATATATTTTATCTTGACCCGTTAAAAGTTATTTTTAACTAACGCTACCCTAAATATTCAAATGTGTATACAACTTACCACAAGTCTTCAATTAACCTACATATTATTACACTTATACAAGTTTTAAAAAAAATAATGTATTAAAGATGTGACTAACACCCCTTGTCGACACAAGGGGTGAGTCATGTGTGAAATTGCAAAATATCTTCCAAGTAAATGCTTTATACTTTAACTAAACACATATATTTCATATTATCCAAAGTGAAAGATCAAATTTTCTTTCTCTTTTCCTCTCCAATTCGGCAGCCACAAGACCAAGAAGAAGGAAGCTTCAAAATTTTAATAGACAAGATTTTTAAACACTAGTATCACTTGTTGTATAGGTTTTGCAATAAAAACCTCAAGTGATTAGGAAAAACCCATTGTCCTTAAACCTCATCATATTTCTTGTAAGCATTCATATTCATGTTGTTATTTCATATTCATTGTTATGGTCATATCATTTTATTTGAGAAACATGCAAGTTATGTGATGTTTATACCACTTTTTAATGTTTTTAAGTGTTAAATATATATAATCCATCCTATAAATTACTCCTTGTTATATATTAATTTTGGTGATGTCTAGGAACCCATGACACCCTAAGAAGGTGTATGGTAGGATTAGAATAGCTTCAGAGTTGTTTTGAATGGGTTAGAATAGGTTTGGCGCGAGAAAAACTCATTTCGACAAGTTTGGAAAAGGGTCTGTCCTTATTTTTAAAATCTGGAAAATCCGACAGTAGATAAAAATTTTTGGCCTAGATATTTAGAAAATATACTTTAAAACGAAACCGTGGCCGCTTGAACGGATTAAAACGGAGCTATAACGAAGAAGTTATGAATTTTTCAAGTTGGCGACGAAAACTATAAATTTTCTGGAATTTCAGCAAACATTGTTTATTTTGTACGAGTCAAAAATAAAGCCTAGGCGTTGTAAATTATGTCGACTTGTCAAAAATATGTTAGTATACTTTGATACAAAGCTAAGGATCTTTAAAACGTAGAAAACGGATTTGTAACGACTAAATTATACACGTTTACAAAAGTTGCCGTAACTTTTATTATATAAGAAAAACTATAACACATTTCTAATAGGCAAGTTTTACGGCAAAAACTAGTTACCAAGTTGAAGGTAGTTTTTAACATTGATTTAGAACTTTTATAAAGTGATGTCTTCTAGTAAAAGTGAAATCGCCAAGTATACTTTCCAAAATGTCCGATCGTTTGATTAGCGGAGTTGTAATGAATTAATTACGGTCGCTTAAACTTTGCCGAAAAACCATCCTTAAACTATATTTTGGGACATAAGTACCATACTTAACCTCTATTTTTCTTTATGTTCGAGACCTCTAGGATGGAAACTTATGTACTAAAACTTTGAGATTATGATACGAGCTTCTCAAAACCGTTGAGTTTGTTTCCTAACGCTCGACGTGCACCATTTTACGACTAGCTTTTAGAAGCCGTTTTGTCACTTTCATGGAAATTTCAATGACATTATTTTACGACGAAGAGTTATAATTTCACAATAAATCACTAAACGACTATCGTAGGAGGTTGTTTCAACGTAAATACTTGTAAAGTATTTTATAAAATGACGATATGTTGTAAACATATATTTCGACGATAAACATTATCTTCAAAAATTTACAAGTGGTATAAATATCATCCGAATTGCATGCATAACATTACATCATAACTTATTATGTATTATATCATTCATAATAGGTCAAGTTTAGTGATTCACGCTACATTTCGGTGTACTCACTTTTGTCATCGCATCATTGTACCAAGTGAGTTTCCATAGCCCCATTTTCAATTGTTTTAATGCTTTTATTAAACTCTTTGGGGGAGATACATGCTCAACTATTTTTATGACTATCATGATTATTTGAAACTACATGTTTAACTGAACTGAATGTTTAGTCATATTCTATATCATAAATCATGGAACTAAATGTCTTGGGATTATCATTGAGCTAATTGTCGTGGTATAATCATTGGACTAATTGTCGTGGTATAATCATTGGACTAATTGTCGTGGTATAATCATTGGACTAATTGTCGTGGTATAATCATTGGGCTAATTGTCGTGGTATAATCATTGAACTAATGGCCCTGGAATGATTTGAAATTATACGAATTATGTGTTATATCAAGTAACTATTGATACATTAAGTTATGCACTAATATGTGAATTCATATGATATCATGCGCTTGATCATAAACTATACACATTTCGGCAGTGGGTTGTGAACACACAGGTTGCAAGTTTTGTATGGGCGGAACTTGGAACTGAGTGGATTTACAATGCCTTTGCTGCATAAACGATTTTGAAAGGCTTTACATTTCAACACAAACTCTATGAACTCACTCAACCTTTGTGTTGACACTTTTAGCATGTTTTATCTCAGGTATCTAAGGCATTCACTTCATGGCATGCATGTGGACATATCATAGAGTCGTGGTGACAACGCGTTTCACTTGGGTTTCATATACTTTAAAACATCGTTTGGATTGTACAAATTTAATTTAACACATGTCTAATTTCATTTGGGACCTATACTTTGTAAACTCTGATTGTTTTATTAAATCAAACGATGTTCTTTTCAAACGACACTTTAGGTCGTTCAATATAACTGTGATTGTGATGCTATGACAGTCAATCCCCAGGAATTCCATTCCGCTGCAAAACAGGTAATTTGGGGGTGTGACAATTTGTTCTGGGCAATCTCAGATATATTTCCAGTGGGGTCAATAAAGAGGTCTTTGGATTGCAAATTCCTGATTCTCTTCTTACTGAAGATATTAAAAAGATGGATCATTTCAAACTATTCATGAAAAGGGCTTCCAGATCCAGTGATGATGTTGATGTCCCTCCCACACAACCACAACCCAAAGCTGCTAAGTCTGTTTCTGGTTCAAAGACTTCATATGCTGCTCTTCCAAAAAGAAGACATGAAAAGTCACAAACCTCTGACAGATCCACCCTGAAGCAGAAAAGAAAGAAGAAGGAAGGGGAAAAAGTAAACATTGAGGAAACTGAGGTTTCCAGGGGTAATATGAGGTTGACTGATGAAGATGATGCTGCTCTGCAACTTGGAATCCAGCAAAGCCTAGAAAGTCATAATGTGAGTACACCAGTTGGAGGAGTAGTGTTAAGAGAACCTGATCAATTGCCTCGACAAAAAACACCAATCACACATGACAAAGGAAAACGGATTGTTAGTGTTGATACTGAACAAGCCGCTCAAATGCTTCTAACAATCTCATCTTCTCCTTTAAGAACCACCAATCAATATGAACTGAAGAGAAGAACTAAATCCTCTTCAGCTAAAGAACAATCTAGGTTGGATAAAGTGCCTGAAACTTTAAAAGAACCTCCTGCATCAAGTGATACTCAGTCTGATCAGAATGTTGATGACTTTGTGCATAAAGTCTCGCAGGAGAATCTTGAGTCAAGATCTGATGAGACCATGCACATGGAAGAACCAAATCTGTCTACTGGTTCTCTATCTTCACTGAAGAACCTAGATACAGACTTCACTTTCGGAGATCAATTCTTAAATGACAAACCCATAGATCCTGAGTCTTCTAAGCAAGATAATGATAAAGAGGATGCACAATCCATGTTTACTGTCAATATTCAGCAAGACACATCTACCATTCCACCTATGTCAGCATCTTCACTTACAACGGCACTTCCACCTCCCAAACTTGCTCAAGCAACCGCACTTCAACCACCTGAATCTGCAAAGAATCTATCCCTTGAACCGGTGGTTACAGTTGCTGATATGGAAACTCCACCAGCTTCACCACCTCAAATACTTACATCAGATCAACTGTTCGACAAAGCAGTGAAAAGAATTGAAGCTCTTGAAAGACAACTACCGAAATCTGTTGATGCCCTTGTGGATCGTGTCTATAGGTTGGAGCATCTCAACTTTGATGAAGGGGTTGCAGACGCCATTGAAGGCGAAGTTAAGGATGCTGTGTAATGGGCAATGGAAGCTCCACTGCTTAGATGGTTCAAAGATCTACCTATTGCAGATATGAGAGTTGTTCTTTCAGAAAAGATGTATGAAGCTGACGAGCATAAGCATGAGGTCCATAAGAAGCTATATGAGGCTCTCGAAGAGTCTATTAAGTACGACAATCATGAACAGTTCTTGATAGACATTGGAGAAAAAGAAGCAAAGAAGAAAAGGAGGACCATAGTGTTGGAAACATTGCGCAAAGGTCCTAAAGATCTACCTCCACCTCCAACAGGGGGTGCTGGAACTTCTGGAGTAGGTGGATCTTCTAAGTCAACCTCTACACCTCCACCACCACCATCATCACCACCAAAACCTCCCTCAAAACCACCATCATCACCACCAAAACCTTCCAATCAATCTAGTCCTACCGAAAAACAGGGATCTCAGAAGAAATCTGCGGCTTGGACAACGGTTGATTCAAGGTTCACACCCACTGTCTCTTCAATTCCTGAAGATCAAATGGTTCATGAAGAGTCGCATGTCATGATAGAGTCTGAATCAGATGACGATGATGCATCCACCAAGCATATTCCCAAGCCGTCTGAAGATGATTGGTTTGATTCATACGTGGCGGGTAAACGCACTAACACATCCAGAGTTGCACCTTCAAGAGATACAGTTCAAAGCTGGATCATCGAGGAGAGACCTCATACTCCAGAACCTTCATGGTCTATCCCAGAGTCTGATTCGATGATCCTTGACAACAACTGGGCTACAACAATCTCCACCAACTATGAAACCCCAGATGAAGACTCTCTCCTTTATTTCACTGGTGATATGGGCAGCTTCATTAAATGGTTTTGTGAACAGAAGAAAATCACGTCCATCACTCCAAAGGATCTTGAAGGACCAGCTTATGAAATTGTCAAGGTGTTTCACTCTGATGCCAATCAGCTCCAATACCATATGGAAGAATGTCATAAGATGCTGAATGATCAAGTCTGTGAGCAGATTAGTCGATTCAATGTGAACATGCCTCTTCCGCTCGGTGGTGAACCTGGACAAATTACTATTCAGTCTGAGTTCTTCTTCAATCATGACCTAGACTATCTTTGTGGCCATACTACTGAAAGAAGACCAGCCTTATCAATCTCAAAGATGAAAGCTGCTACCTACTATGATCAGGGTCTCGAACAGATGGTTCCGGATCAATTCTGGGCAGACAAAGAACAAGAATATGACATCGAGGTTTCATACGGAATCTCTCATTGGTGGTTCAAGAAGAAGAATTTCTACATTGAAAGACATGCAGCTAAAAAGAGTCGTAAAGATGTTCGATCCAAGCTAAGAATTTTAAGTGTTGTTCGAGTAGAGGTCTTCCCAATCTATGGCTATGAGTATTTGAAGAAGATCGTTCTTAAAAGAGCAGACCTGAAAGAATATATTATTGAAGAAAACGACTTTAAACATCTCCTGCCAAATGACTTTGAAGATCTCTATCTTCTGAATCTTCAAGGACACCTTGAACACCAACCAGTTCGTGAAAATAAAGCTCTATCTGCCGCTGTCATTCTTTGGATTAGAGGCTTAGTCATCCGAAAACGAGTTGAGGACTTTCAGCTTGGGATAGAAAGCTACCAAACTCGAGTCAATTTAACAAGGCCACAATGGGATACCAAAGGACAAGAATTTCGTCACGACTACCGAGTACTTGACACCCCCAGAGCCGTCCTCTTCCATGACAGGTATGGAACTCGTATGTTGATGAGATTGTGCGAGCTCTACAAATTCAGTAATGGTACTCTCAAGATGGTTGAAGAAGAGTTGAACTCCAGAGTGAAAGAAATCAGAATTGATATGAAGCCGTGGAACAGAACAAAATTCTGGACTGATGATGACTTGAAAAGGTGTGAAGATTTCATTGCTGCAATCAAGCGAAGAATTAAGACTCGAATGATCTTCCGCAGATTTGAAAGTTTTGTTGGAGGCAGACTTCGTGATGCTCATTACAAACTACTTCAGAGAACTGAGTGAAGTCATCTTTCGGAAGTAGTTTCTGTTTTGTACTATTTATGTGTATTTTGTGGTGAACAGTCTATAAACATCTATAATGTATGTAATAGTGCTAGGTTGTGTGTCGTAGTTTCCCTTATGTATAAAAAGGGAACCTCAGTCTTGTCCACTTCAATCTTATAAAACCAGACACATTTTTCTCCAACAAATGCTCTGTTTAATACATATTTAAATCACTTGAGATCCAAAATCTCAAAGGATTTGAAATTTTTGATCGGGGGAGAAAATGTGATATAAATATGAAAGATGATAAAAGATGACCTTTTCAAAGTGCATACTGCTCTCTCATATATGCTAAATTATCTTTCAAATCTCAAAGCAAATATCAAGGGGGAGCATTTCAAAATGAAAATAAACCTTCAAGGTACAAAGTTTTACATGTTTCATCATAAAGTACCTTGATTGTTTTTCACTTGGTTTCTGTATGGCAGGTATGTCTGTTAATGTGCAGGTTCCCTCTTGTATGTGCAAAACTCTTTCAATACCTAAAGGCACATATTGAGGGGGAGCAAACTTATGAAAACCTCATCCTTCCCCAAAATGCTTTATCTACTTGATTTGATTAAGGAAGTGATGTTGATATCTTTTAGAAAATGGTAATCAAAAAAGTTAATTCTTTCTCTTGCCTCCGTGTGCAAAACGATTTCAAATACTTGATGCACATGTTGAGGGGGAGCTCTTGTTCTAAAAATATCAAAAACAATTCAGGTACAAAATGCTTTGATAATATATCTTAAGTATCTGGATTGACTTTCAAATGGTTTCCAATTGGTTCCAATGGCAGATGAACAATACCAAATAGACCGACCAACTTTACTTTATGTATGGTGATATAAGGATGATAAGGTTAGGTATTTGTTCCCATGATCTGCCAGAACCGGAGGGATCTACCCAGGGACAGTCCACTAGTTAGTGTAGAAGTCCTTAGGTATGATGATAAAAGGAGAAAAATTAAGATATGGGAAGAGTGCGGACTGAAACTGAGCTAGTACTGGAATAAACCCAACAAGGTTCTAGCTATGATGTCTCGGTAAGCACTGAAGGGGTTGAAGAATGAAAAAGAATTGAATGAGAAAAGGGTGAAAACAACTAGCCCTCCAATTATTCAACCTTAGGGCAGATACCGGGTTCAATTCATATGCTACTGGTGGTTACCAAGGTAACATCGGTATTGAAGACAAGACGTCATGGACCCAGTGACGCACTGCACTTCAACTTCCCAAACCACTCAAGTTCCTCTTAAAAGGACTTGTTTCATTCTCACGGGGAACCGACATTATCTATCGACTTTCTCTTAGAGATTGTTGATATTGAAGAAGGAGACCCTCTCCCTAGTCTCTGATACAAGATCCAAATATGCACAAATTGAGTCTAGAGCCACGAGATCATCCATAAATCTCCTTAGGACACTTTCAATGAAGACTCTCTATTTCACACAATGTGGAAAGAGAGATTATATCTTATGATTCCTACGCATTATCCTTGTGGTATTGCCAGAACATCCGAGTGATATGCAAACATATTCACAATGAAGATGGAAAGCCTTCTGGAGCCAACATCAAACAAGCTCCTGGTAGGTGGCATGTGAGATCTATTCTATAGATCAACCATGTGACAACTGAACAGAAACAATGGGGCGATTCAATCTTTTGAATCAATCCTGGTTCAGGTTATGGATTGACGGATACATTTGAAAAACCGGTCGTTGTGCTTAAAAAACTCTTTTCTTTAGCTCTTCGACCGTGTTCGAATATTTCAAATCAAAAGGTGTTTATGATTGCTAATTGATTTTCATTAAAACCTTCGTTGTATCGCAAAAACAATTTCTATTGAGCAATACACGATTGTTTTTCAAATATCTTTTCATCAATCAGTGAATCTCTATTCGCTGGCTCACTCACTCCGTGTTGTCTTCTTTGAGACGTTTCGGTTTGAGAACAGCTAGAGCAGCTGCGAAACCCTGTCAAGGAAATTGTTCGGAATTATACCTGATCACAGGCAGTACTTGTACTGATCAACGGGGAACCGTGGGCCGTGTACCTCAATTCAATGAAAGTGATCAAAGACACTTTCGTGCGATTTATTGCTAACTGTTGTATGCAGGTACGCCCTACGTTTGTAGCTGATCAGAATGAAACGGTCAATCCATAGCCGCATGCTCACTTAACACATTCATCTCAAAAGAAATCATGATTAGTGCATCAATGACTCTGATATTTTCACTCCATGCTTCTGCTACGCTGCTGCCAATATCATGAATCAACGAAAGCTTCCGCTACTCTGATGAGAAGATTTCATAATCCAGAATGTGAGCATGTCGGTCCATGCTGTCAATTTTTCATATGCTGGCAACACTTCAATGTATGATGCTAAGCTTTACTATGGCTGATGATCTCTTATAATGCTCAAAGGTTGTCATAGGTGGATCAGACTTTCAACCTCCACGAATTATTCATTACAGTTGTTCAATGATGATTATCTCCACAGATGCACTTAGTTTGAATACTTTGTTGAAGAGAAGTCTATGTGCTCAAGACTGAAGATTTATTAGAAAGCTAGGATTCACAATGTAATTTATGGGGTGACCTCCCTTAGGGGGAGATTGTTAGGAATTGGAAATTCCATAAGTTAAAGAGTCGGTCACCCCAAATGTAATCTAGCCTTAGTCAGCTCGTAGACTTGTCGTTATTTACGTTATTAAGTAGTTTCTTAGTTAGTTTAGTGCAACACCGTGGAGGAAGGACGGGTCTTTACCCATTGTATACCTGATCCACAGGCCGTCAGGAGGTCGTTTAGTTTGTAACCTATAAATACCCTCTATCGTGCAAGGTAGAGGGTTGGATGTTCATTTGGGAATCTAACATTCCACAAGTTTCTCTTTCTAGAATATCCCACTTTCTCTCTCTAAAACATATTATTCGCCTACTTATGTTTATGGTTTAGTGTGTATGTGAAATCCAATATGTTACAATCATCTTTAACCGTTCAGTGTAGCAAATATTCTCATGATTGTCTACAACATCATACAATTTAAGTACTTCTAAAATTCTTGGGTCAGTAGTGTAAGACATGATGTTGTAGTATCCACGGGATTTTACAAGTCTATGATTTAAACCGAGAAATAGAATCTTTCGCGGGATTTTACTAAAATCAAGACCAAATTGTTAAGCAATGACCAATGGAATGTGTTAAGATGACTGATGGATCGACACAATGATAGACAATTGTGTGTTAGAATATATGATTGTTTGTAGGATTAGCAAAGATGTTGTTTGGTTGAGATTTGGATTGGTTTATGCCCGTTTTTAAGGAGAAATTTAGGTCTAAAAACATAAAAACCTCAATAACTTCTGTTCGGAGCGGATTTAGGCCTCGAAGGTTGACCCGAATGAAAGTTCATTCGGCATGCCATTCTCCTCGTTCTCACGGTCGTTTTGATGGGTAGAACGCTGAAAACGGAGTTACGGTTCAAAAGTTATGGCCGTTTGAAGTTTTGTCGGGAAAAGTCAACAAAACGCTATGAAGACAAGTCGCTAAGTCACCAAGTCGCTATTACCCTTGAACCAAGTCGCTAAGTAGCAACTCGCTAAACCTCAAGTCGCTGTGAATCAAGTCGCTAAGCACAAGTCGCTAAGACCCAAGTCGCTGAACACAAGTCGCTAGCGAACCAAATCGCTAAGCAGTCAAGTCGCTAAAGAGCAACTCGCTAAGTATCCAAGTCGCAAATGTCAAGTCGCTGAGAACATAAGTACAAGTCGCTAGAATAAATGAAAGCAAGTCGCTAACCCCACCAAGTCGCTAGCCGTAGTGGAGAATCCACTAACTTGTACTGTTTGTCGGCTTGTCTCAATAGACAAGTCGCTAAGCTCAAGTCGCTACGACTAACACTACAACTCGCTAGAAATTACTGAAGCAAGTCGCTACGAAGAAATTCACAACGAGACTCAAGTCGCTACCTTGAAAAACTTCAAAAACACACTTTTCAATCCAAAACAAGCCCAACCACAGTGATTCAAGCTTTTCAAATCAAAACCCAAGCACTTACAATGATTCTAAACACTAAAGTACACTCAAAATTCAAACTTTAACATAAGAAATGATCCAAATGATGCAAAAACCACTAAACTATTTCAAACTCAAAAACCATCAAAAACCACTAGAAATCCAAGGATATGTAAGAGAGATGATCAAACCATGGCTCTGATACCATTTGTAACATATTGGATTTCACAAACACATCAAATCAATGATCAAAAAGAGGCGTATAAGTTAAGGTTTTTAGAGAGAGAAAGAGTTAGAGGTTTAGGAACTTAGTGAGAGAAATGAAAGTATTATTATGAGCTCCAACTCTCTACCTTGGGAGGTAGAGAGTATTTATAGTCTTACATAAATCGCTATGATAACGCTACACGCGTCGTTCGGGGTCAAGGAAACTTCCTTTTCTTCGAGCAAGTTTTATAACACCCTAGGCAGTGAACCTAATCGTTGTAGTGTAGTAATTAGGGTAAGCCACGGGTATTGATATCGTTCTCTAGGGGAATAGGAATGCTAGTAAGGAGTTACTACTCTAAGGTTAAGGTTGAGGAAGATTATTTTTTTTATCTTTTTATGTTTTATGAAATGGAAAGGTACGAATTTCGGGTATTGGATTTGGGGGGTTGGTATTTCTACCGATTACTCTACTATTATCTAATTATCTAAACTAAGGTTGTGGGAGTCTATGCCTAATTAATGTGTGCTCGTATGATAGTTTAAAGATGTGTTTACTTAGGTTGTACTACTCCTTAATTATCTCCTATTGATGGTTGAGTTGTCACGTCTTATTCTTAGTTGCGTTGTGTGTCTAAAGTTGTAGGGTATGCGTTTCTCCCTAACTCTTTGAACTTACCAAAGGGTCTCATCTACAAACCCACTAGGGATGATAAACTCTTACTCTAAGGCGCTCTTTGGATGGTTTAGCCTACAACTACTCAGGTAATCATATTCTAAGGTTCACAAAGATGAATCAAGCATTAAGTACACAACGAATGACCTATCGCATTACTAGATCATTAGTCAACTAAGATAAGAAACAACCAATCAATATTCAATAATTAAGTTTCATAAACCTAGTAAAGAATACAATTTCAAACTTAAAACTCACATGAAATCACAAATCTTAGTAACATTCACGAACCC
>BPTQ01000009.1:163677304-163692338 GCA_019973895.1 Chrysanthemum seticuspe
TTACTCTAACACTAATTTGACCCGAATTGAAAAGATCAAAACACTTGGGGTACATTATTACGCAAACAAAGGGAATTTGAATTTTTAACGTTCCCTTCCCGTCATTTCATAAACTTTAACTTTTCCCATGAATCCCAATCGTCCCAAAACTGTATACAAAGGTTATGACTCGACTTAGCAACTTATGCAAGTAACTAGATAATTGAACTAAGGGTTTAGGGTGATAACCAACATTTGCACTAAAAGTGAGTGCATAAGGGGTAGGCTAAGGCGATTTGGGTGTATATTTGGGGGTGGGGTGTAAACAATGCTCTTCATTGATATTCCGGAAAAACCGAAACATCACGAGAACCGCGAAAAGGATAGGCTCTGAGGGGTTAACTAGGGATATCGTGTACTAAAGATGAGTACAACGCAAAGGGTGTGGGGCAATTACTCAACCGATATGGAAGAAGTAATTATATTACAGGTATCAAACAAGGGTTATCTTAATGCCTCTTATCATTTAGTTATTCCTAACTACACAAGTGTAGCCTCACTTGCGATCTCGGAATGCATCACAAAACAAGTTCTAGAATCTAATATACTACCGGTTCACACTCTAAGCATTGAAGTTGAATGCTTTAATTCCTACTAATCTAAGGGCGATCCTCATATTTTGGTGGAATTTGGGTGGTAAAGGGTTTTTTGTGCTAGTCATGCAACTTCCTATCCATGAGACGCTTTTGTTAAGACTAATGGCCCACTCCTATATGTCATGAAAAATTTTAAATTTGGTGCCAAAATTACCCTAACCGACATTTTCTCATGGTTTATTACACAATCACAATTGGACAAAGCAAATAGTCAAGGATAAGCATAGTTTCAAAGTTCCCGTTTTATTTTCCCTCCCTACACTTAAACTGAACATTGTCCCCAATGTTCCCCGAAAGTATCAATGTTATGATAAAAGAAGGTAATTAAAAACGAAAGAAACTAATACTCCCCTGATTAGCTCGGTAGGATCCGTGTAAAGTGGTGGTTAAATCCTTTCCAAGAAGAATTTATGCGTGAAAAGCTCCTTCTAATCTTATGTAACTTCTTCTTGACAAACTAAACCTGCACACTTGAATAAAACAAACGAAACCTTCGCGTAAAATCGGCGGTAATAATATATATAAGACTCGATTTAAACTAGGATATAATGCTTGTGGAATGGATGTCTACAGAATTTCTAAGAAAATTAAGACCTGGAAAATTCCAAAAATTTATAAGTAGCTCAGAAAACGAGAAAAAAGTAATCTGATGTTTTTACTCCTTCCTGACGCCGTCAGGTTGCAATCCTGACGCCGTCAGGTTTTCCTGACAAAAACTGGTCTGCGATTTTCTGGAAAAAATTTTGGAAAATTTACATCTTTAGAATCTGGAAAAATTTCTGCAAAACATTCATTATGACTCGATACAAGCATTTGACTCGAACAAACAGACATAAATATCTTTTAGTTAATTGTTATTCTCATGTTTACGTTTCTTTTGAAAACGTGTGTAATCCTCCCTACACTTATCCTTTATGTAAAATACCTTTATATGCAAATAAGACGAGGTTAAAAACAAAATAAAGCATTTTTACAAATTTAAACATGAGGATAAACAATTAATAAAAGATATATGACACTAACAAGCAAACAATTAAGCATGGGTTGCCTCCCACGAAGCGCTTTTCTTTATTAAAGAGTCTTGTAGCTAGACTCGTAGTCGTGCTCCTACGTTTTCTCATTACCGCCCTCTTCACCCTTTGTTTTCCCTTCATCGAAAGGGTGTAGACGCTGTATGCTCACCGTGGATTCCTTGCCAACGCTGTCAATTATGGCGGCGGTTTTATCTTTTAAATTGGTCTCCTTAACTGTGAAAGGCCCAAACCATCTTGGTTTGTTTCTTCCTCGTAATGCCCTTATCCGAGATCTATACAAGAGCACTTTTTCTCCCTTTAGAAATTCCTTAGGGTCCTTTTGTACCTTAGGTATTGAGGTGGGATTGCTTCCTAACTTTTTATCGGGTTTCCACAATGTCGCATACAATCCTTGAACCATAAAGTCTCTAAGCCCTTTTTTCCCAGTCATTCATCTTCTTCTTAACATTGTTGCCCGGGGCTTTTCGATTTCCACCCGTAGTCATTTCCATGATCTTAAGAGGGTATCTTGGGATGATGGGTATCCTAGCGTACCCCTTCCCGCTTTTAAGTATCATGATGCCTTCTCCGCATTTGATGGTTGCCTTGGCGGTGGCCAGGAACGGTGTCCCAAGAATGAGGGGTACGTTTTTATCTTCCTCAACATCAATGATCATGAAATCCACCGGATAAACGATGTTAGCCACCTCAATTAGAACATCAACAACGATTCCTACGGGGTGGACATAAGTATGATTAGCTAAGGAAAGTCTAAGGTCGGTCTTGGCTGGTTTCTCTTTAGTTAACTTATTATAGATTGAAAATGGCATTATGTTTACATCGGTCCCTTGATCGGCCAAGGCATTTATATTTTCCATGTCACCGACACTAACTGGTATCACGAAATTCCCTGTGGTGTCTCGTTTTTTTGTTAACGGTTTTTTTATAACCAACTCATACAGAGGTTCCATAGGTAAGGCGTCGTATTCTTCTTCCGTCATTTTTCCTTCAAGAGCTTCCCTAAGAACTTCATTGTACCTAAAGTTGTTTACTTGGTTTGCAATGGTTTTCTTGTTAATTTCGTGCTTAAGGTAGTACTCAATGGTCTCAGGTTCGTCATTAGGCACGGACTCCTCCTTCGTGCTTTCCTCAGTTTTCCACATCTCAGCCCTTGCATTCTCAGGCATAATGGAAACGGCGTTTACAAATGAAGTGGGAGGGCAATCGTTGCTTCTTACAAGCACTTTTTCGGGAACCTTTGTTTTGGTAAATTCAATTACCAAATTCATCATTTCTTTCATTTTTGCTTGCATTTCCTCTCTCTGCCTATAAACCTCCTCTTCAAATCTGGCTAATCTCTCAGTATGAGCTGCCATGTACTCCCTCATTTGATCCTTGAAGCTTGGTGAAAGTGGTATTGGGGAAGTAGAACGGAAGCGCCTTTCGGAACTTGGGTTTTGCTCGCGACTTGGGGATTCCGAAAGAGGTGTGGAGCGGTTGGTGGAGTGGACGGATTTGACGACCTCTCGAGGAATTTGTACGGGTGCTCTTTTCTGCCTTTCCATAAGATAATCAATTCCTCTCTCGATGGCACTCAATTGCTCTTCGAGTGTATCTGAGGATTCAGAAGGAGTGGATATGGCATTAACCACGTTAATCGGAGTTCCGGGAGATTCACTCCAATCTTCGTAGCTTTGATCGGCAAGCTCCTCTATAATATCCCATGATTTCTCTGCATTAAAGTTGCTAAGTCTTCCACCGGCGGCTCGATCAATGGATCGTCGAGTGATGAAATCGGTATGATCGTAGAAGATTTGGATTTGAAGCCAAAGATCAATGCCATGGTGTGGAAGTCTACGGAGTAGTTCCTTAAATCGAGTCCGTGCTTTGTAAAGAGACTCACCTTGGAGCTGCTGGAATGTCAAGATGTCTCGCCTAAGCTTAGTGGTTCTCCCTGGTGGGAAAAATTGAGCAAGGAAGCGAGAGGTAAGATCATCCCAACTTGAGATGGAGCCGGCGGGAAGTCGCTCAAGCCAATTACTAGCTTGGTCCCGTAGAGAGAATTGGAAGAGACGCAGGCGCGTGGTCTCCCGAGTAGTAGCATCAAGGTCGATGGAATCGACGATTTTTAGGAAATCCCTCAGATGCTGATTTGGATCTTCGGAACGAAGTCCATGGAATGCACATCCGTTTTGCACCAACCGGATGGTGTCGGATCGCAGGGCCGTAGTTTGGGCTTGGTCGGGAAGCTCAATGGTGTTCCTATAGCCTAGGTGGCTTGGTCTTGAGTATTCACCAAGAGTACGGGCTCTTGGCGGGTCATTTGGCGGTGGGTTGATGAATGGTAGTGGGTTATCACCTTCCATGATGAAAAGTGCTGGGGTTACGAACAAGAGTCACGAAGAAGGGGGATAGACTAAGAGAAAGCTAAAAAAATGAGAAAAAATTTACTTGATAGGAATCAAGCAAAGAAACCTAAACGAGGTGGACTACTAACTAGCTATTCTATTCCCCGGCAGCGTCGCCAAAAACTTGATAACGCTACACGCGTCGTTCGGGGTCAAGGAAACTTCCTTTTCTTCGAGCAAGTTTTATAACACCCTAGGCAGTGAACCTAATCGTTGTAGTGTAGTAATTAGGGTAAGCCACGGGTATTGATATCGTTCTCTAGGGGAATAGGAATGCTAGTAAGGAGTTACTATGCTAAGGTTAAGGTTGAGGAAGATTATTTTTTTTATCTTTTTATGTTTTATGAAATGGAAAGGTACGAATTTCGGGTATTGGATTTGGGGGGTTGGTATTTCTACCGATTACTCTACTATTATCTAATTATCTAAACTAAGGTTGTGGGAGTCTATGCCTAATTAATGTGTGCTCGTATGATAGTTTAAAGATGTGTTTACTTAGGTTGTACTACTCCTTAATTATCTCCTATTGATGGTTGAGTTGTCACGTCTTATTCTTAGTTGCGTTGTGTGTCTAAAGTTGTAGGGTATGCGTTTCTCCCTAACTCTTTGAACTTACCAAAGGGTCTCGTCTACAAACCCACTAGGGATGATAAACTCTTACTCTAAGGCGCTCTTTGGATGGTTTAGCCTACAACTACTCAGGTAATCATATTCTAAGGTTCACAAAGATGAATCAAGCATTAAGTACACAACGAATGACCTATCGCATTACTAGATCATTAGTCAACTAAGATAAGAAACAACCAATCAATATTCAATAATTAAGTTTCATACTTCCTAAGCAAACACACAAATAAATTAGCCGGACATGGAGAACTTGCAAGCATACACACAAATAATCAAAGACATAATTGAATTAATGAAGTAAATACTTATCTTGATGTAAGATAGGGTTTAGAACCCTAAAATACTGTACAAGACACCTTAGGTTCGGTTTTAGGTTTTCACTCCAAAAGACTCTCCACAAAAGACTGAAAAATTCGGATTCTATATATAAGATTACATATGCGACGGCGTCACCTTATGTTTCGTGACGCCGTCGTGTCGCCGTCATTAGGGTTTCGTCTTGGCCACGTTAACCTTGCGACGGCGTCACCTTATGTCCGTGACGCCGTCCTCTTCAGCTTCTGACGTCGTCTGTATTGCATCTAGGCCGTCCGAGTAGCGACGGCCTACTCTTTCACAACTAGACGTCTTTACTTGAAAATACGAGTTTTGAGTTCTGAATCGTCACAAAAATCTTGGGACGGCGTCGCCATTAGCACCTGACGCCGTCGCCTTCTAATTTCAGCAACTGTGAGTGTCTCGATTTTGACTTTGGCCATTTTCTTCATATATTCGCGCCTTTTCGTCCAAATAAGTACCATTCCAGCATTTTGCCTTCAAGAGACCTAAAAAGTGAAAAGGAACGATATTAAGCAATAACGGATACAAAAGTGATCAAATAAGGACTTACACGACCCCTCAAAATGTCATATATTGCGTTTTGACCTTGTGCGACTTGTCCATCATGCGTTTTGACATACTGCGTTTTGCTTTGTGCGATTAGTATCCTTGCGTTTTGGTTGATTGTGTGATTTGTCTTGTTGTGACTTGATGAGTGGAAATTGGTTATTTTCGATTTGTTCATACATGGGTTTTGTAATATATAGCGTTTTGTCCTATGTGATTTGTCTATTGATGCTTGATCTCCTGCGACTTGTCACTTGAGATTTGATCATCACAAGTTGTCAAAACTAAGTTTTGTCTAATTTGTCATGTTGATCAAAAGTGACATAGTCTTGGGAGTGTGTCTTATCTCATTAAGTACTTTAATTCTATGACTATGTCGTGTGATTCCCAATGCCTTGGTGTTTGATCACTCATGTCCTTATCGTCAAAGTTGTATCTCTCATCTAACATTATCATCCTGCATATATATTTCTTTGTGGATGTGATTGGTACAGGTACAATGGCTGACACCAGTTAACCAAGCGACTACTATCCCACCACCCACACGTACTAATGAAGAGATTATTTCATATGCCAATTGGGTTCCGATTGGGAAAAGCAACTGCTTCATAGATATGTACAAAACTCAACCAAACCCTATCTACAAGATTGCAGTGGATATACTGAAGCATACAACTTCTTCAGTGCTCTTACTTTATGCTTCACAATCCCCTCAATCTACATTCAGCAGTTTTGGGATACAGTTAAATGGGATAAAATCACAGCAATTTACAGTTGTCAGCTGGATGAAACATCGTATGTACTTACCAAGGACACCATCCGAGACGCCCTACAAATCACACCAGAGGATGCAAACAACCCTTACACCCCTCCACCAACCACAAACGAATTAATCATGTTCGTCAATGACTTGGGCTATCCGTCTGTAGTCAACAAGATATCAGCAGTAATCACCAATGAAATGCATCAGCCATGGAGGGCAATCACCACCATTCTCAACCTGTGCCTTACTGGAAAAACTTCTGGGTTTGAAAGACTAAGGTTTCTAATACTGCAAATCTTGTGGGTAGTGGTGAATCAAGCTAACATGGACTATGCTGAAAGAATCTGGGAGGAGCTCACGTAATCGATTCACACCTTCATCAATGACAAGGAAAAGATATCACAAAATGTCAAAGGCAAGAAAACAGTGCATAAGCGGGTGATCCCTAGCATCATATTCTCCAAGCTTATTATCAAACACCTTCAGGCAAAGCATCAATTCCATCCAAGAAGCGAATCTGCACTTCACCTAGCCACATCGGAGCATGATGACGTACCCTCCGATCAGGTCGAAGGACCCCCCTTCGGCCTCAGTCGAAATTACATTACGAAGACCCAAGTCTTTCTTTATAAGTCATTGGTGGCGTAAAACCATTCATCATTGACATGGTTACCAGTTGGGAATTCGCCAGCCGAAGGCCTATGCCCTTCGGTGTCTTCTCTTGAAGATGCCAAGACAAACAAGAACCTTGACTTGGTCTTCCCCCACGTTCCCACTATGTCCTTAGCTTCCCCGCCAAGTCCGAGATAGTGGGGATGAAGCCCTAGCGGTTACCATAAATCAGGGGACGCCCCCCATGATCTCCTAAACGTGTGCTAACACTCTCCAAGCTATTTTCATCACCTATAAATAGATTGGACGAGTCATTTCAATGGTATGTTCACTCAACACATTATTTCACATACATCATATTATCCATAACTCATATCACATACTTATTCACACGCCGGAGGTAGTTCGCAGGGCCCAACCCCTGCGCAATCACTTAACGAAGTGTCTACTATTTCTTATTGCAGATTGACTACAAGTTTGGCGCAAGCATATCACCCCTCATACCCTTCGATCACCATCGAAGGCCTGGTCGTACGAATTATTGTACAATCAGTGGCGCCATCCGTGGGACCCGCTACTATTGGTCTCGTCATTCCAAACTTACACCCAGTCAATCGCTCTTACTAGTTTTACGGCATGACCCAAGGAAGAGAAGATAAACCCCCTCCGGGTTTCTCGACCTTGACACCAATCCCAGTCAATGATCCTGGCAACCTTCCCAATATAACCGCATCCACTTTTACCACACGATCTCACCCTGAAATAACTCCCAACAATCATGCTTCAACCTCAGCTAACCCTGAACCGGTGATCAGTCTGGCGTTTGTCGAAGCTAACATTGAAGCATTAGAATCTTTACTAAGAGCCCGAAGGAGGCAAGACCGGAATGTGGAAATGCGTAGGGAGTTAGAATACTCAAGCTATGAGTATGATGAATAATTAGAAATGGAGGCTAGGCCCTTGGATTCGGGGGCTATTCGCTCGGTGTTAAGGGTAGGGTCTCCAAACAGTCGAAGGCCTAGCGGAAGGTCGGTTGGTTTCGAAGACGCTCCGGAGCGGGCTCCGACAAGAAGGGAAGGAACGATGGAAGGCTCCAATGGAAGGAGTCACCGAAGGGAGGCTACGGAGGTTAATTTGCCACCACTCTTGGCGGCTCATCTGGGAAGAACGGAAACGGGGGTTCCACTGCAGCCTTCTCATGCATCTGGCGTAGGAGGCGATCCATCTCAATTAAACAGGGGAGGAAGTCTTCCTCCTCATGGTATGTACCCACCTTTTCAGGCTCAATCTTACCCTCAAGGGGTTTATCCCCCAACTAACGGGCAGGGTAACAACCCCAACTTTACTCAGCCATACGGAAGCATGCCCTATGGACAGCCTATGGTATACCCTTCGTATCCTGTAGGAAGTCACCCACCTTATATACCTACTGCTTATCCCCAATATGTTAATCAAAACACTGTTGGAATACCTCCTAATCATTACCCATACAATGCTGCCCCTACATACATGCCACCTTATAACTGCCTCTATTCGGAACCCATGGGCTCCACAACACCCTTCGTAAGATGGATAGAAGACTACCCTTTGCCTGATGGGTTGAAAATGCCCGCACATATTGGTACTTATGATGGAAAAGGGGATCCGGATAACTTTTTACACTTGTTCGAAGGGGCTATTAGAATGCAGAAGTGGGTAATGCCTGTTGCCTGTCACATGTTTACATATACCCTACGAGACTCTGCTCGTATATGGTGGAACGGGCAAAAACCAGGTAGCATTGTGAATTTGGATGATCTCAAAGCCAAGTTCAGGTCACATTTCAGCCAGCAGAAAAAGTTCACAAGAACGCACCTAACAGTGCACAACATCAAGCAGAAGGAGAACGAAAGCACAAGGGCCTTCATTACTAGATACACTGATGACACCTTGCAGATAATGGGTTTGCACGAAGACCAGCGCATCTCAGGTTTCGTACATGGCCTACGGAACAGAAGCTTGGTTGAATTCCTTTCCACTGATCTTCCTGCAACCTATAAGGGATTAGTGGAAAAGGCTTACACATGGATAGAAGCAAAAGAAGTGTCCACCAACGGGGCTCCGGCCGAAAACAGGGAAAATCACAACAAGGCTCCGAAGCATCCTTCGTGGGAAGGGTCAAGGAACAAACATAAGAGCAGGGACAGATTTACCCCATACCACAAAAACATCAACCACGGCCTCCTGGCTAATCTGTCCAAATCCCCAAGAGAAATACTCGCTACCGAAAAGGCTGCAAAGACCTTTGATCCTCCTCCTCGCTTGGCAAATAAAGGGAGGCCCAGGGACACTTCCAAGTTTTGCTATTTCCATGATGATTACGGTCACGACACCAATCACTGCCGAGAGCTCAAAAAGCAGATAGAAGAGGCCGTAAAGTCTGGCCAATTGGGACATTTGGTGAAGGGTATAAAGAGAGGCAAAGAAAAAGCCTCCGACACACAGGTGGGAAAAGATACCACACCTGTCGAAGCTCCCATCCTCATGGTTTATAAAGAAGACTCTAGTTCAAAGAGAAAGGAAGCAGAGGAAGCCTTGTGCGGAGTAGGAGATGTCACTTTCCCTTCAATCACAGGAAAAATTCTTTCAAATGACCCCGTGGTCATCAAAGTCTTGATCTCCAACAGAGAAGTAAACAGAGCCTACCTTGACTGCGGTAGCTCCTGCGAAGTTATCTACGAACGGTGTTTCCTAAAGCTCAAACCCTTAATAAGGTCGAAGAGAGTAGATTCGAAGGTACCTTTAGTAGGATTCTCAGGGGAACACTCATGGCCCTTGGGAGAAGTCCCTCTAGAGGTTACGATTGGAGAAGGGAGGCTAAAAAGAACAGAAACTCTGGTTTTCACGATCGTAAGGTCGGAATCTCCCTACAACCTATTGATAGGGAGAACAACAATGCAGAAGATGGGCATTGTTGTCTCAACCATACATGCCGCAATCAAATTCCAAACACCTTTCGGCATTGGAACGGTTTTCTCCAGCTATAAGATGAAGGGGCCTACGACGGAAAACAAGAGGGTCAAACAGGTTTCGGAGGAGCTTTCGAAAGATGTTCTCAGTTGCACTAACGCTGAAGAGCACATCGTGGTAAATGATCTCTACCCTGATCAGACAGTAGTAATCGGAAAGCAACTTCCAACCTCTTTTAAAGCAGAGTTGGAAAAGATACTTCGCGATAACGCAGACGTCTTCGCATGGACCTATTCTGACATGACGGGGGTCCCCAGAACTCTCACCATAGATGGACAGCCTTTCGGCACCGAACACAAGCTCAACGAGTTCAAACATATTGAACCCATTAAACAAAAGCGTAGAAGTCTAGCTCCTGAAAGAAATGCCGCTGCATGCAAAGAAGTGGACGAACTCGTGGCAACAGGCATACTCAGAGAGGTGAAGTATCAAACTTGGGTGGCAAATCCGGTGATGGTCAAAAAGCACGACGGAGGATGGAGAATGTGCGTAGATTTTACTGACATTAACAAAGCCTGTCCGAAGGACTGTTACCCTCTTCCAGAAATTGATTGGAAGGTGGAATCCCTGTCAGGGTTCCGACTAAAGTGTTTCCTAGACGCTTATAAAGGGTACCATCAGATACAAATGGCCGAAGAAGACGAGGAGAAGACAGCCTTTTTTACAGGGAAAGGCGTTTATTGCTACAAAAAGATGCCTTTTGGTTTGAAAAATGCAGGTGCCACCTACCAGCGATTGGTGGACAAAGCCTTCAACAAGCAAATAGGCAGGAATCTAGAAGCCTACGTAGACGATATGGTCATCAAAAGTAGGTCAGAGGAAGATATGCTCTCCGATATCAAGGAAACCTTCGATCAGCTTCGCGCCATCAACATGAAGTTAAATCCCAAGAAGTGTTCCTTTGGTGTGGAAGAAGGACAATTCTTGGGACATTTGATCACCAAGCAGGGTATTAAAGCCAATCCTTCGAAAGTCAAGGCCATCACAGATTTGCAGCCTCCTAAGTCCCTCAAGGAGGTGCAAAGTCTCAACGGAAAGCTAGCAGCCCTCAGCAGGTTCTTGTCGAAGGGTGCAGACAGATCTTTGCCGTTTTTCAAAACACTCAAAGGGTGCACGGACAAGAAGACGTTCCAATGAAGCATAGATGCAGAAGCAGCCTTTCAAAAGCTCAAGGAATTCATGGCTATTCTACCAACACTTACTGCCCCAATCAAAGGCGAAGTGTTGTTCATGTATATTGCAGCCTCTTTCGAAAGCATCAGTGCCGTGTTATTGGCAGAAAGGGAGAAGAAGCAAATCCCCATATACTTTGTTAGTAGAGTACTACAAGGAGCTGAGCTAAATTACCCAGCATTGGAGAAGCTAATTTTGGCTTTAGTTCATGCTGCGAGACGCCTTCGAAGGTACTTTCAAGCTCACCCCATAACCGTACTTACCGACAAGCCAATTAAGCAGATACTTTCAAAGCCGGAGAAATCTGGAAGGATAGCTAAATGGGCCATCGAGCTAGGAGAACATGATATTGAATACAAAGGCAGGAGCTCGGTCAAAGGACAAATATTGGCAGACTTTTTAGCAGAAACACCCTCCGAAACGAAACTTGACAAAAAGGTTGTTGAAAAGGAACCTGCTACGACAATCGAAGGGTGGAAACTTTATACTGACGGAGCCTCCAGCTCCGATGGTTCTGGTGCAGGTCTCATGCTCGTTGATCCCAAAGGGAAGGAATACACCTATGCACTTCGTTTCGAATTCGATGCTACGAACAACGAAGCGGAATATGAAGCCTTGTTAGCAGGTCTCCGATTGGCCGCAGATATGGAAGTAGAAAACTTGGCTATTTTCGTTGACTCACAACTGGTGGCCAACCAGATAAAAGGCTCCTACGAGGCGAGACAACCTGTGATCAAACAATATCTGGATAAGGCCAAAGAAATGCTCGAAGGGTTCACATCTTACAACATAGAGCATGTTCGAAGAAACCAAAACAAGAAGGCGGATGCACTTAGCAAACTGGCATCAATGGCATTTGCCCATTTAACGAAGGAAGTTTTGGTCGAAGTATTGACAGATCGGTCCATCGTCCGAAAGGAGGTATCTGACGTTATACAGGAGGAAGACTCGAATTGGATGACTCCAATTAGAGAATATCTGATAAGTGGCATACTGCCGGAAGATGCAAAGTTGGCTCGAAAGGTGCGCATAAAGGCACCACAGTACAGGATCATGGGAAATTACTTATACAGAAGATCTTTCCTATCCCCTTGGCTCCGCTGTGTAGGGCCAAGGCAAGCTGCCAACATCATCCAAGAAGTGCATGAAGGATCCTGCGGACTTCACGCATGGCCTCGCTCCGTTGTCTCAAAAGTAATGAGGGTTGGATATTATTGGCCTTCGATGCACAGAGACGCCGTTGACATCATTCAGAAGTGCGAAGCTTGTCAAATTCACTCAAGAGTCCCAAGGCTACCAAAGCAAGATATGACTTCCGTAACATCCGCATGGCCTTTCAGTCAATGGGGGATAGATATCGTAGGCCCTCTACCAGTTGCTCCTGGAGGAGTAAAGTTCTTGGTCGTAGCCATTGATTACTTCACTAAATGGGTTGAAGCGAAGCCTTTAGCATCCATCACAGGAAGACACATGGAAAAATTCGTATGGGAACACATTATCTGTAGGTTCGGAGTACCTCACATCCTCATTTTAGATAATGGAAAGCAGTTTGCCGAAGGGGTATTCCCAGTATTTTGCAGAGGCCTGAATGTCAGACAATCATTCACCTCCGTTTACCATCCTCAGGGTAATGGTCAAGTAGAGGTTACCAACAGAGACATCATACAAGGAATAGAATGAAGGCTGGGATACTGTCATCACGGTTGGGTAGATGAACTACCTCAAGTGCTCTAGGAACATAGAACGCATACAAAGTCAAGTCATGGAGAAACGCCTTTCAGCTTGACATATGGCACGGAAGCTGTCATCCCTTCAGAAGTAAGTGTTGAAACAGAAAGGGTAATGAACTTCGAAGTCGTAGACAACGAAGAAAGACTCCGTAGTAACTTGGACCTACTTGAAGAACGGAGAGAAATAGCCTCCATTAGAGAGGCTATCCACAAGCAAAATATTGAGAGGTACTATAATAAGCGAGTTAGGCCTTCGACCTTCAAACCAGGGGAATATGTCCTCCGACTCAATAGCGCAAGCAAATCTGAGTACCAGGGTAAACTGGGACCTACATGGGAAGGACCCTACGTTATTAAGGAAGCATATGGCAACGGAGCCTACAAGCTGGAAACCTTGGCAGGAGACGTTATTGATAGAACCTGGAATGGCACTACTCTTCGTAAGTTCTACGTATGAAACTTACAATGTCTAAGGACACATTTTACTTGCTTTCAATCAATGTATTTGCATTCTTCTCACTTAGGGAAAGAAGCATTAATGGTAGGCGTCTAGTATTCATTTCTTAAAATGATGTAATCCTCCCTACCCACTTAATGATAATAACACATTTCCCTCAAATCTCTTGTTTCGTTCAATACAACAAAGATTTTCCCACCAAGTCGCTTTATAAGTTTGAATGTCGAAGGGATGTACAAAGACTAAATAACATGTCTTGCTCATATGCATAACATCCATCTCAACTTCACATTAACTTTCCTATATGGCCTTAAGGTATTTTAAACCTTTTGCTGCCCAAAGGATCAAGACGGAGTGGGTCGCGACCCTCTGTCAGCAGTCAAATTATACGATTGCTAATATTCTTGGTGAAGTAACTACACACAATGAGGCTATGCATCTACCATACGCCTTAGGTTGTAAAAAATATTTTTACGCAAGTAAAAGTAATAAGAGAAGAATCACACATAGCAAAATTCGAGCCATAGTGGCTTCGTTGTAGATTTATGACTAGTTTTACTAGTCTAAAATAGGCCATAGCCATAAAACATCCAACATTATAAACTATTGTCTTAGGCCGTAGCCTACTACCAACATGCAATAAGTAAATTGTTTCATCAGGCACGAACCCTGGAACGGAGTGTTGGGATATGAAAGTGCTGAAGATATCAAAGTACTGAAGATATGGAAGTACTGTAAGCTGCAAAGTACTGGAAGAAGTTAAACAGTCAAAGTACTGCTAAAGACAAAGTCAAAGTACTGCAGATAAAGTCAAAGTACTGCTAGATTAGAAGAACTGTTATATTCGTTTATGGAAAGTATTGTATTCCATGTTTAGATTATCACTCCACTAACTCCCACCACCTTGTCGAAGTCAGCTGTAGAACTTATCAAATCCCAAAGAAGGATCAGTCTCAAAGGTGTGTTCGAGACTATGGTGAACAACCTAGCTATATGAAATTAGTTTGATTTGATCGAACAATTCCAAATTATTGGAGCCTATTTAGGATTCAATAATTGTTTCTTTGTGACTCGTTAGAAATAATTCATGCGCCTTAAATGAATTGTTTCGATTTTTCTTTGAAATAATTATTTTGAGATTTAGACGAATAATACGTCTATGAGATTATGTTGAGATTCTATAAGCTTGAAAAGAGATTTGAGAATTAAGCATTTGAGATTTTGAGAAAAAGACTTTTAGCATGGAGATTACGGTTAGATCCTCAGGAAAATATCCGAGTTCCTATAGGATCAGCCAAATGTTAACTATTGGAACATGCTGTTCATTAGATTTGTACCTTATGTTATGAAAGGTATTTGCTTATATTGTCAAGAAGATTAGATCGTCATGAAACTGAAATAGACGTCATGAAACTGAAACAGAAATCGTCATGAAACTGACAAATTGAAGAAGGTCATGAAACGTCGAATGTCATGAAGGTATAGAAGTCATGAAACTATAGAAGTCGTGAAAGTATAGGGTTGTGAGGCAAGGTCCCAAGCACGGACTACTTTGTTAAATGAATAACGTACAACCATCATCCGATGCCGGATTCTGTTATCAAATATTACAACCTACAAAATACCGATACCGGATAAAATCTGATCATTTTGATCAGTATTTAGATGTTGCTTCGGTGATACCGAGCTTAAAACGATACACACTAAGAAGAGAATAATGAA